>CM031382.1:4756916-4870420 GCA_018290095.1 Polypedilum vanderplanki | reverse complement strand
TTCACTTACACGACGTCATCTCGTCCAACTATTTCGTCATACACTCTTACGGTAAATATAAAATTATCGCAAAAAAAAATTATTTTTTGTGGCTTTTAATGGAAATTGAAAGAAAACTAATTAAAAAAAATTGTGACATCAAAAAATTTCCTTTTAAACTGTGAGGAAAATTTTTTTGTAAAATTTCTGGAACGAATTTTCATCATTGGAAAAAGACTCTTTCCCGGGAGATAGACCTTGAATTAGAAATGAAAGAAGATAAATTTTTAAAAGTGATGAAAATGAAAAGAAAGAAAAATTTTCCTCAAAATTTTTTTAGTTTTTAAAATTTTTTAGAACGAAAAAAAAGCAAACTGAGTGAAAATTAAATAAATTGAAAAATATTTGAAAATGAAAAAAACTAAAAATTTATCAAAATTTGGAAGCTTAGTGAAATTTTAAATTTTCCAAAGAAAAATTTCTCGCACGTCATAAATTTGAAGAAAAAAATTCATACACAAACCAGTAAAGTAAAAAAAAAGAAAATTATTTGCGTGTATAATTTTTGTGTGAATACACTTGAATTATTCTAAAAATAAAAAAGTGTTTAATTTTCACTCAATGAGCTGTTGAGATGAGTAGAAATCGTGTGGTGTCTCATGCACATTCACATGATGATGGGTTTTTGGATTCTCTCCTTGAAATAATGAGAACTTGCAAAAGTTCTATAAACCAAAATAATGGAATGATTGAAGGAAATTGGAACATTTGGATGAATGAGATTTTTTTTAGTTTTTTTAAGTTTTTTTATTGTGTTTAATTTATGAAAAAGAAGAAAAAATTAGAACTTTAATTTATATCAATTTCATTCAAGACTGAAATTGACAATTATTATTTACATTTTTGCAGGATTTTCAAAAAATTTCTAATTTTTTCTTTCCTTTTTTTCAATTTTAATTCGAAATTCTTACTAAATTTTTTGATAATTCTTTCAACAACTTTGTTTTTAAAGACATTTTCTTATTTTATTGAAAATTTATTGAATATTGATCTTAAAAATCTAAAATCATTGATTTACAGTTAAAAGTTTTGGAAAAGTATTTAGTTCTTAATTTTGCAAAATTTTGTTTGTTTTTAATGAAGTTTAAATTTGAAAAACATAAATTAAAAATTATTCATTTTCATGAAAAGAAATTTTATTTTGTTCAAACTCTGTAAGTGTCCCAGCCTTGAACTTTTATTATTAAATTTTCTAAAAGTTTAGTTTTTTACTCACTCAAATAGTTGATTTGATTTTTTATTTTAAAATTTAATGCTCAACGTTTATTAGAAAATTTAGAAAGCAAAAACAAATTTATGTTCTATAGCGACTGCAAAAATAATTTTTTACTACTTAAGTAAATTTTAATTTTTATGTTTCTACATTAATGGTAAAATTTCTACTTATAAAAAAATAACTTTAAAATTTTTCATAAAACAAAGAAACTAAAGAAAATCGATGAAAAGATTGGGTTATTTTTTTAAAAAAATAATATAATTTTATTTATGCGCCAACGGTCTTTTACACATGTTTTAATTTATCATTTTCTTATTAATCATGTCATTTTTTCTGACAATAGAATTTTTCTGAAATTCATATTTCAAAAACATCAACAACAAAACAAAACTTCTTGATTTTCTCAATTTACATCATCATCATTTTCTTCATAATCTTTTCAATTTTCTTTCCTCTCACCACAGTATTTATATGTCGACGATGATATTTTTCTCATCTCTCTGTCGACCTACACACAGCAATAATAATTGATCGTAATTTTTCTCACATTTAAATTTTGCACACGATCATCACTGTAAGAGTCGACTGTAGATTTTTCATGTTTATTAATTAATTTTTTACATTTTATTTGATTTTTTGAGTGCGAAATTTAATTATAAGCTTGAAGTAATTTTCATTTAAGATGTTATGAATTTTTTGAAATGACATTTAAGAGAAGAATTTGAGTTTATTGTTGTAATTAAAGTGGATGACCTAAATAAATTAAAAATTTAAAAGTTCATACAAAATTTTAAAAAAAGAATTTGGAATTTTATAGACATTTTTAAAATAAAAGCATTTGTAAAATTAAGACATTTAAAAAATTTAAAAAAATTTCTTACAATTTTCAAAAAACAGAATTTTTCTAATTCTACTTTTAAATCTTTCAAATCCTCAAAATTTTCTACCTCATAAACATTTCAATCATCACAAAAAATGAAAATTAGCATCATATGTCTTTTAAATTGACTATTCAGATTCCAAAATCATAAATTTTCTTTCTTTTTTTGATTTATTTTTCTTTTGCTTTTCTGTTTATAATTTTAAGAAATTCAAATTTTCATGTCTCATTTTACACAGATTTGAAATTTTTCATTTTTAATCCACCACTTATTCCACAATCGATCGATAGTCAGCACCATGTTACATCTTTTTATTTCATTGCGAATACGTTCTCATATGAAAACAGGTGCTTGGAATTGTGCCAGAAATATAAACACAAATACAGAAGGAAATTTTTGATTCTTTTGAAGTTGCAGTGATTTTCTTTAATTGATAAATTGTTAAAATTTTTGATAAGAAGATTTTTAAAAAAGAAAGTTTGAAAATTTTAAATTTAAAACTTTTCATTTAAATTTTTTATAAATTTTTGAACATTTTAAATTGAAATTTTTTAATTAGAAAATTTTCTATCTTTCCATCAAAAATTTTTCATCTTTACTAAAGAAAAATTTCTCATTTCACATCGATGAAGTAAACAGAAAGAAATAACGTAATTTTTTTGCATATTTCTCACATTTTCTCATCGTTTTAGTCGGAATTCTTTAAATAAACATTTCGAGACAGCCCACATATACACTTACAAACATCATACGTAATAGGAGATCATATACATGTATACAATGTCATAATGGAAAATGAGATAAAAACAACTATATTTAAGACTTTAAAAGATAGAATTTTTTACTTTCTCATTATTTGAGTTTCAATAAAATTGACTCGATTGAAATCTTTTCTTCTAAATTCAATAGAAATTTTTTTAAAAGTAAAAATGAAAGGACAGTATTTGTTAGGTGGTTTGCAAAATTTTCATTATTATTCTTTGTGCACTATCGATCACAAAAATTATAATTTTCCCAATATATTGAATTCTTTATTATTTAATACATTTTTTGCTGTTCTCAGTTGTAAAAAAAGTATTTGTCCATGTTTTATGGTAATGTCAATTTGCTGTCGATAATGCAACTTTAACTCGATTTTTCTCATTTCAATTTCTTTCTCAACCTTCTGACTCAAATTAAACCTAATTTAACTTAAATGAGTAACTTAGAGGCTTTGTAATTTTAGTTGTTCTTGCAACTATGGACCAAAATGCAATGTTTTTTCAAAAATTGTTTTCTTGCTAAACTTTAAAAAACACGTTTAAATAAATGTATGCTTGCTAGAAAGGTCTAAATGTGGTTTAGGAGATTCAGCAATAAAACAATGTTTAGAAAAACATTACATTTCTATTTATTCTAAAAATTCGATCTCTATTTATTTTAAAATTATTCAATTTAAAAACCTTGATATTTTCATATCAAAATATACAAAACAGTTAAAAATTTCTTGACTGTTTTGAGTTTTTAAATGGTTTTCATAAATTGGTAAACCAAAAATTTCTTTTACTTTTTCTTTATTTATTTTAAAATCAGAAAAAAAGTTTATTGCATTTGTCAATGTTTACGAAGCATTTTCTCATCAGCAAATGACATTTAATGACAATCACATAAGTCCACAATTTGCGTCATATTCATTTATCTTTTAAAATTTGTTGACATAACATTGAAAAATAAATTTTCTCTTAAAACTCATTGTGTTACCAAAAAAATTCCATCAACAATTTATTATGCATAATGATCATTACAACCGTGACCCTAATTCATCTGCATTCACTTGAAAAAAATTTCTTTAATGAAAAATCATATAGAAAAAAAAAGTCGACAGACTCTGAAACGGTGGCTAATTTTGGTCTCGCAATATTAAGAAAAAAAAATGTTTATTTTTATGAGAGAAAATTTTCTTCTTCACTGCCGCCAATGGCGAGTGATTATGAAAAGTAAAGAATCTCAACGCATGTGTTTTTCTCGCTCACTTTTTTTTTCTTCTCACTGACTATGTAATTCCCACGCTATTTTTAACATTCACTCGCATGATGTGGTTGAAAATTTTTCCTAACATTTTTTTTGTCAAGAAATTTTTTCCGTCCCTTTAATAACAAAATTTGCAAGTTTAAGAGGAAATTTCTGTCACACAAAGCTTGAAAAACACAAAATGAAAATCACACAAAGCTCACTTCTTCATATACAGAGACGTGAGGTGCCATGGGAGAAAGTTCCATTTGTGCCAAGACCAAGTCTTATTGCTGATCCAGTTACGGCATTTGGCAAGAAAAAGTCGCTACTGCCAGAGGCAGAAAATAAACAACGACAAGGTTCAATTGTGCAGCAATTAAAACGTGAAGTTAAACCAGCACCAGAGTCAAGTTTACGATCACTCGAGGAATACAAATCGCCACGTGATAAAACTCGCGAACGTGTTTTAAACGAAATTCATCGACAACAGCGAATTCGTGAATCTGGTGGGCTTGGATCGTATTTTACTGACTCACAGAGCATGGATATGGTGTTGCCAAGACTTCATGGACATAACAAGCCACTTGGACAGCGCGAATTTCAACGACCAATTTACTAATTTATTTTTTTTTTTCTTTTTTCTGCTTCTTAGCTAACAAAAAATTTTTCTTTTGATTTTAATTTTTGTTGTGAGAACATGAGAATTTAATTTTGATGGTGGTAATAAAGTCAAATTAGAACAGACTTAAAGAGACACACAAACACACATGAGCAAACATAAATGTTGCTTTGATGGCTTTTATTTTTATGTCTTTCATGTTTTTATTCCATGTGAAAATTTGTTATCGACGTTGAAAAAGAAAAATTTTTTTTTTATAATTTCGTTAAATTATCAATTTTTTGAAATTTTCCATCATTTAATTTCTTAATCATTAAAATTTAATTTTTCATTTAAAATTTTGATAACAAAAAAATTTTGAAAATTTTTTTCTAGAACATTCTACAAAAATTTTATGATTCAAAAAATTCTTCGTTGTTTTCATTCATTTGTCCTCATTTAGTTAGGAATTTCTCATTAAATTTGTCTTCATTTTTAGTTTTTCTTAGTCATTTATGAATGTAGTTGACTGTGATGAGTTCAGACAACTCATAAATAAATGTATTAGTAGTCAAAGCTTTTTATAGATACAAAAGTACAAACACGAATATTTCAAAGGTGATTATGACTCTCCATTGAAAACAAAAACAAAATTACAAAAAAGTTCTAGAATTAATGTTTGATTCAAAAAAAATTTAAGACATGAAATTTACTTTTTTAATTTGTTTACTCTTTTAAAAATCCTTTTTGTAAGAGTTGAAAAAACAATTTTGAAGAGATTTACGAAAAATAATCGATTGTAATCAAAACAATTTTTCTTTAATTAAAAAAAAATAATTTTTAATTTATCTAGCTTATGAATTGTAAATCCAAATAAACACTTATTAATTGATTATTTTCATAAATATTTTAAAATAAATTTTGTTTTTATTAAATTACATGACTTAAATCACTCAAAGATCATTTAATAAAACAAAAAATATTAAGAAATTTGCAAAAGAAAATTATAAAGCACTAGTTAAAAATTTAGATTTTCAAACCATTAGATTTCATATAAACAGGAAGTTTTTGATTTATTATCTTTTATGCAGCTAGTCAACTGTATTTAAAAAATCATCTGTTTTATTATTTAATCCTAATTTATTCTTATGAAAAATTGAATCAAACATCTACATTTGTTCTAGAAACTATAGTTTGTTGCATTTATCCTGAAAAGAAGCAAACAATTAAAATAATTGTTTAAAAAATAACTTTAAAAATAAATTAACTCACTTATACAAAAGTGAATGTGTGATATTTAAATTTGTTTTGATAAAACTTTATTAAATATAAAAATTACAAAACATTTTATTTATTTTGAGACAGTAGAAAATTAACAAGAAAGTCATTTTGATATTTTTTCCCAAAAATTTTTAAAAAAATTAAAATTTTGAATGATTTAAACAAATTGCTTTGCAAATTTAAAATATCTAAACAAGCAATTTTTTTCATTGGCAATTTAGTTTTTAAAAATAGTTAAACTTCAAAAGTTGAAATTCAGAAATTTTTTAGTTGTATATTTAAAACTTTCAACTTTCAAAATCAAATTTTCTACTTAATCTTAATCAATAAAATGTTTAAATTAAAAAGCAAAAAAAAAAAACTTAAATGAAAGTCTAAATGTTTCAATTTCAAAAAAAAAAATCAATCTTTGTCCATAATGTTTATCAATGATATAAAAATATCTGTCTGTGTCTGTGTTAACCTCATTTTTCATTATGCCAAAAAAATACCAAAAAAAAATTTTTTACAACAATTTAATCAAACTCAGAAACTGAAACTCTCTCTTTTTCTGTCTTTTTTTTTCTTTTTTGCCTTAAATCGATTAACTCACAAAAAATCTCAAATTAACCAAAACAAAAAAATGTCGCATAGAATCCACGCATCTACCTAAGTGATACGCCAACACGTCGCGCAGAATCTTCTTACTCGTACTCATCAAAAACTGAGTCATCAACTACATCATCAAGCGATCCATACTCGCGACCATCAACATCTTCTTATACAAGTGAAACAACACGTCGCAGTGAAACTGGACCAGGTGGTTACTCATACAATACTGAGCGTCAAATGACAACTGGCTCAGGACCAGGCGGTTATAGCTACTCAAGCACCACCTCTGGACGCTTGCCATATGGCACAACCTATAGACACTCACACTTCCGTGTCTAAATAAACAATTTTTTAAAAGAACTTTTCTGATTGTTGCTGAAAAGCCTCGCTTTGTCCCCTGACATGAAATTCTCTCTTAAAAAATATAAATTTTATTATGACTTTTGTGGACAGTTAAAGTGTGCTTCAAATTTTTCTTGTGTTTTTACTAATTAACTAAAAATATATTAGATATGATAATTAAAGAGTGAGGTTAAACTATTATGTGAGAAAGGGGTTTAGGGAGAAACTTTTATTTTTTTATAAAGTTTTTAATTAGATACGTACTAAAAACTTTATTTTTAAGAGCACAATTTGATGGATTATGGAAGAATTTTAGAATTATTATTTAAAAAACTAAAAAAAAATTTAATTTATAATTTTTAAAGAAGTTTATAAAATTTTTTTGATTTTTTAATTTTGTTAAATTTTTAAATAACATTCTAAAAAATTTATTTAAAAATATTTAAGTTAAAATTTTAAAAAAAGTTTTTGTTGTAGAAAAAAATTAGAAAAATTTAAAGAAATCTGAATTTTTTTATAAATCCATTTTAAAGAAGTACTTTTTATTTTTAAAAATCTTTATAGAAGTTTCTAGAACTTTCTTATAATTTTTTTTTTCTATTTTGTAACCTAAATATTTTTTTAAATTTTCAAACTAAAACTTTTTATAAAAATTCTTCCTAAAATCTTCAAATTTATTTTTTATGCACTATAAATTATTTAAACACTTACTTATCTTATCTTAGTCACAAAAAAGTGACTCATAAAATTACAAATACACATATAAATTTAATACAATTGAATGTCACACTTTACTGTCCATCAAACACTCAAAAAAACTTTTTTTGTCTCTCAAATTATTCTTCATTCTTATATTCGCTATTATTCAATGATTTTATATTTAGCAGAAAATATTTTTACATTTATTTACTCAATGAAAAGAAAAGAAGTGAAATTTTTGATATTTCTTTTGTGAGACGCTCTTATATGCATACAAATATAGAAAGCATGAAAAATAATAAAAAAAATATTTAAAAAAATTTTGTTGATGATTTTTCATTTAGAGGTCAAGAAAGTTGTTGAATTTTGTTGTTGAAAAGATTGATTGGAATTTTCGTTGAAGATTAAATTGAATTGTTTTTTCGTGGTTGTTTTTATAAATAAGAACATTTTGATTTTTAGTAATTATTTTCAGTAAAAATGAGTTGAATGAAAATTGTTCTAGAAGAAAATATCCCATTGCAATTTTTGAACCATATCGACATTTAAAAAACATGAACTCTTAATGTAAATATGCAAATATTTTTGTTAAATTGAAATTGCTTCTAGATCAGGTTCTTTTGAAATCTTTTCGAAGAAATTTCTGAACTTTGAGTTTTTGAAAAAAAATTCTGCGAAGAAAATAAAATTAAAAAAATTTGGCGCCAAAATTGGATATTTTATCGGGATTTTTTGGATTTTAATTTCGAGAAGTTTAAATTCTAGCCTATGATAAAAAATTCATAAAAACAGAATTTTTTAGATAAACTGATTATGTAGAAAACTCATTAAGAATAAACAAGTTGTTGAAAGATTTATTGAATCCTTAAAAAAATTGATTTTAATAACTACATGTTATATTATTCGTTTGCATATTTAGTATGATCTTATTAAATTTTTTTGTATATTTCAATTTCCTGTGAATCTTTTCTAGAAGTTTCTTTTATACTTTTTTATTTGGTTTGATTGTTTTTATTCGATTTTAAAGTTAATAAGTTTATCAGATTTAAAATCCATGTCTGAATTGGATTTTTTGTAATTAATCTATCATTAAGTCCTTATTGTTATCTGCAGAATTGTATGATCGAAAATCAAAGGTTTTTTTGATGATCTTTTTACTTAAAGAAATTTTTCAAACTTATGATTTGAGATCATAATTGATATGAGATTATTTAAAACAAACCTAAAAAAAATTGGTTTGATGTTAATAAAAAATACTTACATAACACTATACAATTCAAACAATAAATAAATACTAAAAATTCATCCCACAACTCGATGGAATTCCAAGACTTTTTCCACACTTGAATGAAATTTAATTACTTTTTTCAAATCAGCCCACATGACATCATCTTTATATTTCTTTCTCAAATTCAACCTTTTCATAAAAAAAATTATACATTCAAAAGTTGTAAGGAAAAATCCCACACTTGTGAATTCCATCGACGTCACGCATTTTTTTGTGCTCATTTCCTGTTAAAAATTTACTAACAATTTTAAAAATGACTCAATTTCTGAAAGTGATTTAATTTTAAAAATACTTCCGCAGTCAAGTTACAACCGTATCTTTGACGATGACTTGTATACACCTTCTTATTATCCTTACTACCGTAGCTATTACGTATGTATTTCTTTTTTCTACTTTTTACATAAATTTTTTAATCTAAAATTTGATTTTTGGATTAAAAAATTCAACTTTAGACAGTCATTAAAAAGTAGCTTATAGTTGTGCTATTTTTCATAAAATAATTAATTATTTTAAATGAAAGTGCAATGAACATGTTGTAGGTGGTTTTAAAGAATTTCATACAGTTGTTTTTCACTGCCTACAAGTTTTTCATTATTGAAGGACTTTTGAATCACAGTTTATTGCACTTTTGTTAGCTGGTGTCTTGAAATGAGGTTTTCTGTGAATTATTTTAAGAAATATGACATTCAAAATTATTCTAGAAAGTCAAGTTATTCTTTTTTATTTAAATTTATCCTTACAAGTATATAAAGAAGGAAAAATGTTTGAAAATTATTTGATTTCTAAACAAAAATTGAAAATTTAAATTTCATTCCTTTTTTTATTCTAAAATGTTGTTTCCTTCACTTTATTGAAATTTTTTTGTAAAATCAAAGTAATTGAAAATTCAAATTATTTTTTTTTTCAAACTTTCAACAAATCCAGTTTATAAAAGTAAAAATCTATTTGAAATATTCATTTTCAGACGACACAAATCTTTTGATATTTCAGTTTTATTTAAATATAACAAAATTTATTAATGTTGTAAAAAATTTGTTCACACCCACCTGTCAAGACACCAAAACAAATTCATTTTTTTATTCAGTTAATTTACTAACAATTTTTCTTCTTTTTTTAATTTAATTTGTTGCATTTTTTCATCTCAATTTATTTTATTAAAATTGCCAAAATAAATTACACAAAATTCATAAAATTTGTTTGAATTTTTGAAGTCTATAATAATTTAAATTGTAAATTATTTTTTAATTTACAAAAAAAAAGACAAATTTCAAAAATTTATGACAAATATTTAAACATAATTTTTTTTATTTGTAGAAAATTTAATTTCAAATATTCTGTTTTTTTTTTATCAAAATTTATTCATTTAAAAATTCATTATTTTAAATTTTATTCAAATTTATATTCTAACAAAATTTTTATTTTAATTTTCAGTCACCAATAGTCACCACCTCAATCAGTCCAATTAGCGTTATTCCAACATATCAAAGAGTAATTTTAAACAAAATTTTCTATATAATATAAAATAATAAAATTCAAACTTTTAGATTGGTAGCTACGTTCGACCATCATTCAAGTTTTCATACGATGATGATTATCCAACAGAAATTGGCTATACACCAATTCGTCGTACTTTGCCAATTCCTATGACTCGCATTACTACCTCACCAATGAGAATTTACCGTGAGAAGGTGTCACCAGTTCGAGTCATCACGCCAAGCGCACGCATTTATCGTCGAGATGCATACTCACCGGTGCGCGTCATTACAAGCCCATCAAGAGTCGTCTCCATTCGCGTTCGACCATCAGTGTTAAGTCGCGAATTTGATCGCATCGAAAGAAAGCATCGTTCGAGTCCAATTGGTTTTGATGCCACTGAAGAATGGCTTAACTCGCCATACACTTCAGTAAGCATAAATTTTTAAAAATTGAATTTTCTTTGATTAAAGGTTAATTTTTAGACTTTCAATGATGAAACAAGAGATATCCGTAATGCCACCAAGAGGTTGTTGAAAGAAGTCAATGAGCCAGTTCCACGTGCACCAAGTGTTCCTCGCTATGCACGTTCAGCAAGTGCTCAACCATTTTCTTATAGCAGGTTTGTTATCTTTTGTGTACTTTCGGCATTCTTGCGAATAAAAATTAAATTTAAATTTTTAGATTCGATCGCGATTACATCCCAGACAAGTACGGTGACAAGGAAATCGAAAATGAATTCTATGTCAGCAAGAACATTTTGAGACCAACACGCAGAACACGCGATCAAATTGAGCTCCTTGCCAATCTCAAATATCGTGAAGCTCCAACACGTTACTCTGGTAAGTTAAAAAAAACTTTTTAATGAAAACAAAAAAACATTAAAACAAACAATTAAAAATAGCAAAAAAATTGAAAGCACCAAAAAAGTAGAAAAAAAAGTATTGAGGAGAAGAAAAAATATTGAGAAAAAAAATGTTTTTGTGTGCGGTTTTTGAATCATGGCAAATTTAAATGAAATTTCCAATTAATTATAAAGAAAATTTTGAAATTTTCTTGCATTAAATTACACACACACACACAACACACACACACAAAAATAAATAACAATAAAAAAGAAACAGCGATGCAGAAGATAGAAATTTTTAGTTAGTCAGTTAAATAATTTTTAAACATCTATTTTAATATTTTGTGACATGAATTTTCACAACTTTTGGTTATTTTAGAAATGAAAGTTAGGTATTTTTAAACAATGTTTTCCAAACTGTTTTGCCTTATTGAATCTGAAGAATATTAAAAAGATACAGAAGAAACTAAAGACTAAATTCAAAAAATATCTTTAATATTCAACATTTTGGTCAATTGAAGAATTTAGAACGAAGAATTTTGATTAAAACTATTGAATTTTTGTTACATAATGACAGAACAATTTTAAAAAAGATTATTTACTAAATACTACAACAATATTCAATTAAAAACAAATTCAAACATCTAAAATGATTCATTTTCATTTTTATCTTTGTTTATAAAATAACTGCCGCTGAGTTCTTTATACACAAAAAAACACACACTCACCAAAAGCATCTTCCTTTCACTTACACTAAAAAATCAAACAAAAAAATTTCTGAAAATTTATTTTCTTAAAAAATCTTTTGATTCACTTTCTAAGTCTTGCTTTTTTGTGACTGTTGTTTAATGTTGTTGTTGGTTTTTTCTAAAAACAAAGTTTTATTGACCTTTCTCACACCACTTAGCTGCAGAGTTTTTATTTTATTCTTAATTCCTAGTCTAGATAGAAAATTTACAAAAAACTAAAAAAATTTCTCTCCTAAAATTTATAAAAAAAAAATTTGTATTAAAATTTTTGTGCATATCAACGCAAAAACCGAATACAATCTGTGTTATAATTAAAGGCATAAGTCATTTGGCATCAGCAAGAATCGTAGGCGATAAACCATACTACACTCGCCGTAATTTATCACATGAATTCGATCCACTTGATTACAGTATCGATAGAGTTCGCAATGATGTTTACTATTTGTCATATTATGCAAAGAATCGAGATGCAGCAAAATCCGACAAAAATGAAGGTAAGTTGAGAAAAAATTTCGAAAATAAGAAATTTTGGTGTAAATTTTAAATGTGTAAAAAAAGATTTTAAAAGTTCTTTCAGACAGATCCAATTTTTGATGTTTCTTAATATTTTCGTTTCTAAAAAATATTTAATGTTTCTAGAAAGGTGAATGATAATTGTTATGCATGTGAAACAAACACAAATACAAAAACACACAAATTCATATAATCCTTTCTATTTAGTTTTCAATTTAAAGATTTACAAAATTAAGAGTGTTTTCTTAAATTTTACACAAAGTTAAACAGTCAATTTAAAATAAAAAGTTCAAACTTTTCTTAATTTACCCATAAATAAATTTTCAAGAGTTCGCTCTAAATGCATTAAATTTATACACAAATTGTCTTTTTTCAATTGTCTTATTTTTTTTCTAAACTATTTTTCAAACGACACTTCTTTAGGATTTAAATAAAGTTAATCCATAAGAATAAATGCCAAATTTTTAGACCTTTTAATTATTTCATATAATAAATTTCATTATTTTTAAAACTGAAAATGACTAAATAATTGCAAACTTTTATTTAAAATTCGTCTGATTTTATTAAAAATTCCAATGAATTTAGATAATCGTTACAATCTTCAAAATCACGTACACAATTTTTAAAAACCTTCGAAGAATTTTTAAATTTTTATGAAATTTTCCTGCAAAGCTTTTTTTTAATTTTCCAATGTTGCTACCAAAAGCTTTAAATTTCTTCACTTTCTGCTCAATTGTTTAAGTTTTTTAGGCTTAATTTCCAAAATTATTTTTTGTGCTTTTAAAGCTTCCCAAGAATTCCATCTTCTCATTTTTCTTCCTAAACGGCGATTTTGATTTATCATTTTTCTTACACACAAAAAAATTAGTTTACAAAAACAAAACTTTTGAGGAAATTCAAAATTTTTTCTCTTTTTTCTCTTCCCTCTCTTTTGTTCTTTCCAGTTGGTAAAGCGAAGAAAGACAAGACTTTCGATAATAAGCCTCTCGTAATCGCCAAGCCAATTATCCTAAATGATAATAAAATTCAAACTGTCATCGAAAGTGATGCACTCGAGTCTAAAATTGACAAAATTGACATTAATGAATCAAATGAAACGCCAGCAAGCGGATAAGAAATCTGATGACTAAAAATATTTTTTGCAAATTTTTTAACCAATTTTTGTTAATTTTTTGTGTTTTTTTTTGTTGGCCATGAAATTTTTTTACATACAAACACATATAAAAATATCACTGTCATTATTCATACATAAAAATCGTGTCTTAATACGTAGGTGTCTCAAATCTCACTTTTTTATATATCTACATATATTCTATCTTTTGTCTTTATTGAGAAAATATTTACAATTCAAATTTGATATCAAATAATAAAAGAAAAAATATAAATAAAAATTTAAAGCATGTTTTTCTGCTGACTTTTCTTTTTTTTTTCTTAAATTACTTACATACAATAATTTTCTTTCATGAAATTAATAAAACTAAACTTAAATAAATAATTTGATTAAAAATTGATTTGCTTCTACTTGTCAGAAGTTTTATAAACTTTTTATCTTATCAAATTATGTCAACTCATTTGCTTCATCTTATGACAATTAGATTTATTCTGCTACATTCTATAAACCAAAAAAAACTTACGTGACACTTGAAAAGTTAATTTTCCAAATTATAAAATCAAACGATTATGTAAATTTTATATAGATGAAAAATAGAAGACACACTAGCTTATTTATTTAGCTATCAATTTTTCATATCTTCTGAGAAAAGCAGCATACCTTTGTTAAGATTTTTAAACTTTAATTCTTCTTTTTATATGCATAAGATCGAACCCAAATTTATTTTCTTTTTGAAGCGTGTTAAATATCCTAAACTTTTATAAAAAAATCTCTTAAGATTCTCAATTAAAAGCTTTCTTTAAAAAAGCAAAAATTTAAAAAGCAACTCAATAAAAATTCAAAGTAAGTAAAAGCAAACCTAAATTCATCCTAACAACAGAAGAAAGAGCTTTATAAAAAATTTATACATAAAAGTTTTTTCTTCTTAAATCCAAAATCATGTAATTTTTCATCTTTCCATTTTTCGTGCATTTTTTATCTAACATAACCAAAAAAATCATCAAATAGTCGTTGTTATTGTTTAGAAATAAAGTTAGATAGAAAAAGTCACAAGGAAAATTGCCATAAAAAATTATTAAAAAATTTCGGCATAAAAATGTGACTTGAAAATTTAGTTTCTGTAAATACCATAGTTAGAAATTTTTTTGGTGCATCCAAAAGATTTTTTTCGTCAAAAAATAAAATAAAAAATTTTTAAAGCACAAAGTAGCCGCAAATTTCTCTTTTGTCACACACACATTAATCTCATAAATCTCAATACACAAAAACTATTTTTTTGCATATTTGCGAACACAATTAATCTAACCCCAGCTACAATTCTGGACCCAGCAAGACCAACACGAAAATTTAATGACCCAATTAAATTGGACGATCCAGCAGAGGCACGCAAGGAAATTGAAGCTTTAAAGGCTGCCAATCGTCTCGAACGTGTCAAAGAAGTTGATGAAGATTTGGAGAAGATCAAACAGAAGCGCTTGGAAGAAAGAAAATTACGTGAAGAACGGTAAGAGCTTTTTTCTACCTGTTGCTCATTTTGCTTTGTGTTTCATTAGTCACAATTCATAAAAAAATATTCATCCATTTAGTGCACTCATGGAGGAGAAAATTCGTCAAGAAGAGAATGCAAAGAAAGAAGAAGCTGAACGTCAAGCTGAAATTAAACGACAGGAACAATTGGCTGCACAAGCTGCTGCTGAGGCTAAAGCTGCTGAGGAAGCAAGGTAAAAATTTTTGAAATCAAAATTTCTTAAAGAAATAAACAAATTATTGGCAAATTAAAAAAAATTTAAGAACTTTTTAGATTTTAAAAATTTACGAATTGGTCGAAAAATTCTTACTAAAAAATTATTTTTTTAAAGCAGATTAGCTGAAGAAGCACGTATTGCAGAAGAGAAGAGACTTGCGGAAGAAGCCGAAGCTGCTCGTCTTGCTGCCGAAGCTAAAGCCGCCGAAGAAGCTCGTTTAGCTGAAGAGAAGCGATTGGCTGATGAAGCTGCTGCCAAGTAAGAAGAATTTTCATGGTTATTTAATCACAAAATTTTCATAAAAATTTGCAAAAAATCAAATTTTATTAGTTGAAAGCCAGGCGTATTCACGAATAAAAAATAGCAACAAATAGCTAGAAAAAACTACAAAAAACCATAAATAGCTACAAAAAACTACAAATAGCTAAGAAATAGCGAAAAATAGCTACAAATAGCTAACGAAAACTACAAAAAACTAAAAAGTTTTAAATTTTTTCTTTAAAAGAACTAGGCAATTTAAAAACTTTTTCTAATCTTTTTGTACTTTTTCTTTTATTTTTTTGAGAATATCTAAGGTAAAAATAATGAAATCTTGCAAAATTTGTAAATTTTAAGTTTTGAATATATGGGATAATTGATAAAAATTTCTTTTTGTTTCGAAAAAAAGAACTTTTATAAGAAAAAAGATAACTTATGTTTTGGAAAACAATTATCCATTTAAATCTCAAAGGACACATATAAACATCAAGAATTTTGTAGTGTTTTGTCATTTTATATGATTTTTCATCGTTTTTCTTCATGCATTCTTTGATGATTTTGACAGCAATTTGATTCTAAGTTTCATGATATTGAATAAACGCATGTTTACGATTTTTTTGTTTATTTCTCTTAAATTGTTTAATCTAATCGTTTGAAACTTATAAATCTTCATAAATAAATAATAAAATTGTTTTCACATCAAAAGTTTAAGAATTAAGTCTAAAATTTGACAACCATACAAGAGGAAAATTTAATATGGCTGCCGGTAACAACAAATTTTTTTTATATTTTACATAAATAATCTTTGAATCTGTAGAAGTTGCATCATTTCCTTATGTGAATCATAATATTTGAGTCGTTTTTAAATTTATTAACAAACTGTAGAACTCTAGCTTATCTAGTTCCTGACTTACAAGAAGTTAAAATTGACCACAAAACCTAAAGACAAAATGTAAAAAACCAAATTTTTTGCTACGAATAGAGCTTCTATCTTTAAAGAGATATATTGAATAGTCATTAAATAAGCAGAAAACTTGTTTTACAACATCTAGGAGCTTTATTCGATATATTTGAAGCATTTGAAAAATGGTTTGTTTTCATTTTGCTATTTTCATTTGGTTGTCAACTTTGAGTTATTGTAGGTCAACAAGTAAACTAGTTAATATTCTCCACTTTCTTGTAAAAACTTAAAAATGACTTCAAAATTATGACTATGGCAATTTGTATAAAACGTAAAAAAATTTGCTTAAAACGTAGCGTAAGATTAAATTATCGAATTTGGAAACTGTATCAATTTTTAGAACAGTTTTGTTTACATTCATTAATTTTTACTAATTTCTTTAAAAAAATAAAAAAAAAAAACAAAAACTGCTCAATTTTAAAATCAATTTTTCTCCAATTAGAGACTACTGATTGCATTACGCTATTCAGTAATGACTTTATTATTAATAATTAAACAGATCTTTATGTAAAAGAAGTAATTTTATGACAAAAACTTTACAAAATTATTTACTGTTCCGAAATTGATACATTACAAATCAGCTTATATATTTTTAATGCAGTACAACTAGCTCTTCAAACTTCGCATACAGATAAAAAGAGTTTCAATTTTTCTTTAAGTATTGATATCTAGATTTATGACATTTTATTAAAAAATGTTGAAAAAGTGTCCCAAAACTCGATAATTTACTCTATTAAATTTTATATATTGTGTAGTTGTCAAATTTAGATTAATATTGAAACTTTTGATGTGTAAATAATTTTATTAGGGTAAAGGCATATAAGTTTCGATCTATTTTGAAAATTTGATAATTCATCTATAACAGTTTACTTTCATTCAACTAATGACTTTAAATCATTGCAAATTTAATTTAAACGTTTTATACTGCATAATAAATTTCAAAAATGAAATCAATTATTAAACACACTTATGCTTTCTTTCTTTTCATTTTCTCACTTTACACAAAATCTAAACACTCCAATGAGATAGATTTTCCTATTCCGATAGAAATTCAATATTAAAAACTATCAAACTATCAGCTATTGTTATAGCTTCTATCATATGATAGTACTATCATGAAAAAATTTAATAGATTTCTGATAGTAACATTTTCTATCGCGATAGAAATCAAAATTTATATGGACTATCGCAAAAGAAATTCCAAAATTGAATTTCTATCTACTTTTATGCGATAGAAATTGTTGAAATCTATAACGATAGTTTTTACTATCAAATATCAATATTTCTATCGTTTCCATTTTCATGGATATTATAAAATATGCAGTCATATAAGTTTTTAGCTATTTGTTTACACTTTTCATGCAACAAAATTGTGCTTTCGAGATTTTGAAAAGTCGTAAACGAAAAATTTTATGCTTCAATTTTAAAATAATTTTTGCAAGTATTTCAATTTTATTCATTTAAATCAATTAAAATCATCAGCAGTGAATAAATTTAGACAATGAAAATGTTAAAAGTAAGAGAAAAATGAAAAATAGTGTAGTGTTTATTGGGAATTTGTATCAAATAGAATTTTTTATCGGAATTTTGATTCCGTAGGTCGAAAGTTATATGCCGTATCTGAATCAAAATTGTGAATTTATTATTTAATTATAGACTTCAAAAAAGTGTTTTAAATGAAAGTGCTTGATTAACTACATACAAAAGTTTGATCACAATTAAAAACGGTTTAGTAAGTGAGAAAACTACACTAAAATCATATTGTTCGTATGACTTTTGCTCTCATTGTGATTGTCTGAAATATTAAATCAAGAAATAATTTTTTTAACTTCAAACATACATTTTTGACTAAACTTTAACCGATTTTTTGGTAGAATAGTTATATTTAGGCTACTATTGTTGAAAAATAATATTTTGAAATTATATTTTCAAGAAATTTTAAAGCTAGTGCATAATTATTTTTAATAAATATAGCAACAAATAGCTATGAAAAACTACAAAAAACTGAGAATAGCGATAAAAAACTACAAAAAACTATGAAAAGCTACAAAAAACTAAAAAAAACTACTAATAGCTACAAATAGCTAGAAAATACTAGAAAAAACTGAGAAAAACCATTGATAGCTCACTCGTGAATACCCCTGGGTTGAAAGCTATTTCGATTTTCCCTAATTTTAAAAATTGTTTTTATAGAAAAGCAGCTGAAGAAGCACGTATTGCAGAAGAGAAGAGACTTGCGGAAGAAGCCGAAGCTGCTCGTCTTGCTGCCGAAGAAGCGAAAGCAGCAGAGGAAGCACGCTTAGCTGAAGAAAAAAGAATCGCTGAAGAAAAAAGATTAGCAGAAGAAGCTGCAAAGTAAAATTTCTAAAAATTTTTTAAATTCAAAAAAATAATTTGTAATAAATTTTTAGGAAAGCTGAGGAAGAAGCAAAAGCAGCAGAAGAGGCAAGACTTGCAGAACTTGAAAAATTAAAGGCTGAAGAAGAAAAGCTTGCAGAACTTGAAAAGCAGGCCAAGGAAGAAGAAGAAATTGAATTGGCAAGACAAGCAAATGAACTTGCAGAACTTGCACGTCAGCAAGAAGCTGAATTGCAGCCAACAACTGATGAAGCACCAGCAGCAGAAGAACCAGCAGTTGAAACGCCAGCAGTGGAAGAACCAATTGTTGAAGCACCAGAGTCACCTGCACCAGTCGAAGAAACAGCACCGACAGCTGTTGAAGAAAGCATTGCAGAGCCAATTGCTGAAGAAGTTGCCGTTGCTGCCGAGTAACTAAATGACAGAAAATATTAAATTACATTTATTTTAATTCATTTAATCATCACATTGTTACTCATCATATAAATTTAAATTTCTTTTGACTCATTTCCTCTCACTTGTTCGCTCTCGCTATTTTTTCGCTTTTAAATATAATTAAAATTTCATCAAAATTTGTGTATTGAAATCACACAAGAAAATAATTACTAAAATTTGACAACAAATGAGTTTTTTAATAAAATTTCAAATTATGTTATAAAATAAGCTCTGAATTTTTTAATGTTAAAAGTTTGTCAATTTCAGCTCAAATAAATAATTTTTCAATGAATTTTATTTTTTTACTATCTATCATAATAATCATTTAATCTAGCTTTTTAAACTTTCAAAAAATCATTCAATCCAATAAAAATTTTAAATTTTTTTCTCAATTTCAACCAAAAATTGATTCAAAAATGAAACTACAAAAGCAACAAAACAAACTGTAAGCCAAATTACAAAATAAAATTCAAGATGATTCAGTATCAAAATTTTCCTTGGATCTGTGGAAAGTATAAGTTGTTATAAGATAAAATTTTCTTTCCTTCATCATCGGCAATGATTTTTTCATAACTAATGTGAGATTTTTATGAAAAATAATTTGAGCAAAAAAATACAATTTTTCTTAAATTTTTAAAGAACTCCAATAAATTTTACCAAATTTTTGGGCGAAGGATTTTTTGGTGGAGATTTTTTGGTGGAAAGTTTTTTGGTGGAAAGTTTTCTGGTGGAAGGATATTTTGCTGGAAGACTTTTTGATGGAAATTTCTAATTTTTTTCAAGAATCACAAAAATAATTTCTAGAGAAACTATTATTATACTGAAATTTAAGACTAAAAATAAAAAAGAATGGTCAGAATTTTATTAGAGCTCATTTAGAAATTCAAAAAAAATTGTTACGGAGCAATGTGAAATAATTTAACTTCTAAACTAATAACAACTATCTAAACTATCTACGGTTGTTTTCTTCTTTTGAGCTATTGATTTCAAAATCAACTGTATTTTTAACTTGATCTGCTTTCTTTTTCTTTTATTATTTCATGCGATGAGAAAACAATAAACTTAACATGATATTAAAAAATTTTTAGAATGCACAATATACAAACCTAAGACATCACCATAAGCGTTACTATTTTTAGTGATTAACTAAAGAACCGAGAGAACTGAAACAGAAGGAAGCTCTAATTAAGTTGTTGTCGAAACTTCATCATTTTTTGTGATTCAATTGAAATTGCTTTATCTGGAACACCATTAAACTCCAAATGAACATACTTTTGGAATTTACCTTCTATGAGTTAAAAAACTTCAGAGTTAATTCTGTCTTTTTTGATGTGAGAAGAGCAAAACCCATGATTGTAATATAATTAAAGAAAAGTTCTGTTTATACAATATAATTCAAGGTTAAAACATATAACTTATTTGACTGTTTATTTCTGCATAAGTCAACATAACTTGCTTAAACAAACGTGGTGCTATCCGAAAAACGCAATCAACGAACATCTGAGAACAGCGAGTTACTTTAGTAGCCAATTGCGAAATGCAAAGTACAGTTGCATTTATTTCAAATATTGAACCAATCAGTTTACCAGTAATTTTACAGCAACCATTTTTTCCAGAAGAGCATTTAAAATACCACACTCCGTTTTTCTTTGATCCATTTATCACATAAAAGCACTTGTCAATTGGAAAATAAATTCTTCCTCCTTTCCCAAATTGAGTTTCTATGAATTCGAAATTTTTATAATACTATGCGAAAAAAAACATACCCCAGTTATAGCTTTCATTAAAGAAGACATTTTAATAAAATTTAACTTAATAACAAAAATTCTAAAAATCACTTAAATGTTTAAAAATATGGAGCGCGTTCAAAAACCGAATTAAATCAAAAAACCTTCCATTAGAAAATTTTCCATCAAAATTTTTCCACTAGAAAAATTCCAGCAAAAAATTTTCCACTAAAAAACTTTCCAGTAAAAAATTTCCACCGAAAAATACATGAGTCACTTTCCATCAAAAAACCTTCCACTAAAAAGTTTTCCACCAGAAAACTTTCCACCAAAATACCTTTTACCGAGATTTTCATGAAAAAAAGTTTGAGCAAAAAAATACAATTTTTCTTGAATTTTTAAAGAACTCCAATAAATTTTACCAAATTTTTGCAATCAAAAGTTTCAATTTAAGAATTTTTGAAATTTTTATCATGAAAGTTGCGAATTTATTGTAAAAATCTAACTTAATCTGTAAAAAAATTATAAAATTATTAATAGAACTTTAAACCATAAGCAAAAACTGTTAATCATTAAAATATTAGTCAAAAGAAATAAAGAAGTCATCAAATGACTCATTAAAATTCATTCATGAAGCTTTTGTTTTCATTTTTGCCGGCAGTAATCAAATTATTGTACAAACACTAATGTATGTCTATCATTTTAAACGTATATAAAATTTTAAAAGTTGTTGTATATGAAAAAATATTAACTTTGTAGTGTGTGAAGATAAAGAAAAAATTATTCACAAATACAAACTTGGTTATTGAGAACAATTCTCTTATTTTGTTTTTCTCTCTGTCAAGGTCATGATCATGAGAAAATATCAGCTGGAAGTGCCTAATGACTATTATTTAATTTTGAATTTTTAGCGCATTTTGGTAAAAATACACTATTATGTCTTTGATGGCTGGGTCTGTCATAACTCAGTAACAGTAAATCGTAGAGAGGTGTTTTACAGCTTGAAGAGATCTTGAAATATAGATAAGAAGCTGCAATTTAGGCTTAATGTAATCAAAACCGCATTCTTTCTAATAAGAATATTCCTTTTGATAAAAAACTTGCATAGCCCTAAAAATAACACTGAAAATACTTCTAACAATGACATACTATCGCTTTGGTATTCTTTCACTAACTGATGATAATTTTTGCGTATGAGCTTTAATTCTACATATTCTTTATGTCTCACCAATACACCTTAGATTTTGGAATAAAAAAAAGTAAACAAAACACATGCAACAGGTTTTTTTTATATAAATTGGTACAAAGAATATTTTGCAAAGTCATGGTTTATTAATTTTTTTTTGATCAATGCTGTTATTTGATTTGTTTCAAAGTCAATATGATGGCATGATTTTTAATATTTTTGTATTTCTAGTAATTTCAAAAATTTTTATTTCAAATCAATTTTAAACATTAAAAAATTATTCAAAGTTTTAAAGCTTTTAGTTTTTCATGAATTTTCAAGTTTTTCCAATTTCAACCACATTCCACCAACAGGACATTGAAATGTTGCATTAGGAACGAATTTCATAGGATAAATAGTTTTTTCACATGGTAAAATTTTATATTTTAACAACAACTTTACAAGTCCAACTTTTGTCTGCATTTGACCAAATCTAAAATTACAATTTTAAATTGTTAAGTCAAAATATGAAATTTTTTCTTACCTCATGCCAATACACTGTCTTGGTCCTTCACTAAATGGAATATAACAAAATGCATGTCGTTTCTTAATATTTTCAGATGTGAATCTTTCAGGGTCAAATTTATCTGGATTTTCCCAAAATCTTTCATCATTGTGTAGACAGTAAACTGGAATCATTATTGTAGTTCCAGCTTTAATTACCAAATTTGTGTTAGGAATGCGATAATCTTTAAGATTCTTACGATGCTGTAAATCTACAATTGGAAATTTTCTCATAGACTCATTAAACACCATGTCAAGATATTTCATTTCCATTATAGCCTCATAAGTGACTTTTCCATTGTGTTTTGCAATTACTTCATTAATTTCAGTACGAAGTCTACCTTGAATGTCTTGATTTAATGCAAGCTCATAAGAACTAAACATCATTGCACTTGAACTTGTCTCGAAACTATTGAAATAAAAATGTTTTTGTAATAAATTTTCTACTTATAAATCATCATTTCATTTTTACCCAGCTAAGAAAAACACATATGAATTAGCAGCAAATTCAATAAAAGAAATCTCATCAGTTTTGTAAATATTCATTAATAATTGAAAGAAATCATTTCTCTCAAGATTGTTTTTAAGACGATAATCCAAAGTTTCTTTAACAATCTTCATAAAGAACGAAATAATTTCTGGATTTGTATAGCCAATGTTAAGAAATGTTGCAGTTCTAGAAAAAGCAATCAAAAAGAAAAGTTTTAAATTTTCCAAAATTGACGGTTGAAAGACAATATTTGCCATTTTTCTGAATTCATTTTCAGGATTTCCTAAGCATTTAATTTGGATCCCAAATGCAACATCAGCAATAATTTCAGTAGAAAATGAACTGTAAATTTCTTTCATTTCAATAGATTCATTTTTTTCTGCATATGGCATTAAATATTCAACCATTCGATCAGCTTTGGCAGCTACATTTGTAAACATCATTTTCATTCGAGAACTGGTAAATGTTGGACTCAGTTTTGTTCTTAAATTTTTCCATTCATCATCATTTTTAAAAAGTAAATGTTGCGATAATGGATCAGCTCTTTCACTAACTGTAAATCCTCTATTTTGAAAAATGTCATATTTTCTTACAAAAATGTCTCTGATTAAATCTGGATCAGTGGGCACTAAGATTGGATATGCCATCAAATATGCTCCAAATGCTGGTGCAGAATTTTTAAATTTTTCATATTCACGCTTTACAAAATAACTTGGATGTTCTGTAATGCCAATGCCTGGTCCACTGCCTAATAAAAATTTTCCAGGTGAATATGGAAAGCCAAGTTTTTTCCAATATGAAAATTTATTTAAAAACCAAAGATAAATGCAAAATAATATTAAGAGCACTGAAATCAACATCTTTCTAATAACACAATAATTTTAAAACTAAGTATGATTTTGTAAATAAGAATCACAAGTTATGCACATGAAAGAAGAAAAAAAACCAAAAAACCTGTTTGAGATGTTCAGAATCAAAACACAATTTTTTTCTATAACTTCTCTATTTTAAGCCACATCCCTCCTATTGGTGTTTGAAAGACTGCATTTGGCACAAATTTCATTGGTATTGTTGTCTTTTCACATGGTTGAATTTTAAAGTTCATTAGTAATTTAACAATTCCTATTTTAGTCTGCATTTGACCAAATCTAAAATTACAATTTTAAATTGTTAAGTCAAAATATGAAAATTTTTCTTACCTCATGCCAATACACTGTCTTGGGCCTTCACTGAATGGAATATAACAGAATGGATGTCTTTTAGCAATTTCTTCTTGAGTAAACCTTTCAGGGTCAAATTTATCTGGATTTTCCCAAAATCTTTCATCATTTTGAAGTGCATAAACAGGAATCATAATTATAGTTTCAGCAGGAATAACCAAATTTGTATTTGGAATTTTAAAATCTTTTACTGACTTTCTTCTTTGTACATCTATCACAGGATATTTACGAAGTGTCTCATTGAAAACCATGTCAAGATATTTCATTTCCATTATAGCTTCATAAGTGACTTTACCGTTGTATTTCAAAAGCACTTGACTGATTTCAAGTCGAATCTTCTCTTGAATGTTTTGATTTAATGCGAGCTCATAGGCACAAAATGTCATTGTGCTAGAACTTGTCTCGTAACCTGTTGAATTGAAATTTTTAAAAATTTATTGTATAATTTATTGAAAAGTTGTCAATCATGGAAATTTAACAAATTTATGTAAGGCTTACACGAAAAGTATTACCAAACATTTACATGAATTTAATTTTTTTAGAGAAATTTGTACAAGCTGAAAACTCTATAAAGTTTTTTGAAATTCATTCAAATCAGAGTTATTGAACAATTACTCTATAGTGTAAGACTATAGCCAAGGCTTTTAGCAATGTTTTTAAAAACTATTAAATTTTTACTGGCTTCTTACAGAAAATAACAAGCGATTTTGATAACTCTCTTTCAAATTAAACTTACCAGCAAGGAAAAATCCAAAACTAGCTGCTGCAATTTCATTAAAAGTCATTGTTTCATTTTCGCTATTTTTCATATTAATCAAAAGTTGCAAAAAATCATTTCTATGAACTTGATTATCTTCACGAAATTTTAAAACATCTTGAACAATTCCCATGAAAAATTTAATTGTTGCTTTTCTATTAAGTCCAATTCCTAAAAATGATGCAAGTCTTCCATAGGACATTATGAAGAAAAGTTTAATATGTTCCATAGCTGTTGGCTCAAAAACAGCATTTCCCATTCTTCTGAATTCATTGTTAGGATTGTCAATACATTCAGTAAGAAACCCAAATGCAACATCAGCGATAACTTCAGTTGTAAATGAACTGAAAACTTCTTTCATTTCTAATGCGTCATTTATTTCAGCACAAGATTTCAGATAATTTATCATGTTGTCACTTTTCTCTAAAACATTGGGAAACATCATTTTCATTCTTCCTGATGTGAAAACTTGTGTCAATTTTCCTCTCAAATCTTTCCATTCTTGACCATTTTTAAAAAATAAATGTTGTGACAATGGATCAGCTTTTTCACAAAAACTCAGTCCACGTTCATGAAAAGTTTCAAAATTTCTCACAAAAATGTCTCGTATTAATTCGGGATCTGTTGGCACTAAAACTGGCTTTGTCATAAAATAAACTCCAAATGCAGGGCTGATATTTTTAAATTTATCATATTCGCGTTTTAAAAAATCACACAAATGTTCTTTTGAGCCAACATCTGAGCCACTGCCAACTGGAATTTTTCCAGGAACATGAGAAAATCCTAATTTTTTCCAATATAAAAATTTATATTGAAACCAAAGATAAATTGAGAATAAAATAAAAATTATTTGAAGCAACATTTCGTGACAATTGCTGAATAAAAACTAAAATTAAAAATAACCAGTAAGGTGTTTCAAACTTATTTAAATAAGAACAAATGTGTTTTTATTGTAAACAGCTGTGAAATTGAGAAACATCTTTTAAAATTACAGAAAGGTAGAAATTTGTCAACAATGAAATATTTATATTAAATTTACTTTTTTAATTTACAAATAAAATATTTAATAATTCGACAAAAAAACCTAAGTAAAATAAAAACTACGAATGCCAACAAAAAAATATGAAAAGTAGTTAGCTACTTTTACAACTCTGTTTGAAAGTTTTAATAAAAAAAATATTAAATTCATGAATTTTTACATTCTTTTATTAACAGAAACATTTTCTTGATTTTAATTTGACACTGTGATAAGGATTGATAAAAGATATCAAATCTTTTCTAATTTCAACCACATTCCACCTAATGGACTTTGAAATTGCGCATTAGGACTAAATTTCATTGGAATAATAGTTTTACTGCATGGCAAAATTCTGAAATTCCTCAACAATTTGATTAGTCCAATTTTCGTTTGAAGTGTTCCAAATCTGTAAAAAGAACTTTTAGTCAATATTTTCAATAAAATATTTTTAAAGAACAAACCTCATTCCAATGCATGTACGTGGACCATGTGAAAAAGGCAAATAAGTAAAAGGATGACGTTTCTTAACATTTTCATCAGTAAACCTTTCAGGATCAAATTTATCTGGATTTTCATAATATTTTTCATCATTGTGAATTGCATGAACTGGAACTATAATCATTGTCTTAGCAGGAATTACTAAATTTGTATTTGCTATTGGAAAATCTTTGACAGATTGACGAATTTGAAAATCTACAACAGGATACTTTC
This sequence comes from Polypedilum vanderplanki, assembly GCA_018290095.1. Classification (NCBI taxonomy): domain Eukaryota; kingdom Metazoa; phylum Arthropoda; class Insecta; order Diptera; family Chironomidae; genus Polypedilum; species Polypedilum vanderplanki. Next base: position 4,843,391 of record CM031382.1, on the reverse strand, counting down.
GTAAAGACTCATTAAAAACCATGTCAAGATATTTCATTTCCATTATAGATTCATAAGTGACTTCTCCATTGTGTTTTGCAATAACTTCATTAATTTCAGTACGAAGTCTATCTTGAATGTCTTGATTTAATGCAAGCTCATAAGTACTAAATGTCATCACACTTGAGCTCGTCTCGAATCCTATAATACGAAAACTTTTAAACTTTTCTAAAACTTTAAAATTACATTTTAAATTTACCAGCCAAAAAGAAGACAAATGAATTAGCAGCGATATCATTAAATGTCATATCTCCAGTTTTTTTCATATTCATAAGTAATTGAAAGAAATCATTTCTTTCTACATTGTTCTTTTCACGATAGTCTAATGTTTGTCGAACTACTTTCATAATAAAATCTGTCACTTCTTTTCCATTAAAACCAATTTTGAAAAATTCTCCAACACTTTCAAAAGAAATAATCAGCATTAATTTTATCATTTCAAACGCTGTTGGTTCAAATATTTTCTTTGCACATTTTTTAAATTCATTATCAGGATTTCCCAAACAATCCGCAGTGATTCCAAATGCACAATCAGAGATGACTTCAGTGGTAAAAGAACAATAAACATCTTTCATTTCAAGTGGTTCAATTTTTTCTGCATATGGCATCAAATAATCAATCATTCGGTCACAAATTCTCATTACATTTGGGAACATCATTTTTATTTTGCCAGATGAAAAAACTTGACTCAATTTTGATCTTAAATCTTTCCATTCTTGTCCATTTTTAAATGACAAATGTTGTGATAATGGATCAGCTTCTTCACTGATATTAAATCCACGTTCGTGAAACACTTCAAAATTTTTCACAAAAATCTCTCTGATTAAATCTGGATCAGTTGGAACTAACATTGGTTTTGCCATTCCAAATACACCAAATGCTGGTCCTCTATCCTTAAACTTTTCATATTCACGCTGGAAAACTGTGCATGAATGTTCACTTATCCCTGCAGTTGGGGTACTTCCTAATGGAATTTTTCCAGGTACATAAGGAAAACCGCGTTTATGCCAGTAATTGAAGCGATTTTTAAACCACAAAAAAATTGCTAACAAAACTAGACAAAGTTGAAATAACATTGTGAATGCTCGAGTGTGCCGCAGATACTGAGAGAATTTTCAAATAATTTTGCTTTATAAGTATGTGATTTTACTCATATCAATAAATGTGAGCATGTATAAATGTATACAACATTCTAAATTGATGAAAATTTGATTCAATCTTTATCATAATAAAATTCCATTTAAAGACATCACTGATAAGTGTATGCACAAATTTGGTAATGAAAACTTATCATTTGATTAAATAATTGAAAAATTATTTTTAAAAACAAACTTTATTTTTATAAAATACAAATAAACAAAATAAAAAATTTTCTGCATAAAACAATTTTTATTTTAAAAGTTTTATTTGGCAATTTTTCAATTTAAAGTTTTTCAAATTTAAGCCACATTCCACCTACAGGTGATTGAAAAGCTGCAGTTGGTGAAAATTTCATTGGAATAATTGTCTTGCTGCATGGTAGAATTCTAAAGTTCTTTATTAAATTTACAATGCCAATTTTAGACTGCATTTGACCAAATCTAAATCAAAATAAATTTTATAATGATGTTAAATATTTTAAAAAAAATTTTTTTTACCTCAATCCAATACACTGTCTTGGGCCTTCACTGAATGGAATGTAACAGAATGGATGACGTTTATGAACATTTTCAGGCAAGAATCTGTCTGGATCGAATTTCTCAGGATTTTCCCAGAATCTTTCATCATTATGAAGCGCATATGAAGAAATCATTATAGAAGTTCCAGCAGGAATTGTTATGTTAGTATTAGGTATAGTAAAATCTTTTGTTGCTTTACGATTTTGAGAATCAACGCCTGGATATTTTCTCAATGACTCATTAAAGACCATGTCAAGATATTTCATTTCCATGATAGCATCATAAGTGATTTCTCCATTGTGATTGGCCAAAACTTCATTAATTTCATTTCTTAATTTATCTTGTATGTCTTGATTCAATGCCAATTCATAACTAGTGAATGTCAAAACACTTGAACTTGTCTCAAATCTATTTAATAAAACAGAATTCGTTAAAAGAATTCTACATTATTTATTTTTTCAAAATTTACCCAGCAACCATAAATACAAACGAATTTGCAGCCACTTCATTGAAAGACATTCCTTCTGGACTGTTTTTAATATTCATTAGCAATTGGAAAAAGTCATTTCTTTCTACCTTATTTTTCTCTCGATAATTCAAAGTATCTCGAACAGTTCCCATGAAAAATTCAGTCACATGTTTTGGATTAAAACTCATGTTGAGAAACATTGCTAACTTTTCAAAGGAAAATACGAAAAATACTCTCATACTTTCCCAAATATTTGGTTCAAAGACAGCTCTTGCCATTTTTCTAAAATCATTATTTGGATTGCCCAAGCATTTTGTAGTTATCCCAAATGCAACATCAGAGATAACTTCAGTAGTGAATGAACTGTAAACTTCTTTAACTTCAAATGGTTTAGATTTTTCTGCATATGGCACCAAATAGTCTATCAAACGATTTGATGCATTTAATACTAATGGAAACATCATTTTCATTCGTCCTGATGTAAATGTCGGCGATAGCTTATTTCTTAAATCTTTCCATTCTTGTCCATTTTTAAAGAAAAGATTTGCAGATAATGGATCAACTTTTTCATTGTATATAAAACCATGGTCATGGAAACTTTCGAAATTTCTTACAAAAATTTCTTTTACTAGTTCGGGATCAGTTGGCACTAGTAATGGCTTAGCAAATATAAAAGTTCCAAATGCAGGCCCTTGATTTTTGAATTTTTCGTATTGTTGTCTTAAAACATCACCAATATGCTCAGTTCTACTAACTGTAGAGCTGCTTCCATAAGGAAATGTTGGAGGGACGAAAGGAATTCCGAGTCTTTTAAAATATTCATAACGATTTCTAAACCACAAATAAATGCAGAGAAAAACTAGAGCGATTTGAAACCACATTGTTAACTGAACTGAATTTCACAACTGACTGAAAATAATTTTTAAACTCACATTCTTTTTATTAAGAGCTCACACATACATTTTGAAAGAATCAAAAATCTGCAAAATTCCATAAATGAAAAAAAACAATCGTTTTTTTATGTCTGTAAAATTTCAAAGATAAGATAAAAGATTGAGTGTTTTAGTAATTTAGTAGTGTGAGAAAAATAAATAATTGAAATAAATATGACAATGTGGTCATCTGTCTATATTTCTATGTAGATTTTGTTAATCTAAATGGTATTTATGCATTAATGAACATGATTATATTCCATAATAGATATTAAGGTCTTAATTGCAATTGTGTTTGCAAAATTTTTTTAGTTTTTAAGAAAACTTTGTATAAAAACAAAAGCTGTAAAAAAAAGCTTATCATAATAGCCCTTTAATTTATTTTGCTTTTATTTACATTTAATTTTCATTCAAATTGCATACAAAAATACATGCACAAAAGAGTAGCTCAAAATAGAATATATCAATTATATTGTGCAATGTTTTAAAGTTAATACTAAAAGGTAAACAATCAACTTGATAAGATAAATATTTTTTCATTTCGATTAAAATTCTCCATGAAAGTGTTGATATACAAATAAGGTGTTTGTTAAATGATTTTTGATGAGATAAAAGTTCACAATTTTTCAAATTTAAGCCACATTCCGCCAAGAGGACTCATGAAGCCAGAAGGTGGATTGTATTTCATCGGAATCAAAGTTTTACTGCATGGTAATATTTTGAAGTTTTTTACAAGTTTTACAATTCCTATTTTTGCTTGCATTGTTCCAAATCTTTGAATTGTAAAAAAAATTATTGAATTTATTTTAGAAATAAAATTTTTAATTCTCACCTTAATCCTATGCATTGCCTTGGTCCTTCACTAAATGGAATAAATGTGTACGGCAATTGTTTTCTTACAATTTCTTCAGTGAATCTTTCAGGATCAAATTTATCTGGGTTTTCATAGTATTTCTCATCATGATGAATTGCATAAACTGGAATCATGATCCCAGTATTTGCAGGAATCACTAAATTTGTATTTGGAATTGCAAAATCTTTCACTGACTTTCTAATTTGAATATCAACAATTGGATATTTTCGAAGTGTTTCATTGAAAACCATGTCAAGATATTTCATTTCCATGATAGATTCATAAGTGATTTCTCCATTGTTTTTTGCAATAACTTCATTAATTTCAGTACGAAGTCTCTCTTGAATGTCTTGATTTAATGCAAGTTCATAAGTACTAAATGTCATCACACTTGAGCTTGTCTCGAAACCAGCACTGCAAATTTTAAAGACATTAAATTACTAATGCATTTTGAATGAATCAATATTTTTTGTGATAAAAAAAAATTTCATCTGAAAAATTAAAAAATTTTGTCAAAAAAAAAATATTTTACTTAAAGAAAATAAAAGAGTTTGCAGCAATTTCATTGAAAGTCATTCCTTCTGTATCTCTTATGTTTATCAACAGTTGCAAAAAGTCATTTCTCTCAACATTATTTTTTTCACGATATTCTAGCGTATCTCGAATAACTCCCATGAAAAAATCTGCTGATTTCTTTGGAATAAACCTCATATTTAACCCTTTTGCAAGTTCAGGAAAAGCAAAAATGAACATTATTTTTATATTTTCTAATTTTGTCGGTTCAAAGAGTGTTTTTGAAACTTTTCTAAATTCACTATCTGGATTTCCTAGACAAGGAATGTCTAATCCAAAAGCAACACTAGAAATAACTTCAGTAGTGAATTCTGCATAAACTTCTTTAACTTCTAATTCTTCAATGTTGTCTGCATATGGCATTAAATATTCAACCATTCGATCAGCTGCTTTAACTACCAATGGAAACATCATTTTCATTCGTCCTGATGTAAATGTGGGACTCAATTTTGCCCTCAACTCTTTCCATTGTTGACCACCAAGAGCAAACAAATGAGCTGATAATGGATCAGCTTGTTCATTAATAAAAAATCCACGCTCATGAAAACTTTCAAAATTTCTTACAAAAACTTCTTTAATCAATTCAGGGTCAGTAATTGCAAGTGATGTCTGCATAAAAAAAAATACACCAAAAGCAGGAGCTTTATCTTTAAATTTGTCATATTGTCGCTTAAAGAATTCACAAGAATGCTCTTTAAATCCTACTGTTCCAACACTTCCTAAAGGAAACTTTCCAGGAACGTACGGAAAACCGCGGAGATCCCAATAAGAATATAATCATTTAAAATATAAATAAATTAAGAAAATTAAAAATGCAATTATATAGAAAAACATTTTTTGCGATATTGTCCGTGTTAATGAATTTTATAAACTGAGAGAAGAAAAATTCTATCAAGTGAATATAAACATCAAAACATTAATTTTATAGCATTTGTATGCGTGCTCGAGAGAGAATCTGAATTTGAGTTAATTGTGTAAATATATGACAACCTACACATTTACTTTCTCAAGGTCATATCGATTAATTTATTTATTTAAATATTTTTTAATTAAATTTAATCAAATTTTGAATAAATTTTTTAACAAAATTGTACACATTTTTTCATTAAAATAATCTTCTGGTGATATAAATACCTGGACTGCTGCGAATTTCAAAGGTTTGTGTTTTCAATTTCATGACAAAATTTTGAAATTTTTCAATAAATGCACCATTCTTAATTTTATCTGCATTGTTACAAATCTAAAACGATTAAGACATTAAAAAAAAATCTGTTTCTAATCATCTACTTACTAACTTTTTATTTTAAATCAGTGGACCTAGATTGAAAATTAATAAGTATATGGAAGTTTTCTTAACATTTTCATCATTTAATCACTCGGGTTAAAATTTAACGGATTTTTCTAATATGTCACATTGTAATGAATTGCATAAAGCGGAACTAACAAAGCAGTGTTAGAATAGTTAGAATTATATTAGGAATAGAAAAATTATTGACAATTCAATTCATTCTTCTATTTGACGATCAGCAATGGTATTTTTTTTTATTGATTCATTGGATACTTATAATATAAAATCAAAAAATATTTCGTCAAGTTTTTTTGTTTTTGGTAATTTTGGAAAACCTAAGAATAGTGCATTTTTGCATAAAAATACGCTTTTATGTCCACAATTCAATGGGAGTTAATTCAATAGTTCAATATGAGGATGACTGGGTGACCGAATTATTTCTCGTCAATGGTAAGTCGTAGAAAGGTGGTTGATAGCTTGTTAGAAAGGACTTGATTTATGGATTAGCCATCAAAAGAGATTTTTTTGGTAGGTGTTATCGGCATAAAAAGTTTTTTTGCACCAAAAAGTCTTAAAAACTCATTAAACTTAAAGAAAACATGTCAAAAGTAAATTTTTAACTACCTGATAATAAAATGCAAAAAGATTCTTTAATATTTCATTTAAAAACAATTTTATTTGAGAGATTTAAAATTATTTAACCACAGAATGTATTGTGTCTGTTGGTTTTTAGATATGATACTAAAACCTCAATTTTTATTCTTTATTACATTTTTTATTCGTAATTTTTGTACAAAATTTTATCTTAATATTAAGCACGTATTTATGAGAATATGTCAGAATAAGCAGAAAAAAGACACTTTGACATATCTTGTACGAGCGGGATTCAAATTCGCGTCCTCTGAATTCCGGTCAGATGCTCTTACCACTAAGCTATCGGCGGACATCTCAAAGTCTGGCAGAATGCCAACTTAAACTCTTATTCTGCTTAAGTCATCGTTGCTGACAGGATTTACTCTGTAATCCAACAGAATAGCATAATTATTTCACAGTTTTACATAAATATCAAAATTTTTTGAGAGATTCATCAATATTGATATCTCAAAACATTTACGTTAGAATTAAAGTGAAATATGTATGTTATAAACAGACTTAATTTTATATATTTTAATGAATAACAAAGTGATTAACATCCGAGTTTTTGGAGAATTTCATATTTTTAAAAATTTATCAACCACAAAATTCAGAAAGCTACTAAAATAAATTTTATTAAATTTTTGAGAGGGGTAAGATTATTTGGATATAAAAAGAGCAAAATTTTTCAAAAGTTTTTAGTCATATTTTTTGTTTAAATTGAAATAAAACAAAATAAATTTAGTGATGAAAGTTGCATTGTTCTTTTTGGCACTTTCATTGTGTCTTCTGACTGTTACCATTGCACAAAATTTTAAAAGGTAAAAATATATTATATAAGTGTTTTTGCAAGTTTTTTGTGTATTTTGGTTTTAAAGGCTGAAGAATTTTCCTAATAATTTTCAATACCATTAAAGTTTACCAGAAAAAAGTCTTTAAAAGTTAAATTGAAATTAAAAAGATTATACAATATATAATTTTAACATAATTTTCCAATTTTGTCAAAACTAAAAAATTAATAAATTTATCTTAAATTAATTACAGAGATACTGAACTTATTAATGATGATGATGAAACATTGTTTCCATCAAATGTAGTTAAGCAAAATCCTCAGCATAAAAGTGAAATCAACATTTTTCAACTATACAACATCATTCGAATCAATGAAGAAAAGCACAAAAGTCAATCAGAAAACTCAAACAAGAAGATAACAAAAAGCATTGGAGAAATTGATCAAAACAACATTGACAAAGCTGTTGAAATATTTAATGAAATAAATGACGATGAAGACCTTAAAACCATTATACAAAATGCTTACTCAATTAATAAGGACAATGCTAGAAATATTTTGAAATTCTCACATGCTTTACCATACATTCGTCATTCAGGCTTGGCTTACAGGAAACTTTTTGATGAAATGCAGAAAAATCAAGATTTGGACAATTCACATATAATGCAACTGGCTTATTACGTACATGAAGCAATGAATATGACAAAGTTTAAAACTATGGAGAAAGAAGATAAAAATATTTTTGAAAATATCAAAAAAAGTTTTCCATCTGGTGTAAGAGCAATATTTTGGTCAGGAAGTGTAACAATAAAAAACAGATATTTTTCTGAATACTTATATGCACCTGAAATTTATTATGATCATCAAAGACGAAATGTTTTTACTTGGACCAATGGACAACGTATCAACACTGGCTATTGGAAAATGATACCTGCTGATAGTACGGGTAGTAATTTTTACATTAAAAATGAAGCAAAAGGAGAATATCTTTATGCTGCTGGTGATTCATTTAATTATGATTCTCAAAGACGAAATGTTTTTCTATGGACTCCAAGAAATGCTGTTAGAAATGGTGTTTGGAGAGTAAAACCCATAAGTTCAGGTGATTACTTTTCAATTTTCAATAAATATGAATCTGAATATCTTTATGCGCCTGGTAATGCGTTTAATTATGACAAAAATAGAAGACGCGTTTTTACATGGATTCCTAGAAATGCATTCAATTCAAAATTTCATTGGAAAATCTACTAATAAGAATTTTGAAAAATTCTTCGATTATTCACATTTTCTATGCTTTTTAATATTTTAATAATCCTTTACGAATTAAAATTAATGTTAATTTTGATCACTACCGAATAAATAAATAAAAACTTAAAGAAATAAAATTTTTGCTTATTTATATTTAGGTTTAAACTATTTAGAGTGATTTATAACTCGCATAATTTTTAAAAAAAGATTTTTTCCAAGGCATTGCCATATAATAAATTGTAATTAAGCAAAGTTATAAAAAATATCAAATCTGGTATGGAAATTTATCATTTGTAAGTCCTCAATTTGAATTTTACTAATTCAAGCGGTTTAGAGAAAAATTGCATTTGTTTTCATACCTTGCAAAAACTGAAATATTTAAGGGACAGCGTTATTTAAATTAAAATTTCGAGTTTTTATCAACTTTAATTTTTCTTATTTTGTAAATCAGTTACTCTTTTTAAAATTTTTGAGTGCGTTCAAAAAAATGTCTACAAATTAATGTTTACAAACAATAAATAAAACAAAAATATCAAACTGAAAAATGAATCAAGAAATAAATTTAGAAAATTTATCAGGAAAATGCAGTTTTTGTTTTGAAGAATTTAAAGATTATACAGAAAATGTGAAAATTACCAAAGAAATAGAAACAAAATTTAATGAGTTAGTTCAATGTCAAGTAAGTTTCATAAAAATTTTCCCTAAATTTATTTTACCTTACTTTCAATTTCTTTCAGCTCATTTCCATAAGTTTTTCATCATCAATTTGCCTTGAATGTTTCAACAAATTCACAATTGCTTATGACTTTAAAATTCAACTTGAAGCAAATCAAAAACTTCTTGAAAAATTTCTCAATAATGAAACAAAAGATCAATTTGAAATTTCTAATGAAGAAACTGAATTCATTGTTGAATATCTCGAAGAAGTTGAAGAAGATCAACTTGAAATTATCCCAAAAAGAACTTCAAAGTCACAAGAAAAGAAAATTTGTCCAATCTGTGCAAATTATTATTCTGCAAATGCACTTGATGATCACATAAATCGAGTTCATTCTGATAATTATCAATTTTACTGTGATCTTTGTCCAAATAAATTCAAGACTAAAAGAGACATCACAAGTCATGTTCAGACACATTTAAATGTTGAAAGTCGAAGAAGATTTCAATGTGAATTTTGTGAGAAAATTTATATGAAAAATTCAACTTTAGTTCATCATATAAAAATGAGACATACAGAAGATGGTGAAAAATTTGAATGTGAATGTGGTGCGAGTTTTAAGACTCAATTGAGACTGAATTATCATAAAGTGAGTTTGAAGAAAATTTGCAGAATTTTTGATAAAAAATTTCAATAGTTGAAAATTTTAAACAGAAAATTTCAGAGTTTGAAGTCAATATAAAAAAAAGTAATTTTGTACTTATTTTAGTCGACTTTTGCAATCAATTTTTAAGTTGAATTCAGACTCTGGAAATTTGAGTGTTTTTTAAATAAGATGCATAAAAATCCATGAGCAAATAAAACTTTTTGAAAGAAATTTATTTAAAGAAAACAATTTAAATTAAAATTAATCTAATTTTTAAAATTTTTCTTTTTTCATTCTTTTAGAAAATTACACACGAAAAAGGCAACTACGAATGCCTCGAATGCAACAGAATTTATCCATCAATGCACAATTTGAAAATTCATATTTCACATTTTCATAGAGAAAAGGAACCTTGTGTATTTTGTGGTAAACTTGTTGCTCCTGGATCATTTATGAAAAGGCATATGAAAATTCATGAAGAAGCTTCACATAAGGTAAAACAGAAAATTTTTTATTTTTTATAAATTTTAAATTTGTAAGTTTTTTTTAGAATTTTAAATTTATAAAAAAAATTTTAAATGTTTTTATATTTTTTTTTTATTTTCAAAAGTTTGTTTTGCTCATTTTGGCTAAAAAAATTTCTTTTTCAATTTTTAGTGTAAAATTTGCGAAAAATCTTTCACAGTTCGTGAAACACTTCTTGAGCATTGTCGAGCAGTTCATGGACTTGGTGGATCACATTTTTGTGAAATGTGCGGCAAAAAGATGAGCAGTAAAAAAGTTCTAAAAAGGCACATTGAAAGAGTTCATGAAGCTTCTGAAAAAGTAAAATGTTTAATTAATGAATGTCTTTATATGGCTAGTAGAAAGGATAATATGATAAATCACATTAAAAATCATAAAGAACTTGATGAGGAAACTAAAAATGCTCATATTTTGACTGTAAGAGGAATGAAAAATATGTCGTGGTAGAAAATAAAGAAAACCTATTTATATTAGTAAAATATTTTGAAAATTCTTTGTAAAATTTCTTTTTTAGCATTGAAATTTCAAATTTTAATAAAAAAATTTTAAAAAAGAATTTATTTTTCTTACTTCTTCCAAAGGTAAACTTCTAATTATCGATCACAATTAATAGCGGTTTAAAAGTTGTCGCAACTAGAATACTTTTCAACAATCATATTTTCAATCGTTTACAAAAAATTTTCAATACAAAACGGTTGTCGCAGACAGTTCGTTATTCAATGTCTACAAAAAACATTGACAGTAACAGCAATGAAAAAATTATAAACAAAAGCATTCAAAAAATGTTTTAGTAATTTTTAAAAATTAATTCTTCAATAAAAATGTCAACTTCAATGGATTCAATTTATTTATCAAGTAAATGCAGTTTTTGCTTTGAAAGCTTCACAGAAGATGCTGAAAGAATTAAAATTGATCGTGAAATTCATGCGAAATTCAATGAATTGGTTAAAAGAAAGGTAAAAAATTTTTAAAGAATGTTTGTACTTTTGATAAAGAATCATTTAGAATATGATAAATAAATTTTTAAAAACTTTCCAGCTTCTTTCAAAGAAATTTGCACCAAATATCTGCATTGAATGTTACAACAAACTCACATTGTCTTATGACTTTAAAATTCAACTTGAAGCAAATCAAAAACTTCTTGAAATGTCACTCAATATCAGCAATGAAACAACAACCACAGAAAATTATTCAACTGTAAAATTCATAAAAGAAGAACCACAAGAATTTATGATCACAAAATTCTTTGAAGAAATTCCACCAAAGCCAAAAAAAGATCCAAACCAGAAGAAAATTTGTCCATATTGTGCTAAACATTATGCACCTGGAGCATTAGAAAATCATATTAAGAAATCTCATACAGAAGATTACAAATATTTTTGTGATCACTGTCCATTGAAATTCAAAACTAGAAAAGATATTTGTGGTCATATGGAAATTCACATGAGTCCTGAAAGTAGAAGAAGATTTCAATGTGAATATTGTGAAAGAAATTATTCCAAAAAGACATCATTGCTTCATCATATTCAAATGTGGCATACAGAAAATGGTGAAATATTTGAATGTGAATGTGGTGCAAGTTTTAAGACTCAAAAGAGACTTAGATATCATAAGGTAAGTAAGGAAATTATTTTAGAAAAAATTTTATTTTCTATGTGAAGAATAAAGTGAATTTAGAACAAAAACCACAGTATTTAACATACCATTTTTTATCAAAGGATAAAGAGCAGTGAAATTGATATCTTTTTTACAATCATTCATAAATATCACTAATATTCATCAATATTAATACGAATTTTAAAAACTCTTCAATTTCTTCCAGAGAAATACTCATGAACAAGGCAGCTATGAATGTCACGAATGCAATAAATTTTATAAATCAAAACATTTATTAAAAACTCATATTGCAATGATTCATAGAGATAAAATTCCATGTACAATTTGTGGAAAAGAAGTTGCAGAAGGACATTTGATGAAAGATCATATGAAGAGACATTTGAGTGCTAATCATATTGTAAGAAATTTAAATAAACCCAAAAAATTTCCTTATTTAAAAATGTCTTTTTTAGTGCAAAACATGTGGAGAGAAATTTTCAACCAGAGAAGGTCTTTTAAAACATGAACGTGAAATTCACTTTTTAGTTAAAGGTTTGCACTTTTGTAAGGTAATAATAAAAAAATTTTGATTCTAAATTTTCTATTTCTATAAAATTTTATATAAAAACTTCAACAGGATTGTGGAAAAGAACTAAGTTCAGCAAGAGCACTTAAAAGACACATCCTTCGATTGCATACAGAAACTGAAAAAGTTAAATGTTGTGTTGAAGAATGTAAATACGAAACGGGTCAGAAAGATGATTTGGTCAAGCATTTGAAAACTCAACATAAAGAACTAAGCGAAGAAAAACTTCAAAAGAAAATTGTGAGAATTAAGTCAATGAGAAATTGGAATATAAAATTAAAATAAATAAAAAAAATTAAATTTAGCTGAAATAAAAAATTTAAAAGAAAAAACTGAGTGTTGCATTGTTTCCAAGTTTTTTAAAAACTCTACAAAAACAATGAAACAACAAGGAAAAAGTAAACAAAACAAATTTATAGGATAGCAAAATTATAAATAAAGAGAATTAAAATGGATCCATCATTAGATTTATATTGTTTAGCATCCAAATGTAGTTTTTGTTTTGAAGAATTCAAAGACGAAGACAAAGAAATAAAAATAGGCAAAAAAATTCATGCGAAATTCAATGAATTAATTCAGTGCAAAGTGAGAACAAAAATATTTTCTTTAGTATAGTAAAAATTAGGATTGTAAACTTTTAAAGTATTAAATTAGATGCCGGAATAAAATTTACAAAATATCAAAAATTCCTAAATTGATTTAAATTTACAATAAACTTCAGTAATGTCATAATTTATAAATTTTGTTCAAATTTCAATATATTTTAATAATTTTTCAAAACATTTCCAAATAATTCTTTTTATATTTTTCTTTTCAGCTAATATCAAAGACTTATTCATCAAAAATCTGTCTCGAATGTTACAATAAACTCACAACAGCTTATGACTTTAAACTTCAACTTGTAGCAAATCAGAAACTTTTGGAAATAACTTTAGGAATTAAACCTGAAACTTCAATTGATTCATGTTATAACAATTTTAAAGAGTTATTGACAAAATGTAGTTTTTGTTTTGAGGAATTTCAAAATGATACCGAAGGAATTAAATTAGGCAAAAAAATTCATGCGAAATTTAATGAATTAATCCAGTGCAAGGTAAGAATCAAAAATTTTTTAATAGAATGAATATTTTTGATAGCTCTTACAGATTTGTGTTCAGTTTACCGACAATATTCTTAGATTTTTCTTGATTTACTACGGATTTTCTAGACATTTTCAAAAAAATGTTTTTGGCTGACCATGAATCGCTTTTATATAAAGTTTTTATTCGTGACAATTTTGATGACTTAACATAAAATGCAAGATTAGATAAACATTGATTACTAAATAAACTGATTTTTTTACAAAATTAGCTTAACAATTTTATCAATATTATCTAATGAATATAGAAAATTAGTTCTACTGATTGTCGTGTATTTGGCCAACAATGTTCTTATTTTAAAATGTTTATTCTTTTTCAAAAGTTAAATTCTAAAATTTAACTTCATTTTTTCTCATAATTCAAAAAATATTTTATTTTTTAGCTTATTTCAAAATCGTTTTCATCAAAAATCTGTCTCGGATGTTACAATAAACTCACAAAAGCTTACGATTTCAAACTTCAACTTGTGGCAAATCAGAAGCTTTTGGAAATAACTTTAGGCATTGAGCTTGAAGCTTCAAATATTTCTAATCTTAATGATTCCAAAGAATTCTTAACTGAATTTATTAAAAAAGAAAAAGATGAAGAAGTTCCAAATTTTACACCAGAAAAATCATCAAACAAGCAAATTTGTCCATATTGTGCTAAATATTATGCACCTGGAGCACTTGATACTCACATCAAAAGAGTTCATACAGAAGATTACAAATATTTTTGTGATCACTGTCCATTAAAATTCAAAACAAGAAAAAATATTTGTGGTCATATGGAAATTCACATGAGTCCTGAAAGCAGAAGAAGATTTCAATGTGAATATTGTGAAAGAAGTTATTCTAAAAATAATGGATTGAGGCATCATATACAAATGACACATATTAAAGACGGTGATACTTTTGATTGTGCATGTGGAAAAAGTTTTAAGACAAAAGTTCGATTGAATTATCATAAGGTTTGTACTAAGAAAATTTTTTAAGTAATAAAATCTAAGCCAAGGAGTGCAAACTTTGATAATTTATAAAGTAGGCATTGAAAAAATTGCGTTTTTCAGACTACTTCATGCAAATTATCAAAAAAAGTATCAAAAATCCCATACAAATTTTTATACTTTTTTGATATTTTGATAGGTTTTTTGATAGAGTGATCCTTGATTTTAATACTTATTCTTCTATCAAGAATTAATTTTTGAAATATTTTTTACTCAACTACAAATATCTAAATTTTTGTCCAAAACTAATATTTTATTTAACTTATTTTACAGCGTTTAACACATTCGAACAGAAATGAAAAATTTGGATGCCAAGTTTGCAACAGAATTTATCCAAGGATTCAAAGCATAAAAAAACACATTCGTACTTATCATAAAGATAAGGCTCCATTTGGTGATTATGAACATCTCATTATAGTAGGAAATTCATTGAATATGCAAATAACAGAGCAGAAAAATGAGAAAAAAACAGTAAAAAAAGAAAGAATGAGATTTAAGGTAAGAAAAATTTCACAAGTTTCATAATTTAGAAAACTTTCAAATGATTGCCTCAAGTGAAATTATTTTTAGGCAAATTTTATACAAATACATGATTGTTTTTGTTATTTTT
The DNA here is from genome assembly GCA_018290095.1 of Polypedilum vanderplanki. Lineage (NCBI taxonomy): Eukaryota > Metazoa > Arthropoda > Insecta > Diptera > Chironomidae > Polypedilum > Polypedilum vanderplanki. The sequence continues at coordinate 4,828,163 of CM031382.1, read as the reverse complement.
TAGCTTAAATTTATTCAAAACTTTTTATCAATCTTTTTCTATTCTATTTTCCGAAAATTTTCTAAATTTTGAAAAATCTTCTTTATTTTCAAAATATTCTTGATATTTTTTAAATAAAATTTTTTAAATTTTTTTCTCTTCCTTTAGTGTGATTTCTGCACCGAGACATTCTTAAGATACAGCCTCTTAAAAGAGCATAACGATAATTTTCATCCTGAAGAAAATACAGCAAAGTTTTGTTGTAATTTTTGTGGAAAAGAGTTGAGTTGCAAAAATGCATTGAACAGACATGTTTATCGAAAACATTATGAACAAAATAAAGTCGATTGTGTCGTTCCTGGTTGTACATATGCAAGTGGCCAAAAAGATTGTATGGTGAAACATATTAGAAAAACTCATAAATATTTAGATGATGAACTTAAAAAAGAATTTGTAGACAGAGTTCGTGAAATGATTAAAGAGTGTCAAAATTATTAAATAAAAGCTGAATTTTCAAAGTTTTTTCAATAAAAGTCTAAAAACCGTTGTTTTAGAAATTCATTAAACTTTTTAAAAAAATCGTAAAAAATAAAATTGAAAAATTTTATTAAAAATTTTCTTAAACATTTTTAAAAATGTTGAAAATTTTATTTATTAAAAATTCAATTTTTTTAAATAAAAAATTCTACAAAAATCTTTAATTTAAAAACATAACGACAAAAATTTTTCCCGCTTGAGTACGTTCAATAAAAAACTTTCATCTTAAGCTCCACTACCTGCCAAACAGTCAAAAGTGTGCAGAACTCACAAAAGAATTTCTCATTGTAAACATTTAGCATCAAACTTTTAAAATTATCAAAATTTATTGGTAAAATCTCACAATTTAGTCTCATAAAAGATGGAGTTGGTGCAAGAAGCTCATATGACGCCTGATGAGCTCATCAACAAATGTGTATGTTGCTTTCAAGTCTTTAAAAAACAGCAAAAAATTGTGAATTTAAATTTGGATCTTGAAATGATTTTTAGCGACGTGATACAGACGGAAGTAAGTTTAAAAATTTATCAAAAATTAATTTTTCATATTGGGCAACGCTAAAGCATAGAAAAATTTATTGATAAAAAATTCAATTTTCAGTTTCTTTCTAAAGCTTACACTCGCTTTATTTGTTCACCATGCAATGACCAACTTCTTCATTTTTCAAAATTCAAAGCGGAACTTTCATCAAATCAGCAACGTTTGCATGAGTCATTGGTTGCATTGGGTGAAATAACAATTGAAGAAATAAAAGTTGAGCCGGATGAAGAATTTGATGCTGATGAGTACATTGAGGATGAAAGTGCAGTTGAATGGAAGGTTGAAAGTTTAGATGAAGCAGTTGAAGAGCCTTCATATGAATATGTTGAAGTTTTAAATAGCAAAAGAAGTCCAAAAGTACGCAAAACAAATCCAGTTCAATATTTTACATGTCAAATTTGTAAAGATCGAACTTTTACATCACGATATCGTTATCGTAATCATTTGGAAACTGAACATGCTGATAGAAAAAATAACAGTCAATATTGGACTATGACAACATTGGGTAAAAAAGAAATTGCAACTGTGAGCTCGAAAGAATTGTGTCCAGTTTGTGCAAAATGGATTACATCGAGTTCTATGGATGCTCATATCAAAAGAATGCATTCAGATGAATATTTTTACTTTTGCGATTTATGTCCTCAAAAGTTTAAAGTTAAACGTGATATTCAGTATCATGTTAAGAAACATATGCAAAAGGAATCAAGGTGAGTAAGAAAAAATGAATGTCCTTAGTTAAAAATTAATTTTTGAATCAATTAAAACTAAGGTATGGAAACGAAGCGAATAATTTTCATCGATTTTTTTATCAAATTGCGTTTGTTTGCATACCTTGATTACAACAGTTTGGAAAAAATCTAAAAATTTTTATAATCATTTAAGACTTTTCTGATTTCTAATAATTATTTTTATCCAGAAATAACACAATTTTCAGACAATTAGAGAAAAAACTTCTGAAATTCATAAAAAAAAACTGAAAAAAGTTTTAGGAATATTTAAAACTAACAAGACCTAACAAGGATGAAAATTCTGCACTGTGATAAATTAGTACTCTTTTTGGCTACTGTTTGTAGTTGTTTGTTGATGATTTTTCACATTTATGCTTATTTATACTATCATTAATTATTTTTATTTTCTTTATCTTTTATAGACAACGTTATCAATGCGAATATTGTGAAAATTCATACTTGTCAACTTGGGCTTTGAGAAATCATTTCACAATGACTCATGCTGATATTGAAAAGGAATTTGGTAAATAAAAAAATTACAATTGTTGGTTTTTTAAATTATTTTGACATTTTGATTTCCTTTTATAGTTTGCGAATGTGGAGCTGCATTTAAAACACAAATGAGATTAAATTATCATAGGGTAAGTTCAAGAAACCTCTTTACATGTCATGACTAACTGAACTGTTTTTATTTGTTTGCAAATTATAAATTAATTTTTTTTAAAATTCACAGAAAATCGTCCATGAAAAAGGCGAATATCCATGCACAATTTGCAACAAAATGTTTACATCATTGCCTAATTGGCGACTGCACAACGCTCAATTCCATAAAACTAAAGATCCATGTGTTGTTTGTGGTAAACTTGTTGCACCAGGAACATTTATGAAGCGTCACATGCAAAGTCATGCACCAGCATCATTTGAATGCACCATTGAAGGTTGCACAAAAGTTTTCTTTGGCAAAACAGCGCTGACAAATCATCAAGCGAGTGTACATGGCATGGGTGAAAGAGTCAGCTGTGAAGTTTGTGGACAAAGTTTCAGTACAAAGAAAGTTTTGAGCAAGCATTTTGCAAGAAATCACACAGTTACCGAAAGAGTTCCTTGTGAGGTAAAAAAAAATAGAAAAATATTGAAAGCGTTTTTGTAATTTTTGAATTTATTTTTTAGATTCCTGGTTGCAATCATACAGCTGCACGCAAAGATTATTTCATTGCGCATGTTAAAACACATAAAGATATCAGTGAAGAAGAAAAAGCTGCTTATATTGTCAAAATTCGTGCTATGAAAGATTTGACGTGGTAAAGGAACAAAAACATGGTGAAAATATTATTGAATTTTGCATGAAATAAGGAAAAAACATAAATATTGTAATGTTGTAAAAATAAGATGACTAAATAAAAATTTTAAAAAAATCAAAAAAGTTTGATTTTTTTTTTATTTTTAAAACACAATAGCTTTCAATTTAAAATTTAAAAATTTGTCTGAATTAAAATATAAATCGCGACGGATTAATTTATATCAATTAACAATAAAATTTTGGAGAAAAATTTTTGCGCAGCTCATTTAAATAAAACCAGTGCCCGAAATAGACTAAAATTATAGAATATAAAATTTTAGTTGACTTCAGATTCAAACTAAAACATTTTTTCATCAAATTTCTCATGCAATAAATTCAATTTGAATTTAAAAATCTGTAATCCGACTGATCAAATTTAAAACATTCTGATTTAATTAATCCGTCAAAAATTTAGGACAAATAAAATTGTTCAAACTTCTTCAAATTTAATTCAATCTATTTTTTTATAATAAAAAATGAAGAAAAATCATTAAATTTAAGTTTCCAATTCATCTTTATTAATCTGAAAATTCTTCACAAATTTTATACACACAAAAATATTTTAAAATAATCCAATCATTTCACCAGTTTCAGTATTCAAATCAATATCAAAAATAGCCGGACGAGTTGGTAAGCCAGGCATTCTTGAAATTTCACCGACTAATGGCACAATAAATCCAGCACCAGCACTCAAAAACATGTCATTGACGAAAATTCTAAAACCATTTGGTGCACCTTTGATATTTGGGTCACCAGTGAGTGAAGCTGAAGTTTTTGCCATACAAATTGGAAGTTTTGAGTAACCTTTTTCAGCATAAAGTCGCATAGTTTCACGAACTTTTTGTGAGAACTCAACATTTCCTGCTCCATACATTTCTTTTGCAATGCGATTGATTTTTTCTTCAATTGACAAATCAAGTTCATAAAGAAATTTGAAATCACTGTTTGGTTGTTTACAAGCTTCAATTAAAGCATCAGCAAGATCAACTGCACCTTTTCCACCTTCTGCCCAATGATTTGAAGTTACACAAGCAAAAGCACCATTTTCTATTGCTCCTTTTTTGATCAATTCATGTTCAGCTTCTGTGTCGTTTTTATGAGCGTTAATTGCGACAATTACAGGAATTCCATATTTGCGAACATTTTCAATATGTCTGATTAAATTGCAAAGACCTTCTTTAACGAGTGTCAGATTTTCTTGTGTGTATTCATCCTTTAATGGAGAACCTGAAACTATGTTACGAAAAATTTTTCATTAAATGACATTCATTTCTTTTTTTACCATTTCAGAACAGAAAAGAAATAAAAAGAAATAGAAGTAAAAATGGTTTTATAATTACCTACGGCTGGTCCACCACCGTGCATCTACAAAATTAAAAATTTTTAGAACTTTTCTTTGCCTAAATTGGATTTTTTTCATTCTCTCACCTTTAATGCACGAACAGTAGCAACTAAAACAACAGCATTAGGTTTCATTCCAGATGCACGACATTTAATATTGAAAAATTTCTCCATTCCAATGTCACTTCCAAAACCAGCTTCAGTCACAACATATCCATCTTTACCAACCAATTTTAATGCAATTTGATCAGCCAAAACCGAATTGCAACCATGAGCAATATTTGCAAATGGACCAGCATGAACCAAAACTGGTGTACCTTCAAGTGTTTGCATCATTGTTGGCTCAATTGCATCTTTCATTAAAACCATTAATGCACCAGTCATGCCAAGATCATCAGCAGTTATTGGCGTGCCATTGCGTGAAAATGCAACAACCATTCTTGCCATACGATTTTTCATATCTTCCAAACTTGTAGCAAGAGCCAAAATTGCCATAATTTCTGATGCAACAGAAATTGAAAATGATTCAACACGAGTGAAATTTTTCTCAGTTGGTGATTGACCAATTGTGATTTTTCGTAAATATCTGTCGTTGATGTCCATGACTAAGAAAAATAATTGATTAATTTAAAATTTTTAAATTGCGTAAAAAGTTTTTTACCTCTTTGCCAAACAACCTTATTAGGATCAATATTCAATCTAGCAAATTTGGAAATTTCCTCAACTGTCAATGAATTTGGATCTGTTTTGTTAATTCCCAATCTTTCTAATCGTCTCAATTGAATTGCTGAAAATTTTCTTTCACCACGCATTGTTGGTACAAGACGATCATAAAGAGCTTGATCAGTTTGAGTTGCTTCATGAAACATACGAGCATCAAGTTGAGCTGCGAGTAAATTATTAGCTGCTGTTACTGCATGAATATCGCCTGTTAAATGAAGCTGGAAATTATAAAAAGAAATTAAATCTTTTAAAATTTTAAGAAAGTTTTCTTTGACTTACATTGAAATCTTCCATTGGTATGACCTGTAAAATAATAAAAAATAAAATTATTGAAAATTTTAGGAAATTTTTTTTGACTTACTTGTGAATAACCACCACCAGCAGCACCACCTTTAATACCAAAAGTTGGTCCTTGTGATGGCTGTCGCATTGTTGCAAAAGCATTTTTATCACGATGACCTGTCAATGCTTGAGCAAGACCAATCATAGTTGTACTTTTGCCTTCACCAAGTGGTGTGGGTGTGATGCCAGCTACAACTACATATTTTCCAACTTCTTGATCCTTCAATCGATCTAAAACATTGAGAGAAATTTTTGCCTTTCTTGTGCCATAAAGTGAAACTTCACCAGGCAAAAGACCAACTTCATTTGCTAAAACTGAAATATTTTTTGGCTCTTGTGATCGAGAAATTTCAATATCTGATGGAACTGGTGATTGAATTTGAAGTGAAAGGGGACAAATTTTCCATTTTGTATCCATTAGGCGTTCTGCAAAACGTTCAGCTGATTGAACTGTGTTGGACATTAACATTGCTACTGTCATTGGACCAACACCACCTGGAACTGGAGTGATATAGGAAGCCACTTTTTTACATTGTTCAAAATCAACATCACCGACCAGTTTTTGGCCTACTTTTTTAGTTGGATCTGTAAATAAAATAAGATAAAAAAATTTTAATTTTGAAATTTTTGAAGTTGAATGTCTTAAAAATTTAACATTTTGACCAAATATTCAAAATAATAATTTGTATCTTGAATGTTTGAAGTTACATAAAAAAGTAAATTTCAATATTTTATTCTCCAAAAAATGGCAGATGATTGTAAAGAGTTTTTTAAAATTTTTATAAATTTTCTCATCCATTGCATATTCGATTTAAATAAAATTTCTGCAGCAGCATGTTTTTAACTTTAATTCATTCGTGAAAAAAATCTTTAATTTTTCCACCAATTTTTCTTTTTAAATTTTTTAAAAAAAATTTTCATATATAAATACAAACAAAATACTTAAAATGTATGACGTACAAAACACCTTCATTCTTTTCTACTCATCTGTATGCTTTTTCAAAAAATTCATTCATTCAACTCATTTTTTACGACCTTGACTTTCAATTTGCTTTTGTGTTTATTTATTGATAACATTTTTCTTTCTATTATTTGCTTGACCGAATTATTTTTAAAAAGAAACTTGTAGCATGCAGATGGTAGTATTTTAGTTCTGACAACTAATAAAAATAAATAAATTTACTTGAATGAAAGTTCAATGAAAAGTTTTGTGAATTTTATTGTTTGATAATTTTTTATATATATTTTGAAGAAATTGGCTTTAGTGATTATTTAGCAAGAATTTTCATCATAATTGCATTAGAATAGTAGTGTTAAATTCTTAAGTATTATGTTTTATCAATGAGTAAAAAATTCTTTATCTTCACACATGACTGTGTTCAATAGCAGTTAACGTTTTATGATTAGCCAAATGAAAAATTTCTGGTAAAATCTGCAGATATTTTAAGAAAATTGATCATAAATTACAATTGCATACACCATAGGTTAAATTTCTTCATGATATATCAAAACATAATTAAAGCTTATAATTATTCAAATTTTTACTATAATTTTAGAAGTTTAACTTTTAATACATAACGAAAAATTAACAACATACAGATTGACCTTCAACTCAATAACGTTCATAGAAACTATCTTAAATTTTTGAAAATGATCCGCACTCTTAAATTTTAAATTTTATCAAAATTCTTATGAACTTAAGTTTTTCAATGGCTTCATTATAATTTTTCATATTTTGTATACAACAAAAAATGTAAACATTGAAATTTTATCCAGTAAGTAATATTGACATAAATATTTACGAACTCAAATTTCTTAAAAGGAAAAAAATACAGAAAAAAACTTGTTCTAAACGATTAATTTTTATGCTCTTTTCTCTTTACAAATTCTCTCAATTTATGTTAATTTTTCATTCTCACTATTAATTTTGTGAAATACGTCAGGTCTTCATCAATGGATGTTTATTCTTATCAAAATAATGTTTGATTAAAAACAGTTAAAGAACCCACAAACGTTGAAAGATTAAATGATTGAAACATAAATAGAACGACAATCTATAGTCAAAAAATTTAAATTTTATATTTAGATTTTTTTAGAATTCCTAAGATTTTAACTAATTTTTAAATTATTTGAAGGAATGAAATTTAAAAATTTAAACAAAATTTTTGATAACTACTTGATAGAATTTTCAATAATTTTAAAATTCTTTTCACACCATTCAAAATTTCTCAACATTTTAACTATATCAAAATTTTCCACAAATCATACTCAATAAAAGTCAATTTCTTTTTTTCTATTTCCTTTTCAAATCTCACATTAAAAATCATAAAAATTTTTCATTTTTTTCACTTACCAGGAATAGCATTTATACCACAATCGATAACGACAGCACCTTTCTTCACCCAATCGCCTTTAACCATTTCGGGTTGCCCTATAGCAACAACAAGAACATCAGCTCTTGCTGTGACTTCTTTCAAATTTTCTGTCTTTGAATGACAAACTGTCACAGTTGCATGATTCCATTTCAACAACTCAGCAGCTGGTGTTCCAACAATTCTTGATCGACCGAGTACGACAACTTCTTTGCCTGTAATTCCTAAGCCAGTTCGTTTGATCAATTCAACTACACCATTTGGTGTACATGGAAGAAAGCCAGACAAGTCGCCAACTGCAATTTTTCCTTCATTGACAGTGTTAAGGCCATCAACATCTTTCTCGGGTAGTACTGAGTCAGTGATGAGATGCGAGTCGATTTTATTACATGAATCAAGTGGCATTTGCACAATTATTCCATGAAAACGTGAATTCATGTTTAAATGTTCAATCTGTTTTGTATCATGAATAAAATGAGAATTAGAAAATTTTGTTTAAAAATTTCAATTGAGGTAAAAATTTCACACCTTTGCCAATAAAGCGCTTTCCGTTATGGTTTTTGGCAGTTGAATGTGCTCAGCGTGGATTCCAATTTCAGCTGCTGCCTTCATTTTCATTCGAATGTAGACATTTGAGTCTTCACGACCACCGACTTGAATAATTGCAAGACCTGGACGAAAATTTGGAAGTTTCTTGTTGAGTTCATTGACACGACGTTTTAGAGATTCACGAATCTCTCTAGAAAATAAAGAATACTTTAATTTTTGAGCAAATTGTCTGAATTTCATAACTTTTTTAATTTAATTTTAAAAAGATTGTTGCAATAATATTTTTTATTATTTGATTTGAACTCGCTTGACCCTCTGATAATAAATAAGTGATGCGAATGTTCTTAGTTGATTAATAAAAATTCACTTGTGGTCGCATCACAGATAGACATATTACTAAATGTCATGACTTTATTAAATTATGTTTTTAATTATTATCTGTTTTTAATTCTCTAGATTTCATTCATTTGAGAGAAAATTGAGATGAAAGTTTGTTTTTAATGCACTGAATGGAAGATTTTTATGATTTTAATGAGAGAGAATTAAATGCATTTATTTATTATTTAAACTCATCATATTTATTTAGTCTTCAATGAAATTTAATAAAATAAATTTATTGATTCAGTTGTTTTTAAACTCTGTGTAGTCTTAAATAACGTTCAGTGGCAAAAGTTTTAATTTGTTTTAAAAATAATATTTTACTTCCTCTATTGTAGTTAAAAAGGTAAGTAGAAGAATAAAATTTTGAATGAATTTTTCATAGATGAAGCAAATAAGAAAAAATTATCTTATTCGATAAGAATTTTTTGAAAATCGATATAAAAAGAAAATTTATTTTTAAAAATTCCAAGTGTGAAGTTACGATGATTTTATGAGTTTTTAGTGTTTCTTGATCTTTTCTTGTTTTTTATCATTATTTTATATATTTAATTTTTATGCTTTCATTGAGAAATTCAATCAAAATTCTAACAAAAAAAAAAAATAAAATCATAATAAATCATTTTGTGTTCATGCCTGGAAAAATTTGATTTTTAATTACTTGATAAAAACACTAAGCTTGAAGTTTTTTTTTAAATATCAAATAAATTTATTAAAATAGCAATTGATTCAAAATAAATAAATTGTGCCGTAGTTTAAAATCTTTTTGATTTTGTATTTTTGATAAACTTTAAGGGAATTTATGATTTATTCTCAAATCTGCATTGGTCAATTTATAAATTTTCAAATATTATTTACACAAAAAAAATGTTTTATAGCTGGCATACATTTTTTGAGGTTTGTCCCTATAAAGTCAAATTTATTAGTATTAAAAAGAAAATCTTTCAGTGTTATAATTTTTTCATTAGACTTATAAAAGTTTTCTAACAATAATAATTTTTTCTTCATGACTTTCATAATTTAAATTATAACTTTTAATTTTTATTTTTAAAGCTAATAAATTTGACTTTATAAAAAAAATAAACTTATAAAAACTTGATGCCAGTTATAAAATATTTTTCTCCGTGTAGCACTGACTATTAAATATTTTATTGCGTAGAGTTTTGATATGAGTTTTTCAAAACAATCTTAATAAAAAAAATTCTAATTTTACTTAGGGAAATTTTTCTTTGAAGTTTTGATAACTTAAGTGAAAAAAAATCTTTTAATTTGCATCTTGTATTCATTTTTATCTAAACAATTTTTGATTACCAAAATCATTAATTGTAATTAATTTTTAACTACTTAAAAGATTGCTTTCGTGTGGTCTTTTTTATTATCTTATCAAAAACACAAAAAATTAGCTATCAATGAAAATAACTCTTCAAAAACATTTTTTTATCAATTGGTATTTTTGGACTTAATTTATGTAATTATTGAAATATTTTTTTACAAAATATTAAACTTTTTTTGCACCACAGAATCGATTAGTATTTAAGAATTTTTTTAAAACAAAAATATTCTAAGTCATACCAAAAAAAACATTTATATGACTATTTTCTTGTAAAATAAAATTTTTAAATTTTTTATTACATAATTTCTTACTGATTTTTATGCCTTCAAAATAAATTTAAAAAAGCCAACATTTTTTGAAAAATAATTTTTTTTAATTTTCAACGTCAACTGGTTTCAATAATTTTTCTTAAAAAACCATGTCACATAATTTTTATGATTTCACTTCACTTCTTCAATTTCTCAACAACTCTAATTTATTTTATATCATCTTACTTTGAGACTTCATTTCCGGATAAAATTTTTGCTTCTTCTTCTAACATTTTTTTCAGTTTTTAATTGTTTTACACAAATTAAAAATATTATCAACCAGTTTTGATATCAACAAACTATAATAAAGAATTTTCTCCCTACTTTGAATCTTCTACCTTTCGCACACACCAATGGCTCAAACAAGACTGAGCACAAATAGCAAAAAATCGACACTAAGGAGCGAAAATATGGAAAAAAATGAGAAACTTCTCAGAGCGAGTTTAAAAAATTGTGTCGTCATTGAATTTTTTTCTATTGTGACAGTTGATATTAATCAGATTCTTATAAGAATTTTGTAAAAAATCTCATGTTGCGTAAAAATTTTTTCAAAGGAATTTTTTTGAGGAATAAAAATTTGTTAGGTGAGGACAAGGATTGCAAGTGAGAAAAAGGTATTGAAGAATTATAAAAATATTTGTAATGATAAACAGGTAAAAGAGAGAAAATGTCATGACAAAAATTAAATTCTCTCGATACTTGAGATTTTTTTGTAAAATAAAGATTTTAAAAATTTGTAATTTTTTTGTGTTAAAATTTTGATACATTTTGAAAAATTAAAAAAATTTAAAATTTTAAATTTTTTAAAAAAGTTTAACAAATTGAAAGTTCTTTTGCTATTTTTAGAAATGCTTGGTATTTTCTAAAGAATTTAGAAAAATTTCAAAAAATTTCGGCTTAAAATTTTCTTAAATTTTAACAAAACACTTTTCTGTTTTCGATTTTTTTAATCAATTTCACTGAAGAGCTCAATGATGATCCAAGTTTGTTATGACTTTTATGTCAATTACTATCCAAATTAATTTCTTTCACAATTTTAATTTTCACTCATTTCAAGATCATAATTTTTTTTATTTATTTACACAATTCATTTTGACTTCCTTTTTTACATGATTCAATTTGTTTCATTTTTAACAAGCATAAACAGCTGGAATTTTATTGGAAAGAAAATATTTTTCACTCAAGTAAACTGAAAATTAATTAATTGGCAAGTTTAGCATGTTTTGATGTAAATTAAGCATAAAATCAAGGGTAAAATATTTTATTCGATGTCAATGTGAGAAATTAAGGATGCAAGTTGATGTTTTCACATCAATCATGGAATGAACTTGCTTTTGAAATTTATATGCTGCAGAAAACTAAAATTTTTATTTACATTGGTTTATGGAGAATTATTTTCCTATTTTTGAAATTATGATTAATTATTTATTTTTAAAATTTCAAGAATTATTTCAAATTTTTTATTATATTCAAGGGGTGCCAACTTTTAATAATGAAAACAGACTACGTATTGAAAAATGTAAATTTTATATGAAACACGATTTTCTCCGTATAGTATGATACAAATAATGAAATCAACTTTAAGTTTTCGAATATCTCATAGAAATCAAAAAATTCTCAGGCCTTGACTGACATAAAAAATCTCAAAAATTTTATGCCACTTATAAAATATTTTTCCCCGTTAACTAGCAAAAATATTTTGTTAATTTGATGCATTTTCTAATATAGTTCACACCCTTAGATTATATTAAGGCTGTAAACTTTTTCAAAATATTTCTTTGATAGTTTTCATACACAGAGAAAAAAGTTTTTTAATTGGCAAAAATTTTGTGCCAATAGAACATTGTTATGAGTCCTATAAAGAAAATTTTATAAAACTTTTTATAACTGTTAAAAAAATTTTTAATAGTCATACATGTTTTATGATTGGAATAAGATTTGTATGAGTCTTATAACATTTTCTTTTTAGGACTCATAACAATGCTTTATTTGCATAAACTTATTGCTAGCTAAAAACATTTTTCATTATAATTAAATAACATCATTTATAAGTTTGAGAACTTTGATTAAGTTTATAAGTTTCTGCGATAAGAAATAAATAAAAGTAAATCAATTTATAAACCTCATATGAAGCATATGAAGATTACGAATAATATTTACAATTTAACTTTAATTAAAATATTAATAATATTTACTACTTTTTTAAAAATTGCTTTTATTTGTTACTAAGGTAAAGAAAAATATAAAATATAATTGCATAAACTCAGAGAAAGAAAAAGTTCCTGATTCTCTAAAAATTTGATTTAAGGACATTTTGGAGTATTTTAAAATTCAATTTTCAAGCGACAATATTTAAGATTCTCAATCGATGTACGACATGAATAAAGAAATAAGTTAAAGCTTGAGTTTTTTTATATTCAAAATGTAAAATAAAAAAATTCTTATACAGATACAAATAAATTTGGTTTCACTCTTAATTTATTTAGAAATTTTGAAATTCGTCTATTAAATATTTTAAAATTGTTTTTTCTTTGCAAATTCATTTTAAAGATGTCATTAGTTGTTAACAAAAGTTTTACAATCTCAGGTAGAAAATTTAAAAATTGCTACAGTAACTTTCCCTTTGAATTTTGTTTATTTACAAAAATATTTCTTTTTTCTTCAATTTCAATCATAAAAAAATCTCAAAATAAAAGATTTAAATTAAATAAAATTTAGAAACAAATCAAACTTATTGGTTATTAAAGAGAAGTCTATTGCCAAAGAAAGAAGAACTTTTTTAGAAATAGCAAAAAAAAATTTACAATTTCTAAATTTTCAAAAATATTATCAAGCAAAAAAAATATTCCAAAAATGGTTTGTGAAAAATGCGAAGCAAAATTAAAACACGTTGTAACAGCAGATCCATGGAAGCATCAAGGACGATCATCAGACAAAGCAGGAACATCAGCAGGTCGAAAAGTAAACGAAAACAAAATTTTGACAGCAAGGTGAGAAAATTTTTTGACCTTTTTATTATCAAAATAATTTTTTGTAAATTTTTTTTTAGATTTGATCCAACAAAAGGACTTCGAAAATGTCGAATTTGTCAATCAAAAATTCATCAAGATGGAGCATATTATTGTCAATCCTGTGCATACAAGAAAGGTATCTGTGGCATGTGCGGAAAGAAAATTTTAAATACAAAATCTTATCGACAATCAGCAACTTAAATTGAGAGATTTTTATCACTTACTTAGAATTATTTTCAATTAAATTACAAAATAAATTCTAATTTTTTCATTAACATTTAATTTTATTTTAGCGATTATTTTTAAATATTTTCACAATAAACTTTTCTATGATTATGATTAAATGCAGTTAATTAAACTCAAAAAACTAATTTCATCTTCATCAGTCACTCAATTAATTTACTCTTGAATTGTGAAAGTCAACTGCTTTGAATTTCGGTTTTCAAATCGATTTGGTGTGTGAATATCCATTATGGCAGTTAATGCGATTGATAGAACAATGAGTAAGATTGATGTTGTGAAAATTCCAGCGATAATCGCAGGTGATGTGACTCCAATGCAATCCATTGGTGTTCCGAAAAAGCTTATATTGTTTGTACTCATAAATGGTTGAATCTAAAAAATTACAATTGTAAAATGACGAAATATTTTAAGAAGTAAAAATTAATTTAAAAATTTTCCAAGATCAGAAAAAGATCAAATAAGATTGTCGAATGTCTAGAATTTTTCATGAATTTATGAACAGTTTAAATTATTAGTTGAATGATTACAAAATGTGGAAACAAAATAGTTTTGTGAGATTTTTTTTGTCGAAATTCGGTCGTTTGAAATTCATGGAAAAATTCTAATTCTTATTTTAGTTTAATGTAATTTTTAAACATCAAAAATATTTTTAATGATCCACAAATAAATGATTTCTTTACCTGAACATTTTTTAAAGTCAATGAAGCAGCGCCATTTTGATAAATAAAAGTGTCACCACAAACGAATGAAGAATTACCAACGGGAGCTGCAAAAAGCGGAATTTTGATTAAAATATCAATTTGTAACAAAATAACGTTCAACTTATTTTCTAGAGATTTTATAAATTCATTTTTTCAGTGTCTTTGTCTGGTTAAAAGCTCACCTGCTGGTGGTCTTCCAACAATTGTCATTGTTTTTGGAATTTGAGGATTATCAGGATATTCTAATTCAATTGTATTCATTGACCAGCTTCCACCTGATACGGTAAACACGAATCTCAAATAAATCTGAAAAATAAAAATTCAAAATACTTCAAAAAATAAAATAAAAAATTTTAACTTACAATGTCATCACTTAAAACATATTTGACAACAAGTTTTCGCTGATCTAATTGTCCTGGAATTTCTTTATTGGGTCTATCATCATGAGTAACTGCTGCATGTTTTTGAAGTTTAATACTTTCGCTTTCACCTTTTTTATTTGTGAATTTAAAGACTGGTATTGAAGCTGTATAGAAAATTATTTTTCCTGCAAAGAAAGAATTAGAAATGAATTAATTTTAAATATAATTTTATTTTTACCTCTAACAGCATAAATTCGATTATCTTCTTGTTCATCAGGTGTTGCAGGTGTTGTAGAAATATCATAATTTTCAGTTATTACTTCTCTTGCTTGTCTTTTTGATATCAAATGTTCATTATTTTCATTTCGAGCTGCTAAAATTCCAAGAACATTTTTATTTCCATAATTTATTTGAGCATCACGATAAAAAGCTGCAATTTCGTTATCTTGCATAATTACAGGTCCAGTTAATGTAAAAACTTCAGCATTTATGTTATATTCCAATGGATCAGATGATAAAGTTTCTTGTGGTAAGTAAAGCCATTCATTTTTGCTAATGATGTCAGACAATTCAGGAAAATTTTCATAACTTAATTTTGTTGTTGCATTTCTGATGAAAATCACAATTGCTGATGCTTTTGAGTAAATATCTCTAAGACTTAAATCATCAATTGCTGAAAAAAATTTTTTTTAAATTCAAATAAAAAAAATTTAAAACTAATTTAAAAATGATTGACATTGAATTTATAATTAAAAAATTATATTTATTTTTAAAGGTATAAAGTTTCTTTCAATCTGAACACAATATTTTAAATTATAAAATTTTCTACTAATTTCTTTAAAAAATCAATAAACTTACCTTGCAAAGTTGGAATTTTCATATTGTTGAGATTTTCGACACCCCAAAACAAAAATGGACCAGAATAATGTGCGTTTGCTAAGCTACTCAAAGCTGATAGCAAAACAGCAATAAAAATTTTTGATTTCATTGCTTAATTATTTTATTTTTTAATCTTTTTTTTTCACTTCTGGCCGTTGCTGAAAAAATCAATAAAATTTTTTTTGTCTAATAAAAAGATGCAAAAAAAATTGTAATATTCGCATGCGTATAGAAAAGTAAAAACACGTGGTATTTAAGGAGAAAAATAAAATTAGGGGAAGCACCTGTTGATTTTGATTACTTATTGTATGAACAATAAAAACACTATAAACTTTTTCCAAAAAGTATATCAAAATGTGCAAAAAACTCAATAAAAAATTATTAAGAAAAAATTAATCGCAAGTTTACTTCGTCATCTTAATATAAATCAATGATGATTAATCTGTGTACCGCAGCACTCTACTGTTAATGCGCATTATTGCTGCTGAATTCAAATTAAGTACAAATAACAATCAGTCTGGCCTTCAAGGATCAAAATATTAATTCAGTTTGTTGGCTTATGTCAAGAAAATTTTACATTGAAATTTTTTTTTAAGAACTTGCATACTAAGCGAAATTCTCATAAATTATTAAGAACAAGAAAAAATTTTTGTACAGGCAACATTTTGCTTATTTTTTTGAATATTTAACAAACAACAATTAAACAATTAAAATCAATACTATGCAAAAAAATATACCTCAGTTATAGCTTTTATTAAAGAAAAACATTAAGAAGCATTTTAATAAAATTTAACTTAATAACATAAATTTAAAAAATCACTTATGAAAAATGTTTAAAAATATGAAGCGCGTTCAGAAACCGAATTCCATCAAAAAACCTTCCATTAGGAAATTTTCCATCAAAATTTTTCCACCAGAAAAATTCCAGCAAAAAATTTTCCATTAAAAAACTTTCCAGTAAAAAATTTCCACCAAAAAATCCATGATTCACTTTCCATCAAAAAACCTTTTACCTAAAAATTTATTAAAATTTAAGACAATTTCATAAAAAAAGTTTTCAAGTTTAAAAAGAAATTTAACAAACTTCCTTTAAAAATTTTAACAGCATGTAAATTTTTGTACAACTTTCAATAATTCATGAGAATTTTTAGATCTAAAGTTAATACTATTTTAATTTTACTCATTAATCTTTCAATCGACAACATAAAAATTCAAACATAACTCATTTTAAGTGTGAACTTTAAAGAGCATTGAACTCAAAAAAATAATTTGATTTTGTTACTTGGTTGGTTGATTTAACAAATTCTTATTGTATTAGATCATAAGATTTTTTTTTGATGAATCGAATTACAAATCTCATTAAAACAAAACTTATGAAATATCTATTAAAAATTTATCTCCTTAAATCAAATTGAAATATGATTTTCAATTTTTTTTCAATTAGAAATTTAAACATTTTTTATTGTTTCGTCATCATTCTAACACAAACTCAGATGATATTTTCAGAAAAAAAGTTATTATAAACTAATACAAACATCATTTCAAGTAGCTACGGAATTTTTTACTTGTTTTACGGTAAATGTTCACACAACACATACAAAAATACATTATTTGGGTTCTCTTATTCTCTCAGTTTATTTTTGTCTATGATGTGAACAAGTCAGACTTCAATTTGTTCTCGTCAAATATTTTTTAAAAAAAGAATCATTAAACAAAATAAAAAGTTTAAAATTTAAAATTTTATAAGGTAAAAGGAAGGAAATTAAATTAAAATATTAATTTGAAATTTAATTAACATTTTTTTTTTCATTTTAGAATGTAAAATTTATTCAAAGTGAAGTAAAAAAGGTGAAATAAGAAAATAAATGAAAATGGAGAAACATGTGATTAAAAGCAAAATTAATTTAAATGAAGAAAGTCCATACTCATACACGATAAGACTAAAAAGAGTTGGGTATCCAGAAACAATACCAATAATTTGGAAAAAAATTAGCATTGGTAAGTAAAATTTTTATTTGCAAATATTTTAGTGTCTTATGAAATATTTGTGGGTTGAATAATAAAGACATGTGAGAAATATTAAAAAAAATTATTGAAAAAATATTTAGAATTTTGCATGTTTTTGATTCAATTTAAATATTTTTATACTGTTTCGTGTGATAAAAAATTTGGATTTAAATTTTTAGTAAATTTCTGCAAAATAAATTTTCAATCTGTTTCAAATTATTTCAAGTGGAAACATGATCAAAACAAACATTACGATAGAAGTGTTTTAAAAATGGCTGTACCAAAATTTTTTTACAATGTTCTGAAATTAAAATTTTTTTAATCACAATTTTCGTCATTTGTTTATCGATTTTTTAAAGAATTTTCATAATTGAAATAAAGGGATTTTTAATTCGTCTTCATTTTGATAAATTATTAAATTTATTTTATGCAATGATGTTAATAAATATCGATGCTCATTTTTCGATGTAGATATTGACAGCTGTAGCTCTTTTTTATTTTATTCAAAAATGATTTTGTTTTTAATAATTCATCATAAAAAATCAAAAATATCAAAAAAGTTCATTAAATAAAATTTTGGGGTGTACATTGAGATCAAAATATTTTTTTGGTAGTTGTAAATAAAAAATATTATTTCAAAAGCTTATATTGGCAATAAAACGTTCTGTACATATTAAGTCGCTCTCATTTGCCATGAATATATATCAAAAAATACTTTTATTTCTGTTTATTGTAAAAATGTGAGCAATTTACAAAATTTTGTAGGAATATTTTGAACTAATGTTGATTTGTCTAAAATTTAAAAATAAATGTGAGAAAAAATATTTTTTCATTTATATTGCTTGCAAACTCCACAATTTAAAAATAGAAACCTTTAAAAAACACATTTGAACAGCTGCTAAACCATTTCCTTATCAATAATTAAAAATTCAATTTCGCATATTTTGTCGGTTTGTGTTTTTAAACAAAGTTGGTTAGCAATTAAATTTATATAGGTTAAACGAGCTGTCAGACTGATTTTTAAATTTTTCAATTTGGTAGATTAAAAATTAGAAATCTAAATTTCAGAATTTTTTAGCTCATTTTCTTGGAAAAAAATCACTTGTATATTCACTTTGTCCATCTGTCAGTCTTAACCACAACTCGAAAACAGAAAATCATTGAAAAATGTTTTATAGTCTACTAAAAATATTTTGGTATGAGTAAAAATTATAAAAATTAGGATAATTGCCGCCCTAAAGAAAGTTTGGGTCAACATGGTTAAAAATATTTTTCTCTTAAAAGATTGTGAATATTTTTAAAAACATAAAAAAAATTATCGGATTGAATTTCCTAGAAATTAATTAAAAATGTAAAAAATTTCTCTATAGATACATTCAAAATATTTTATAAATTTTTGGAAAATTATTTCTTATGAAATTTTTTTATGCAACCACTTTTAATACTTCTATACTCATCTTCCCATGATTCAACGTAATAAAAGGATTTAATTAATCATTTATAAAATCTTTTTATTGTAGATTATTTTCTGTTTCTTATCCGTTAGAATTTCGTCTTTTAAATAAATAAAATTGGAACATTTTAGAATTTGTGATGTTGCCAAATTTTTCGATTAAAAACTTAAAAGCAAAGAAACAAAGAAAAATGAATGAAACAGTGGTATTAAAATATGTGAGCAAATGCAAGCATAAAAATGTATTTGTCAGATGTTTTCAATTGGTAATTTTTTTACATTTTTAAAGCTCAGTTATCTTTTCAAAGGTTTTTTACTTGTATTAGTAATGAAAATTTTTATAGTTTTTTTTCATTGCATTGAATTAATTTAATTTCTTTTTTTCTTTTCTTTCATTCTTTATTAGGTCGTTCCAACTGCACATATAATTTAAGAAGCAAAAAAGTTTCACGAAATCATTGTGAAATTTTTATTCGTGATAAAAAGATTTATTTATCGAATTCAGAGGTGAGACAAACGTGTAAAATTTCATAATAAATATTTTGTTAATAAAAATCAGTTTTTTATTATTCTTCAAATTGTTTCATAAAACGCTAAAATTTACTAAATTTTTCAAACATAAAGTACCATAATACATTGTTAAAAAATTTTAATTGAAACAAAATTTTGTAACCAGAAAGAACTTTTGGTTTATTGTCCTTATTTAATCATAAAAATTTTTATATTTTTGTTTAAAGCCTAAATGAGTTAAAATTTTATCAAAACAAAATTTTTAACATTGATTAGGCTAAACATTTTGAAAAAAAAAAAATCCATATCTGTATATCACAAGTCTATTTTCATTAATTTAACATGATCGCAAAAATCTTAATCACAATGACAAAAATAAAAAATTATTTCAAAGAATTGTTTAACAAAAATCAAATATTTTCGTTTTTTATTTATGAAAATTATAAGTTTTATTTTTAGTCAGAATGTTTTAACTTTTTATTCAATAAAAATTTAAATCAATTTTCTATTTATTAAATAACAACTTTCATTTTTTATCTAGAATGCCAAATTAACAGTTGTTAATGGAAGAAAAATCAACAATTATGAAGAGTGTGAATTGATAGTTAATGACCTTGTTGGATTTGGAACTTGGCCATATCCTCATAGAGAGTACGAAAAAGATGAGTTTGTGTTTAAACTCGAAAGAGCACGACAAAGAATAATTCTAAATGGTGACGAAATATCATCAATGGACTTGCAAGAGAATGATGAAATTCAAGACTGCCCTATAAAATTGTCTCTAGATCAAATTTCAAAATCATCAGCGTCGCCAAAAATTCTTAAGAAAAGTTTTAAAAATATCAAACAAAAATGCACTTTGAATTTAAATGATGGCAAAAGCAAAGCGAGAACTAAAATTATTCGGAAGAATTCAAAAGCAGCATCAAATTTAAAAATTGATACGAAAGCAAAAACAAATGATAAGAATTCAAATGAAGTCTCAATTGCTTCTAATTTATCATCAATAATTGCTGAGTCACACAAATGCCTAAATGAAACTTCAAAAAACACCACAAATCATGCGACAGAAGAGCCGACAAAGGAAAACTTAAAAATTTCATTAAATGATGCATTTAACGGACAAATAGAATTGTGCAGTACAGAAATTACACAGAAGACTGATGAAATTAAATTAAGTGAAAATTCAATAAATGAAAGTGATAGTGCAATACAATTGACTGAAAATTTAATAACGAGTGAAATTAATGATAAATCAGAAATATACACAAATAACAAACCCGGAGTGATAGTAGAAAATTCAAATGATGATAGTAATTTTAGTTTGAAAGATTTGCTTGAAAAACCAACAAAATTGACCACAAATAAACAAATTATGTCAAATTTCTTATTTAAATCAATTGAAGAAGAAAAATTGAATGAAAAAATTATTGAAAATAATAATTTGGTTGATTCAAATACCTATAAAAATGAATATGAAAAATTTCTTACAATTCCAAAAGTTCCAAAAACAAGGAACATTTATATCAATCCACAAAATGCTGAGTCATCGAATCAGAATATTTCGAATAAAATTCAAATACTAGAAATTGAAGATTTAACACCAAAAGAAACAAGATTGGCATCAAATCAACAAAATTCTCAAATTGTCCATCAAGACTCACAAGAAGGTAAAGTTTCATCATTAGATCAACAAATAGCAATACATCCATCAAACAATGTAAAAGTTAAAGCAAATTCTGTATCAGTTCAATCTGGTCTTCAACTTGTCACTCAAAATTCGCAAGATGAAAATCTTGAAAATTCTACACCTGTCAAAACAGCTCAAATTTCCAACAATTTTTATCAAAATGTTGCTAACTTTGGAACTAATTCGTCAAATATCTTATTATGTCCACAGAATGTCAAAAACATTACTCCAGTTCAATTAGGAACAAATTTAGTACAACAAACTTTTCCTGTTATCAATTTTAATCCAAATATTCAATCGTCTTCAGTAAATCTTCAAAATTCTTTACCAATTGCTCAAAATTCAATACCTATAGCTCAAAGTTATATAGTAACACAAGAGAAGCTTGGAAGTGCACAACCAATCAATCCAAATGTACAGAAAATTTTGATTATTTCACAAATGCCTTCAAATGATTTAGAAAATGGTCAACAAAGTGTTAGCAGTCAAAACATCGAGTCTTCAAATCCAATGTTGAACCCAAAAATCATTTTGCCTTCAATGGGAACATATTTACCTAATTTGACAGATTCTACAGTAGTTCAATCACCTCAATTTGGAAATTTGCCATTTTTAATTCAACCAGCAGCAACAGTTATGCCAAATATGATTACAACTACTTCAGTGACTTCTTCTAATCAACCAAATTTTTTCAAACCACCAATTTGTAATATGCCGTCATTTTCACAAGGTTTTGAAACAGATTCGACAAAAATTGTCAACTTTCAAACAACGAATCCAATTTTTTCACCAAATAATATGAAGCCAATTTATTATAATCAAAATTCAGCAACAGTCAAGTCATTAGTGAATAATAAGAACCAAAATATTGATGTTACTCAAAAGGTTGATTATTCTATCAATGTGATTAGCAATGTAAATATTGATGAACAGCAAGGTCAAAATCAATCAGATTTAGTGAATTTACACACGATAAATGTTGGAAATAATAAGGAGAAACCTACAAATAATGGTTTAAACAGAAATTTAGTTCAATCATCAAATGGAAGACTTAATCTCAATCAATCTGCTCAATCACCTCAAGGCAATGAAATGTCAGCAATTCAAAGTAATGCATGTATAATAATCCCTAGTGAAAGCCAGCAAAATTCAAATCAAAAACAAAAAAAAATTTCAAAAATTTGCAACAATGAAAAATTAGATCAAAATAAAAATCAAAGCAACATAAAATTATTAGAAACTACGATTCCAAATCAACTAACAATTCCAGGAAGGGAAATTGTACTTCGACCATCATCTTCAAATATTCTGCAACAAGTTCATTCGATATCTTCCCAAAGTTTTCATCAAACTTCTCTAAATTCATCACAATATATCGAAAATCTCAATGATATTGACAAAAATTTACTACAAAACTCAACCATAAATTCTAAAAAATCTTTAACTAGTTTAGTTAAGGAAATTACAAAAACTCAAAAACTTCCATCCAATGCGCAAAAGTTTAATGCTTTAATTAAAGGCAAAGATGGTTCAGGACATTCAATCGTTAAAGAATGCATTTTTGTTCGAAAAGATCCCAACAATCTTGATGATTGCCTAGTTTTTATTGATCACAATTTTAAAGAATCAAAAAATCATGGAAAAGAAATTGTTGTGATTGAAGACGAAATTTCGAGTAATTCAAAATTGACATTGAATGAAGAAATTTCAAATGTACCAGTGCAAAATTCAACTAATATTTTGAGAATAAAACAAAATGAACAAGAAAATACAAACAATTTACAAAATCAACTCAGAAAATTAACAAAAATTCCAAAAACTGCTGTAAAATCATCAAGTGATCAAACAATTTCAACAAAACTTCAAACTCATTCTGATCAAAAAATAAAAAGTAAAACAAACAAAAATGGTGAAAAATCAAAATCAAGTTTAAATGAATTTGGAAGTTCAATGCTAAGAACTCTCTTGATTTCAGAAACTCCTACTTTAAAAAGGTCTAACAGCAGCAACTATTTGAGTTCTAACAAAAGTTCTTTTCAAAGCATTGATTTAACAAAAACCGAAGATGAAACTAAAATACAAACAAGCAAGAATTCTTCAAAATCACAAATTTTAACAAGAAGCAAATCTGAGTCGCAGTTGGCAAATTCTACTGCTGAAAATAGCTCACAAAAGTCAAAAAATTCTTACATTTTTCCATCAATGACAAGTGAAGATATAAAAAATGAATTTAAATGTAGAAATGGCAAAACTTCAAGAAAAATAACTCAAACTCAAGAGGAATATTTAAAACTTTTTAAATCAAGTGAGAAAAATGAAAAAAGTCATGAAATTGTTAAAGAAAGACTTAAAAATCTGGTTTTTAAACGTCGAAACAGAAATCAAGAGACATCAATTGTTGATCTAACAGAAGAAGCAAATGATTCAAATTCAAATCCTAAAAATATTAAAGAAATTGAAGCAATAAACAATGCAACTCAAGAAATTTCACTTACAACAGAACAAAATATTTTAACAGATCAAACAATAACGGGTATTGACCCAAATGCTTTTGAAGAGGTTTTTATTGAAATTTTACATGAAGGAATGAGTCAAGATCAAGTGGAAATTTCTTCTGAAGAATTCAACAATTTAATTTTTCTCGACGAAGATTTTACGCAAGAAATTCTTGGTTTAAACAATACTCAAGAAGGAATTAATGGAAATTCAATTCAAAGATCAATTGAAAATAAAATTTATAATGGATCAGTAAATACTGCACAGGAAATAATTGAAAGTCAACAAAATGATGCTGAAATCAACAAAATTGGGACTCCTTCTGAATCAATTAAAAATTTGGAATCAAATTCTTCAAATTTAAAAATCAACAATGAAAATTTAATAGATTTAGAAAGTCAAAAATTCGAATCACAAAAAAATATCAACAGAGAAACAAAAAAATCGTCAGAATTAGAAAAAAATGCTAACCTACAAATAGAAAGTTTGATATCCAAACAAAATGTCATTAAAGAAATTAAATCAACAGAAGAACATGAAACCTGCGATAAAGAAATTGATTTGTTGACGTCTATGGATAATACTGATCAAAAAATGAAAGCTTCAATGATAAACCAAAATAGCGATGATGAAGAAATTCAAAAAGTTTCACTGGTAAACTCAGGAATTAATAATGAGGACAAAGAAGAACAAAATTCTTTGATGAAAGAGTCAATGAATATTGAAAATCAAGAAAATTTTAGGATTTTTGAATCTTCAAATGCTACAATTCAATCAAAAACTAATGAACATGAAAACTTTCAAAATTCATCAAATACTAAATATTCAGAAGATTTAAATTTAAATCAAATAGAAAGTTCTTCTTCAGAATCAGAAACTCAACTTCAAAATGATCAAATAAATAACAAACCTCAACAAAAAAACCAAAACACGACATTTAAATTGAAACTTTTAAAACCAACTTCACAAAAAATTCAAATAATTGAAAGAAAATTTTATAAAACAAGAAAATTAATAAAAAGCAATCATATGAACGAGGACATTCAAAATATTTTAGCAACTGAAGAAAACACAGATAATAAAAATTTAAAAAATTCATCAAAAATTTTAAGTTTCGAAAATTTAAAGAAATTACAAAAAGAGCTGCTAATGGAAGTAAAAATTTCAAGAAAAATGAGAAGAAAAGTTTACAAGAAAGTATTTTATGTAAATATGGAATTAAATAATGAATTAAATGAACATAAAAATTCAGAAAGTTCTAGTTCAAATATTGAAGAATCAGTAAAGTATAAAGTTCGAGAAGAAGAAGCTCAAAGAGAAATTCAAGATACTAAATCAAATGAAAATCATCATAAAGAAATCATTGATGGCAAATTAGCAGAAAATGCAAATAACAAAAATCAAATTGTCCAAAATTTCAAAAAAACAACAAGAAGTGAAATCAAAAATTATCAAGAAAAATTTGAAAATGAATCAGATTCAATTTTGAAGTCATCACAAAATGAAATAGAAATTTATGATAAAAATATTTCAATTACTCATCAAACTTCTGAAAATAATACAAATAAAAAAATTGAATCATCAAGCACTGCACAAAATAATTCTGAAATTCCAATAAAAAGATCACGTGGAAGACCAAGAAAAACTATTGCTTTACAAATTTGTCCACCTGTTCGCAAGCGTGGAAGACCACCTAAAAAGAAGAGAAAAGTTAATTTACCAAAAATAATTTCAAATGATACCAAAAATGAGGACAAAAATCATCAAGAAAAAGTTTCAAATTTGATTGAAGATTCAATTAAAAGATCATCAAGAAGTCGGAAATTGACATCAAAAATGCAAGAATTGAAAACAAGATTGTGGAGAAAAAGTTTAAATTACAATGAAAATTTATTAGATAAAGAAACAGTTATTGAAGAAGAAATAGAAGAAGGACTGAAATCAAAAGAAGAAATTTCAAATCGTGATGAAGTTTTGGAAGAAACTCAAATCAAAGTTAATCAAGCTGAGAATTTGAAAAGTGATTTATGCCAAGATGAAAATATTCATGAAAATCTAGAAAATTTGAGAAATGTTGAAGAAAATACAGAAGTATTGACTGCTACAGAAAATTTTGTTAGAGAAACTGAAAATTCCACTGTTGAAGAAAATTTTATTACTGAAACTAACAAGTCTACTGAAGCAAATATAATCAAAGAAGCTGATAAATCGACAATGAAAGAAAATTCAAACATTTATGCTAATAAATCAAATAATAATGCAAATTTAACTCCTGAATTTGACAAATTGATTGCCGAAGAAAATTCAAAAGTTGAATCCAACAAGTTTGTCTTGGAAGTAAATTTAAACAATGAAGCTGAAAGATCAAATTTAGCTGAGGAAAATTTAAATGAAATTGAACCAACAAAAACAATTCTACCTAAAAAACCAGCACAAAATCATGAAATTATAGAAACAACTCAAAACTTAGATAAACCAGGCATTTCAAAGTCAAACAGTATTGAAATTTTTTCAACTGATAAAGGAATGACTGTCATGTCGTCTGAAGAAATTATTCAATTGCTAATCAA
The DNA here is from genome assembly GCA_018290095.1 of Polypedilum vanderplanki. Lineage (NCBI taxonomy): Eukaryota > Metazoa > Arthropoda > Insecta > Diptera > Chironomidae > Polypedilum > Polypedilum vanderplanki. The sequence goes on along the minus strand of CM031382.1, from coordinate 4,801,774 downwards.
GAAATCACAAACAGAAAGTGTATCAAGTGTCAAACTGAATGATGACATTTCTAAAGAGTCAACTCAAATATCAAACAACAACCAAAAAACTGCAGTTTTTAGCAGTAATGCGTCACAAAATGAAGAAACTGAAAATTCAACAGTATTAAACACAGACGTTATTCAAACATCAAATTTAACCAATGCACGCAGTTCATCATTTACAAATGCAGATCTCCAAATCACTCAAAATTCTTCAGCTTCATTTATTCAGCACTTAGAAATCAATGCTGATTTTAATAAAAAATCAGCTTTAGAATCAAAAAATGAAGATAAAGAATTTTCTAGTGTCGATGAAACACAAATTACATCATACAAACATGAGTCAAATTTAGTCATCGACACGGATCGATTTGAAGATAGAACAATGAAAACCAACATTGAAAATGGCCAAATTTCATCAAAAAAATCCAATGAAAGTTCCAGCTCAGTTAATAACGATAATGAAATTTCCAAAAATAAAGCAAACTCTCCAAAAACTTCCATTTTTTATCCCGTTGATGACAGTTCAAGAAATATCAACAGTTTAATTTCAAATCCACAGAACAGTCAAAGATTAAGTGAAAATATCAATGATTTACATGATAAGACTCCTCAGGAAGTTTCAAGATGTTCAACTGAAGAAAATTCTCAAGAAACTTCACAAATTAAAAACTACAAAAATCTACAGGAAAAAATTATTAAAACTTCAGAAATTACAGCGCAAAAATGTCCACAACTAATTTGTGACATTCAACCAAAAAAACACAAAACAGAAAAGCATAACAAAAAAGTTCAAAGATTTTCAAAAAATATTTTTCTCGTAAAAGTGCTCAAAAATGATTCAACAACTCATTTCAAAGAAAAAATTAAAACAAGTGATGCAAAAGTTTCTCAAAAGTCATTAGAAATGAAATATGAAGAAAATTCATCGAAAATAATAAAAAGAAAAAGGAAAAATGAAAATATTCAGGATTCTGCAAAGAAATTGAGATTTTCAAAAAGAATTATTAGAGAAAGTTCAAAATCTTTAAATGAACATATGAACAACAATACTGGCTTATTAGAAAATCAAACGTCACCAATGACAAATATAAATAACCATTTACATTCTGAAAATATTGAAATAATCAACAAAAGTAATAGAAACATCAAAAAACATAAAGAAGTGCAGGAAATTGTTTCAAATAAAATTATTGCTGTTAAAAATAAAAGCATAGAATTTCATAATGAAGAAAATCATGATCAACAACTTCAAAACATTTCACAGAATCAAGAAATTCTTCAGGAGTCAATAGAACTTTTTGATAATTGTGAAACTCTGGATTCTTCTTCAGTAATTAGTGAAGCAGTATTCAATAGTGGTTCAAATTGTCAAGAAAACAAAACATCAATAGAAATTGAAAATAACAAACATACAACCATGAAACCAATACAAATTTCAAAAAACCAAGAACAAAAATTAAATAAAAATTCGACAGAAACAGAAACTGTAAGCAATAAAACTCAAATGATGGAATCAACTAAAAATTCAACCAGTGAAGAACCAAAAATCATCAAAAAACGTGGAAGAAAAAGGAAAGTTATTGAAGAAAGTCAAAATTCTTCAAAGAAGTTAAAAGTTGAAGACCAGAATTTATTAGCTCAAAAAACATCTACTCAAGAAACTGAAGAAAGCTTGGCCACAGTTCAAGAAAATTTACCTACTCTAAAAATTCTTAAATCATTTTTTGTAAAACAACAAGAAGGTCAAAGAGAATTGATTCAAAATCATGACAATTTACCTAATTTGATTTTGAATTCATCTAGTTCAAATGTAAGTCAAAAAAAATTATCATTTGTAAATAATTCATCAAATTCATTTGTCACAAATCAACAAAAAGAAGGAAAGGATTCAAAAAATAAAAATCTTCCAGAAATTGGTTTAAAAGAACTTTTAACTTCAGAAGGTATAGATAATGCCGCTGAAAATCGAAAAGATGTAAAATTTACTTCCAAATCATTGAGATCTTCAAAGTTAAATCAAAATTCTAGAGAAATTGCTTCAAAATTAAATTTTAAACCATCAAGTAGAAAAACAAGAAAGCAATTAGAAAATTTGAAAACAAATGAAAAAAATTTAAGAAGTAATAAAAATTTAAAATCATTAGAAGAAAGCGGAGAAATTTCTGAAAAAAATCAAAGAAGTTTAAATGAAATTCAAAAAGTTGTTAATGAAAATCAAAAAGATTTCGTTGAAAATCAAAAAAGTTTTGATGGAAAAAGAAAAAATTCTGAAGATTTTAATATGACTGAAAATTATTTTATAGAAAATGAAGAACTAGCACAAGAATTTGATGAAAGTAGAAAAATTTCAATTGACTCTAATAAAAATTTGAATATTTCTAAAGAAAGTCACTCAAAAATTCATCAAAAATCCCCAAAATTCAATACTGAAATTTCTATAATTAAAAAATACTCAAAATATAATGAAATTTTTCCAACTTCTAAAAAATTGAACACCACTAGTGATAAAAATCTTAATAATTCATTTGAATCTGTTGAAAGTTTTCAAAATAAAGTAACTGAACTTTTGGTTGATTTGAATTTAGAAACTTCACCAGAAAAAGTTAAACAATTATCAAGTAATGAACTGCAGATTCAATCTTTTAGAGAGTTTTCTAAAAATTTATCAAATATTCCAATTTTTTCAAATGGCGAACAAAAATTAAAAACTGAAAATAATAAACAAAAGTTAATGAAAATTTCAACAAAAATTCAACAAAATTCTTCAAATATTAACAAAACTTATAGTAAAACTCATCAAAGTTCCATAAATATTAAAAATTATTCTGAATGTCAACAAAGTTTTTCTGAATGTTATCAAAATATTCCTAAAAATTCTGAAATTGAAAAAAATTCTCGTGAAAGTTTTAAGAATTCTTTTGATTTTCATCCCAATTTCTCAGAAATTGTTCATGATTCTTCCAGATTTAATGAGAATATACATGAAAGTCAACTAAATTCTTTAGAAATTTCTAAAAATTTATCCAAAGTTTTTAATATTTCTGCTGAAATTCATCAAAATTTCTCAAAAAATACTCAAGTTTCTCAACAAAATTATCAAATTCCTTCACTTATTCCAATTCCAAGTACTTCAAAATTTGATCCGCAAAAATCTTTACAAGTTTCCCATCACAAGAAATCAGAACCTTTAATAATTCACTCAATAGAAGAGTTACCACCATTACGAGAAATACCAAATTTAAATACAATTGAAAATCATTACAATAATGAATATGATAGTGATAGCGATGAATCTTATTATGTTGAAGAAGCAAAATTCTCTGATGAAGAAGAATTTGTAACGGAAATTTTTGAATCTAAAAATACAGAAGAAGATGAAAATTTTGAAAATAAAACAGAAAATTACAAAGTTCCTTTTAAGAAAATTTCCGGTCAAAATGAAACAAATTTTGATTATGAAAATGTTGAAAAAAGTAAAAGCAAAAATTATAGAAAAATAGATTTAAGTCTACAAATAGATCAAGAAATATTTCATGAAAACAATGAACAAGTTAGTGAAATTATTGATTTAACTGATGATTTTGATGATAAATATGAAAATAATGAAGAATTTACCCAAAAAATTAGAATAATTAGCAGAAATAATTCAAATTTAAATAAAAAATCATGTCTAAAGTCTAATAATAAAAAACCACAAAGAAATGTTCATTTTAATCAAAAAATTTATGTAAAAACATTTGAAAAAGAAGATTGGGAATAAATTGAAATTTACAAAAAAGGAATAAAAAAAAATGAAACTTCAAAGTCTGAAAAATAGAATTATGTAAAAAAAATTAATTTAAGTAAAATAATTTCTTATATTTTTAGATTTTTTGTAAATTCGAAAAATGCAATAAATTATAAGACATTTAGGTTTTGCTCAATGCAAAAATAAAGAATCGTTAAAAAAAGTTAATAAAAATTAATTCTTAATGTTTTTTTTTGTTTTATTTACAGAAATATTTTTAAGTAAATTTTTAGCAAAAATTTTATTTTTTAACTATATTTTTATTATCAAGAGTTTTCCCTTTGATTTTTAATTGATTTTCAAATATTTTTGAGTTTTCCTTTGATTTTAATTGATTTTCAAATATTTTTCCTTTATGAGAATTTCAATAAACTCTTTCTAATTAAAATTCAAAAATTTGTCAAAAATCACCAAAATTTTAATTTCGATACATTAATTTCAAGTACAGATAAAATAATTGGTAATTAAAAAATTTTCTTTGGTAAAAAAATATTTTTATGAAAATTTATAGCTGTCATTTTAAAATCAAAACTATAAAAAAAATTCTGTCGAATTTTTTAATAAATAAAAACTTGATCTCAATTTTTAGGCTTAAAAGTGTAAATTATAAAATTTTTAACTTTTAACTCATAGGAGAAATTTAATTTTAACATCAAATAAATTTTTTTAAGATTTAAATAAAAATTTACTGCTTTTTCTTTTAAACTTTTATATTGCTCTATTTCAGGTATTTAGAAAATGTTCAAATAAAATAAAGTTTGTATTATTAATTACTTTATCTATATAAGCTAAATAAAACAGATTATAAATTTCTTTATTTTTTTTATGAATTATTTCTTATGAATTTATGACTAAGCTTAAAACTTAAAAATGTTCTATTATTTAAAAATAAATTAATTAATTTTGTTGTCAACATTTTTCGTATTTTAGAGTTAGGTGGTGTTCCAAATCATTCACAACTCAAAAAATCCACCACAGTTGTCCAAAAAGTCCACAAAATGAAAATTTTAAAAATCACGACTTTTCAAAAAATCCTTTGAACAACTTTTGAACATCTCGTGAATGAACATTTTGAGTTGTGGATGATTTGGAACACCACCTTAGAGTTATATTCTTTGTTAAACAGTCTCTAATGACAACCTCTAATGACAACCGGATCTCATAGGTTGGTTTTAAGTTCCACTATGTTTTGGTAAATTGTCATTAAATGATTGAATTTAGAGCAATAAAATTATTTTATAATAAAACCTCGAGCTTTTTCAGACTTACTATATTTTATTAGAAGTGAAATCGAATAAACATTAACAAAGTTTTGAAGTTTGATATAATAAAATATGAAAATTGTTCCAAATATAGTTAAAAATATTAGGAAAATCATATTTATAAAATTTTGATATATGAAAGTACGGCGAGAGTTTTTAATTAATGTTCAATTTACAGAATCTTCTGTTGAAAATTTTATTGTTTAAAAAATTGTTTTTTCACAAGAAAAAACTCTTGAAAAATTTTTAATTTTCAATTACCCGGCTACTCCGTTTTCATTAACTTGAGTTTTCACTCCTTAAAAATGTCAATGAATTTAATTTTTTAATAATAAGCTTGAGTTAATCTAAAGTTTTTTACACCTTATCATAAAATGTTTCATTATAACTATTACATATTTTTAATAATTTCCTTAAATTTTAAACAAATGTTATGTGACCAATTCAAAAGGTAAATTTAAAGTTTAGAATTAAAACAATAAATTTTCTACTGATTAAAAAAGTTTCAAAATTAAAAATTACAGATTCATTCTTAAAACAAATATCTATAGTTTAGAATTCTTCTCATTTGTGACATCGTTATTGAAAAATTTTATATTGAAAAAGATCTAACAATGATTTTTTTCATATGAATTATTTTATCTTAGATACTTTTATATCTTTTATATTACGTAATGTTCTGTTTGTGATTTTTTTTCTTTATTATTTCATAACTATCACCACTCTACATCCAAAATCTATAATTTATTAAAAAAATTTTAAAATTATTATTAAAAAATTTTGTAAAATCATTCAATTTAAAAATTGATTTTTTCTGTTTTCAAATATTTTATGACGTAATATTTAAATATTCATTTTATAAAACAGTTGAAAAAAAAACAAGAAGTCAATAAAACAAATAAAGAATGTTTTTTAATACTCAGGTCATCGTCTTTTGGTTTTCAATTTATAAAATAAGCAAAAATTTTATCACACACGGAGAAAAATATTTATAACTGGATAAAGTTTTTGAGATTTGTCCCTATAAGTAAAATTTATTAGCCTTAAAAAGAATTTTATAAGTTTATAAATTTTTTAATACAGTTATAAATTTAAATGATAAATATTTTATAACTGTCATAAAAAAATTATAACACTGATAAATTTTCTTTTTAAGGCTATAATTTGACTTATAGGGACAAATCTCAAAAACTTTATGCCAGTTATAAAATATTTTTCTCCGTGCAAACAAAAATATAAAATTTTTTCAAGTTCGTTACTTCAATTATTTGATAAAATTAATCAATGATAAAAAAAATTATAATTGTGTTTTTAAGATTAAGTAAGAGTTTATTTTTGATTTTGTAGTGGTCATAAACTTTTTATGCTGAGAGGCAAATTTTCTACACTTTTAAAAATTTATAGCATTACATTAAAATTTTTTTATGCCAAAATTTATTGAAACTGATTATTAAGTTTGGAAAAAATTCTACTCATTAAATTCATAATAAATTTAGAGAAATCAAAATTATTTTCGATCTTAAGTTTATTGTGATTTTGCAATTCCTAAAGAGAACGTCAATTTTATTAAAAACAAAATTTTGAGTGCATTGAACCCGAATCTCGTAAAAATGAAGAATCAAGACAAACATTTCATTTCCTTTTATTCGGCGAAAAACTATGATTATTTGAAATTCGACTGAAATTTCGCTAACTTCATGTATAAAATTAAGAAATTCAGTTCATATCAAAGTCTGAGAATTTTATAAAAATTAATAAATCAAATTTTGCTTTATGTATAAATTGAAAATTCGCAGACTTTTGTTCATGTTTTAACATACAAATAAATAAAGAATTGAATGATGTTTACCTCAAAAAAATATGAAAAAGTCAATAAAAAGCTAAAAAGAGAAAAAATTGCTTGTAAAAACAATAAAATAATTTTTTGTGTAAATATTTGTCATAAAAGTATTTGAGAGTGTAAAAAATCGAATGAATGAAAGTTCTTTGCACTTGAAATGACAAAGTAAATCATTAAATGAGTAAAGAAATTTTGATTACGTCAAACGAAAAAAGTAAGAAAATTTTAAAAGAAGTATAAGAGTAAAAACGAGTCAATTACATGATACAGTAAAATTTATGCATTAAATATTTGTTGTAAACTTTTCAGTCATGTCTATTTTTAGAAACAAATTATGCAAAAAGAAGAAAAAATAATAAAATTACAAAAAATCAATAAATTTTTGATTTTTTTTATTTCTGTTGAAATTCAAATAAAACGTGTTTCTGTCATCATTTTCTTTTTCTCTATTATAAATTTTTTTAAGAAATTTTTGCTTTTTTTTTCGAGAAACAAAAAAGAAAGAAATGAAAATGTGAGAGGAATATTTTTTGCTCTTTGTATTTGTGAGGTTAAAAATTCTTATGTAGTTGTAAAGTTTTTTTTCTTTTGCGCTTGTTATTAAAATTGAATTTTTTATATCACTAACAAATTATTCTTATTTTTAGATTGAAAAATGTGGACAATTTCAAGGTGAGACTTTAAAAATTTGGATGATCATCAATGACAGTTCAAAATTTGTCAAAATTCAATTGAAATTCAACTTTAAAAAAATTTTTTTGACCAAGAGATTGCTCGATTTTTTAATTGTGTTTGGTAAGATCATTTTTGTGTTGGTGTACAGAAAAAAATTTTTTCACATAACACTGTGACTGAATTTTTTGTGCAAAATAAGCAAAAATAATTCAGACAGTTTTTATGAACTTTTTCAAAATGATAAAAGAATGTCAGAAAATGATGAATTTTTAAAAATTACTGATAAGAATCTTTTACTTTGAGTGATGATAAAAATTGACATTAAAAATGTCTGGAACTGATAAAATAATTTTTTTGATGACAAAAATGAATTTTTTTTCATTGATTTTTCAATTTTTTTTGACAGAATTTTTATAAAAGAAAACAATTTTTTGTGTTGTTTTTACAAATCAATAAAGTTTTTAGTGAGTAATCTTAAATTCTCAGAGAAAAAATTTATGCCAGCAAATTTTCAAGTTCAAAATCGCTAAAAAATTTACCTGACGAAAAGTTTAAGTTCAAAATGATATTTACTTTGCAGAAAAAGTTGAATTTCATAATTTTAATCTAAAAATTAAAAAAAACCATTAGTGCTCATAAAAATAATGAATTTCAATTATGTAACAAAAAACCTTTCGAACTACCTGAAAAAATAAACAATTTTACTACCTCTGAAAAAATTCTTTATAAATTAAAAAGTTTAATAAATTTTTTTTCATTCTCTTACAGACTGCTATTGAAACAAGTCATCAATTAAATATTTAATGAAAATGTCATTTAATCCTAAAATTATTAATTAAAGCGATTACAATAAGTGAGAGAAATCAAGATTGTCATTTTATCATTTTATACAAAAAGAGACGACAGTTGGTAAGATACGTCACAAAATGTGAAAAAATTTTTTTTCATGAAAGTTGGCAATAATGTGAAATATGTGAGATTGAGTAATTTTATTATTTTTCTTATTTTTTAGGTCGACATCAGCATTCTAATTTTCTTCTGGTGGAAAAACTTCAAAAAATCATGCAATTATTGAATTCAGATGAAAAAAATGTTTCTTAAAGAATCTCAATGTAGTTAACATTTTTTCCAATTTTACAATTTTCATTGATGATTTTTATTGTTTGTTTTTGACAATTTTTTTACGCAAAACTAGTGTGGCCATGGTATTGAAAAATATTTTTTTGATTTAACCTTGGGTCCAAATAAATTCGTAATATTTATACTTTTTATTGACACATTTTTTGTGATTCATATTTGGAAGTTTATGGTTAAAAATTTGAGATTTTTTTTTTTTTTTTTTTGGAAACTTTAGGTGAATTTACATTTTTATTAATTGTGTCTTATTTTTTAATTTTTAAACAATTTCGTTTTTAAAAGTTGTTTTTATGTGATTTTCCAAGGTATGAAAATAAATACGAATCGGCAAAAATTTGTTAAAAAATCGCTTGTTTTCTTACCTTGAATTTTTCTTATTTTTAGACAATGTGTGTAAATTTTTATGGTTTTTCATGAAGAGAAAATTTTAAAATATTAACCTTATATGAATTTTTGTCAAAATTTTTAACAAAATTAAAATTTTTATTAAAAATTCTTCAATTTATTTTATTATCGAACATTTCTAACTCTGACAAATTTTTTTTGTTAAAGAAAAACTTCGTTTTCTTAATCTTTGTTTTAATAAAGGGTCGATATTTTTCAAAAAATATGAAATTTGTATGGCATCCTTTATAATTTTTTTGCTAATTTGCATAAAATGTCTGAAAATCTTTTTTCAGTTATTTTTCTTTTTTTTTTTCAATTATTAAAGTTTTAATCTCGATTTTTTAAATAAAATTTTGAACATGATTTTTTTTTTAAGGACGCATTTTTTAATAAAATAACGAATATTTTTTTGTAAGGATTTACGGGATGTAAAAAATACAAAAATTTTGATACTCTTGTTTACTTTACTGGACACATTAGAATCCTGTTTTTAATTACAAATCTAATAGTTGAATAAAAAATAAAAATTTTGAATCGATTCCATCAGTTTAATGTATTTTTATTGCTTTTCACATAAAAATTTCATAAAAATTTTACAATTTATTCTTTACTAAATTTTCAAATTTTTTTTTCTTAAAGACAAAATTGGAAATTATGTGAATGGCGTAAAATACAGAAATGAAGAAGTAGAATGACTGAAATATGATAATTTGCTTTGGTTATAATCATTGTTTCCAGAACATATGGAAATGAAAGGTCAGCAATTTATCAAATTGCAAACACTGAAATCATTGATTAGATTAGATTCTGATTATGAAAGTGATATGAAGTTGGTCAACGTTATTCAACATGAAATCAAAAAAATCAAAAAAATAAAATGTAGAAGTTTTGAACTGTTGAATTAAGTGAAAGTGAACCAAATGATTCTGATTCTGATGATGAAAATTCAACATCAAAAATGACAAAAATATTCAAAATAATAAATTTTCATCAAATACTGAAGAAAAATCAACAAAGTCGCACAGAACTGAAAATTTGACAAGACTCAAAAATAATCTCAAGAATTAGACAAAAAATTTGCTCAACTTAAAGAATCCATCAAATTAAAAAAAATTTCGAACAATTCCCAAAACGTTCGAAGAATTTGACAAAAATTAAAAAAAATTTCAAAAACCACCAAGGCGATTGTCAATTTTGATCCCATCAAATATTAATCAAAATTTATCAAAAATGTTCACAATTTGCAATTGCCAATGTTTCAAAGCTCTCTTAAAATTTTGACAGAAATACACAATTTAAGACAAAATTGTGAAGATTTGGTTGAATTAGCAAAAAATTTACAAGGAGAAAGAGGAATAAAACTGTGCGAAAGCTGCAATAGAAGAAGTTAGAAAAAGTTTTTGAAAGTGTTCAAATTTGTGCGTAGAAGAATCACAAAATAATGGGAAAGAATTTGAATGAACAATGGAAATTTGAAAATGAAATTAATGACAATGAAGATTCATCAAGTATTTCAGACAAATTTCTAAGTTGTTCAGGAAGTTCATCAAAAAATTCAAGAAAATTCGTCAATAAGTTCAAAAAATGATCAAGAAAAACCACAAAATTTCTACAAAAATATCGAAAGTTGTCAAAATCTCCAGAAATCATCTGAAGAATTAAAAAAATATCCAATAAACAACTTCAACTACAAGAAAAACTTTTTCATTTCCTTCAATTAATGACAAATCAACATACTTAAAAACTCCAATTTCATTCCACAAATTGAAAAAACATCAACAAATATAGAAATTCCAAGTTCACAGGAAAGTCTTTTGGAAGAATTCAAGTCAAAAAAGTTCCAGTTTCGTCGTGAGTCATTTATTGCCACGAAAACGTCCAAGACAAAATCAAATTGGAGCACAATCCAGGAATGGTTAAAGTTATAAAATCAGCTAAAAGAATGAAACTTGGTGAAAGATTACTGGAATAGATAATCGAATTGCCGTTCAAAAAGTTCTTCACAACAATATCAGAAAAACCTTCAGATGAACCATCAGCAAGTAATTTCTACAGGACACAAAAAGACCACCAATACAAAGAAGAAATCGTTTTTCAACAACAAAAAGAGCTGGTCTCGGATAATATCAAGATTAGTGTTAAAGAAGTAATCATAAGATTGGGAAGAACAATTCACTAATAAGATGAATTCAGTTGCCATCAGCACTAATAAACGTGGAAGAAAACAAAAAACAACAAATAGCTTGATTTATATGCCTTATGAGAACTAAATGAAAAGATCATAAAAATTAGATTTAAGTTTAACAAATAAAAAACAATTTTAATACAAATAAATTTTTATTTCTCTAAAATTAATTTTTTTTCTCTGTTTAATTTAAAGAATTTCAGGTTTTATTTGAGATTTATAGAAATAAATAATAAAAGAATTTGATCTCAAATGATAATCAAGTCGATTTATTATTTTTCTTTTAATCAAGAACAGTTTTTCTTAGTATCTTCTTTTTTTAATTGTTAAATCCTAAAACTCACTTTCAAAATTTTTTTGAAAATTTTAAAACGTTTAAATTTTTTTTTGATTACGTATAACGCTAGCTTTCAAATGTGCACACCTTGCTCATGATTAGACTTCAAAAACAGTAATAAAATTGTGTACTAAAATTTTTTTGGATACTATTTTTATAATTTTCTGTTTGATTTAGTAATAAAAATTTTTTGTTTTTTTAATTTTTAGATACAAATGTTTTTCAGATTTTCTTAATTCAAGTATTTGAATTTTATCAAAAATTGTCAGAAATATCACAAGAAAATTATAATTCAAGAAGTAAAAAAAAACAGTAATATTAACCGTCAGTGATGTGTTGAAAGCGCATTTTCCCGCAACAGATTAGTTTTGTTTAAAATTCATTGAAAGTTTCAAAAAATTTATTACAGCCTTTTTGAAGTCTGTACAATTTAAAACATAACACTTGGGTCTAAATATTCAAAACTACTTTTGACATGTTTTCCTCGACGTTTTATGACATTTTAAGAATTTTTGGATGAAAAAAATTTTTTGGTCCATGTGATGGACATCCACACAATGCATGCCTTGGGTCAACACCAATCTAAAAACTTTTTATGCATCTTATTGTACGCTTCAAGACCTTTCCAACGAGTATAAATATGTTGTATTTGAAAACAGAGTTGTTAATGTACTCAAAAAGGTAGCTGGTACCAAAAGGTACTGTACCTCAAATTTTTTTGTACCAGTACTTTAGGTACCAGTACCTTTGAGTACAGTACTTTCGGGTACCAGTATAAAAATGGGTACCTTTTATGGTACCTGGTATCGGTAACTCGAAAAAAAATTTATCAAAAAAATCTGTTTTGTTGGTGTTTTAGTTGTTTATAATATATAAAATAGAATAGAAAAAATATTTTTAGAATTTTTTTCAAATTTTCGACTTTTCTTGGCTCAAAAACTGTTTTTCATTTGTTTTTTTGTCTATTTTAATGTTTGAAAATTCGTAACTTTTGACCAACTTGTCAGAAAAATATAGTTGGTAGCTTTGTTAGAAAGGTAATTTAAGTCATTTCTAATGATATATTATATTGTAATATTTAATTAACTTTGGCAACAAGAGCAACTTATTGATGTTCTTCGTGATTTTTTAGCATTTATTGAGGTTTAAAAATTCGAAAAAGCTATATAAAAATCATTTTAATGTCTTAAATTATTGATTTGTATTATTTTCACACAAAATATACAAAATTTTTACAAAAAATTGATTTTCCACATCAGTACATGGCCTATTGCATGTGCTACTGGTCTAAGAAACTAATTATGGAAAATTTTCAAAAATTGCTTGAAATGTCTTTAAAATGATAAGAAATTATAAAATATGTCAAAAAATTGATATTTCCGATGATATTTTCAGAGAAAAATGTATCGAAAGTATCCAAAAAGTGACGAATTTTCATAAATTTCATTAAATTTTGAGGTGTAATTTGAAGATGAAATATCACCTGAAAAATCTATTTTATTGCATATTTTATCATTTTTTGTCATTTTATAGTTATTTCAAGTAATTTTAAAATATTTTCCAAAAAAACTTTCGCAGACTGGTAGCACATTCAATAAGCCATGCACTGATGCAGGAAATCAATTTTTGAAAAAACTTTGTATGTTTTGTGTGAAAATAATACAAACTAATAATTTAAGACATTAAAATGATTTTTATATAGTTTTTTCGAATTTTTGACCTAATTAAATGCCAAAAATTCACGAAGGAACATCAATAATGTTGCTCTTGTTGCCATAGTTTTAATTTATATATTACATATAATATATTGTTAAAAAGGTCCTAAAATTATCTTTCTAACAAGCTATCAACCATATTTTTCTGATAAGTTAGTCAAAAGTTAAGAATTTTTGATTATAAATACATAAGATAGGTATAATTTTAGGGGTCTAGAACCCAAATAAATTAGGAATTTTTAAAAACTTTTGTTCTTTTTCGTTGTTTACAAGCAAAAATAAGTTTAAAAAAATAATAAAATATTTTTTTCCAAAAATTTATTTTTTTTGGCACCGAGTACCTAACAACTCTGTTTGAAAATTTTCGATTTTTGGTCCATGTGATGCACCTGTGCGGCACATGCATACACTTAGGATAAAATGTCCAAAAATCATTTTTGACTTGTTTTTTCTATGTTTTATGATATTATAAGATTTTTTGGTGAAAAAAAGTTTTTTGGTTCATGTGGTGGACGTCCACCATATGCATGCCATAGCTCGGCATGGAGAACGAATCTCGCGGAAAGCTTCCGTTACACCAGTCTCATAGTCAGAACCAACAGATTGGTGCAAAAAGTTTTGAGAAAAACCGTTTTTTGAAAGACTAGTTACGGAGACAGACGGACAGACAGACAGACAGACAAAGTGGGCACAATAGCGATTTTTTTCTAAATCTGATGGAAAATGCGCTAAAAATTATCAAAGAATTTTTCTGAAATTTTGATAATTTTTTTACAATGTGCATGAAAAAACAAAGCCTGAAAACTGTTGATATTTTTGATTATGCTTTGATATTTGATAATATCAAAAGTTATTTGACCTTATGAAAAAGCTTGTAAAAGGAAATTTTTCTAATTTCATTTACTTTCTGAAAATTATCAAAGTTCTTATCACTGAATTTAATATAATCATTTTTTTTTTAGAAACAAAACAAAAATTCTTAAACCTACACTTTTAGGCTGTTAATTGAAAATGATATTAAATTACACAACAATTTTAGCATAAAAATATAATTGGATGTAAACAAATAATATAAAAATAATGTTAAAAAATTTTAGTATAACGAATTAACTGTCAAACAGCTAAAGTGTTGACTGTAATACTTTTAACAAAATATTTCAGAAACACCTACTAAGATTCTTTAGCAAAAATTCAAAAAAAAAAACTAAACCAAAAATTTTGAGTCAGAGTCAAAAAAATTTTTCTCTCTCAATCTCTCAAACAAAAACCATCTGTTTCTCCCCACCAAAATTTCTTTTTCTCTTTGCATCAATAACAAAAAAAAATTCTCTCTGCATCACTTTTTATTTTTTGCATCACTTTCATTCCCTTCGCGACTATCAAAGAGAAACAACTTCTTTTTCTCTTTCTCAGTGTGAAAAAAAAATTTTTTTCATCGGCAAATGTAAAAAAGTTTAAAAAGTTTAATTTGTGCAAGAATTAAGAGAAATATTAAAAATGTCACAAGACGATACATCACAAAGTTTTACTGACTATAAACAGCAAATAACTTCAGTTCCTGCTTATGGACTAAAGTTTAAGTTCGATCATAAATTTTCGGAAAAAGAAAATTTTACACAAAATTTGAAGCCATCATGGAGACAAATATGGAATTTAATGCCAATGATGATGCGATATGTGCCATATTATTGGCGTAATAGTAAAGGTGGTAATTTAGTCCTAATGGATTATTTTTCTATGCAAAATCATGGTGGAATTCATGGATGTCCAATTGGTGGAATTGGCTCGGGTAAGAAGAAAAAATTTTGATTGTTATAAATTTTCTCTCATATTTTGCTTATCTTATCACACTAGGCACAATTGGACGCGGATTTGCTGGCGAATTCTGTCGGTATCAAATGAAACCGGGATTATATGAGTATAATATTGTCCACGCAAATCAATTCATTGTCAACATTCGTGATGAGAATGATAAAACTATTTTTCAGAGCTTGTTATCGACTTATAGGTATGTTTTTATGATTAGATTATAAATTGAGCTAGGATTAAATTAAATTTATGAAAAAATATTTTCTAAATTCTTGTCAAAATTTGTGAATATGTTTTGTCTTTTTTGGTAAATGGTTAAATTGAAAAATTGTCTGAATTTTCAATAAATTCGGAAATTGTTTAAAGAATTTTAATACAAATTTGCATAGAATTTGTTCATGGTGATTTAAAAATTATGAACTTAATTAAAATTAAAAATTAAACAAAATTATGTGATAAAATTTTGTTGTTAAAAAATATTTTTGAAATTAAAAAAGTTTCAACCGGATTAAAAATTAATCACTGCGGTTTAAAAATTATGCATAGAAAGAAATTAATCTAATAATTTTTTAAATCAAACAAACTTGAGAAAGATTTGAAATTTTGATTAGGTTTTTGAACCATTAAACAACATTTCTGCTCTTCTATTTTAAAATAATTACTCCACCATTAAAAAAATTCCCATTTAAAAACTTTTACATGCAATTTGTCTAATTTTGCATGCGATACCGGCATTCTTTATGAAATACCGGTTTGAGTGCATGTTTAATGTTCATGTGTGTATAGTTCTACAAACAATGAATTTCATTGATTTTTATTGCTCTAGACATTGATACTAGACGGATATAATTATATGCTTTGTTTGACTAATTCAAGTGGAATTTTATGTCAAAATCCATAATGAAATGGTTTCTTGGTGTTTTTCCATAGATCAATTTTGACATGTAATAAAATGAATATATTGGCATATAATGAAAATTACTTTCCTTGACATAGAAATTTTTTTCGGTGAATATTCACATAACAATTTAATTATAGATTAAAATTAAATCATTTTTTAATCTCAAATATATGTTAAGATTAGTTTTAATTTTTAATTTTAATCTAAGAAATGACTTTAGATTAAATTAAACCAAATTTTAATCCTTATTAAAATGAAACTTAGATTTTAATCTAAACTTACTATAGTAATTGATTTCTAAAATTTTTAAATTTGCTCAATTTTTTTTCAAATGAAATTTTTTAAAAGACTAAAATTTTCAAAATTTTAGGCGTTTTTATTTATATTGATAACTTAAGTTTAATCAAATCCTAATTTGTAAAATTTTTAATTTTTTTCTAGTCGTCCTAAAAATATTCTATCATCATGGGAGAATAAACTTGATGCTTCCAAATGCACTTATACAGCTCTCTATCCTCGTTCATGGTCTGAATTTGATCTCTCTGAATATGGCATTAAGCTCATTTGTAGACAAATTTCTCCAATCATTCCACATAATTATAAAGATTCTTCACTTCCGTGTGCTGTCTTCGTTTGGCAAATAGAAAATGTTTGTGATAAAGAAAGAAAAGTTTCTATAACTTTTACATGGAAAAATGGAACTGGTAATAAAAAACAAGATGCTGCCGGTGGAGCTAAAGTGACAACTTTTGATAATGAAGAAATTCGTGGTGCAACAATTATGCAAAATATTGTTGATATGCCATGCAATTATCATATTGGCATTTATAAATCAAGTGATGAAAATTTAAAAGTTGCAACAACTGGTAAAATTGATCCAAATGGAAATGGTAGTGCTTTTTGGAATGATCTCAATGAAAATGGTCTGCCAACTGAAAAAAGTGATGATAAAAGTTTAAAAGATGGCAAAGACGTTGCAGTTGCTGTTAATGGTCAAAAAATATTAGCTCCAGGAGTAATTGATGAACTTGAATTTTCATTAGTTTGGGATATGCCAAAAGTTAGATTTACAAAAGGCACCAAATGGTTTACAAAATATTATACAAAATATTTTGGTGATGATTTGAATGCTGGTGAAAAAATTATGGATTATGCATTTAAAAATTATTCAAAATGGGAGCAATTGATTGTTGATGAATGGCAGAGACCAATATTAGATGATGAGTAAGTATTCAAATAATTATCATTTTTAAAAAATGGAAATAAAAATTGATAATTTGAGCGCGGAAGTAATTTAATTTTTTGAATTTTTTAGAAGTTTACCTGATTGGTATAAAGCAGCAATTTTTAATGAATTGTATTTTATTGCTGATGGTGGAAGTCTTTGGTCGATTATTGATAATGATGAAAATCTTCCAGTCAGCGATCCAAGGTGAGTAAAAGCATAATTTTTGACCTTTGCAAAGTTTTTTAATCTGAACTTTTTCTGCTAAAAACTGAAAAATTTAAAAGAGAAATTTGGTCAAAAAATTTTAAAAATTAAAGACTGCACACTCGAATATCATATTCGATCTTGAAAGTTTACAGTAGTCAAAAATTATCACCAAAAAATATCGCTAATTCTACAGGAGATTAATTTTTGACCTAAATAGTATAAAATATAAAGAAGTTCAATTTAAATGGAAGTTTCTCTAAAAAACTTTAGATTAATTTATTTACATTTTTTAGGCATGCTTATGGACGCTTTGGTTACCTTGAAGGTCACGAGTATCGAATGATCAACACCTATGATGTTCATTTTTATGCAAGTCATGCTTTAATCAGCCTTTGGCCCAATTTACAAGTAACTATCATTCTTAACTTGTTTATATCGTTTTTTAACATTTCAAAATTCATTCTAGGTCAGCATACAGTACGATTTTAAAGACACAATAACAAGAGAAGTATCAGAAATTCGAAAACATTTGTACGATGGAAAATCATGTGCAAGAAAAATTAAAAATACAGTTCCACATGATTTAGGTGAGAAGATAGAACATTTTTAATAAATTGAGTTTTTGCATTTTCATTTGAAACTTTTCAGGTGATCCAGCTGAAGATCCTTGGAATTTAATCAATTCTTATCCTATTCATGATGTCAGTGAATGGCGTGATCTCAATTCAAAATTCATTCTACAAGTTTATCGTGATTATTTCGTTCTTAATGAATTTGCACAACTTGATGCTGATAATGCCAGCAAATTTAGCTCCATTGAATTCATTGATAAAGAAAGCTTGTCAGAAATGATTATTTTAGACAATCGTAACAAAATTGATGATGATAAAAGTAAGTTGGCAATGTTTTAGAATAAGTTAAAATTTTAAATTTAAAACAATCAAAAAATTTCAAAATTTTTTAAACTTTATTCCTTTCATTTTTTTAAAAGTGATATTTTTAAATATTTTTCGATAGGCAAAAAATCAGCATCAATGTACATCAATGAAACAAATGGTAAAATTTATTTGATGGATGCTAAGCAATATCTTAGAGATATGTACGAAGTATGCAAGATTGTCATGGACAAAACAATTGAATTTGATGCTGATAATGATGGAATAATTGAAAATTCAAATTCTGCAGATCAAACATACGACACTTGGGTCATGTCCGGACCTAGGTAAGTTAAAAATCTAAATATTTATAATTTTTATTAAATTGTAATTTTCAACATTTCTCTAGCATTTATTGTGGTGGATTATTCTTAGCAAGTCTTCATGTAATGTCAGTAATGGCAAGTATAATGGATGAACCAAATGATGCAGTCAAATATCAAGAAATGCTTGAAAAAGGTAAAAAGTCAATTGAAGAAAAATTATGGAATGGAAATTATTATAAATTTGACACAAGTGGCACAAATAACATCATGTCAGACCAAATGTGTGGTCATTGGTATCTTCGATGCAGTGGTTTTGATTATGAAATTTTTCCAAAAGAAAATGTTCGAAAATCATTGAGGACAATTTTTGACAACAATGTAATGAAATTTTGTGAAGGTCAAATGGGCGCAGTTAATGGTTTTTCACCTGACACAAACAGTCCTGAAACTTTAAGCATGCAAGCAGAAGAAATTTGGACTGGTGTTGTTTTTGGACTTGCCAGTTGCATGATTTATGAAGATATGACAGAAGAAGCAATGACAACCGTTTCAGGTCTTTATAAAATGATGACTGAAAAAGTTGGTTTAGCATTTGAAACACCAGAAGCGATGTATGCTAAAAATAATTATAGATCTATTGGTTATATGAGACCATTAAGTATTTATTCAATGCAAACTGCACATGAAAGAAGAAAAAAGATGAAAAATTAAAGAAAAGTTTTCCTTGAGCAGTGCTTTTAATTATCAAAAAATATTGATTAAAAATCAATCAGCAAAAAGCTTTAAAAATGCATTTGGCAATCTAAGAAAAAAGTTGAATTTTTGTGATTAAAATTTTTAATCAAAAAAATTTTTGAATCAACAAAATCTCTTAACTTTTTGAAATTATTCACTGCTTATTCCAAGCTTTGTTAAAGTTTTCTTCCAAGAAAAAATAACGTTCCTTTTCAAAAATTAAAAATTACCAATTACTTTTTAAAAACATTTCCATTAAAAATTTATTAGCTAATTTTATATACCACAGTGAATTCACACACACTAAAAAAGACAGAAATAAAAAGAAAAACTTTAGCGTAGACACATTGAAAAAGAGCAATCATGAGCTGTTGAAAGCAAGCGAGAGAATTATATGTCCATGCCTGGAGAAAATTCATAAATAATTTTCTAAAAATGTACGGATCAATTTACAATTTTATTGTTAAATCTGTTTAAATTGATTTTTTTATATTGTTTTAAATTTTTAATGCTTTAAAGACACAGTTTGTATTTCTTAGATTTTCCATTTTGAAATTTCTATTTCATGAAAAGATTTACTTTTTTTTTAAATTTATGTCTAATTTCTAATAATTGATTTTAAATTAAAGAAAAATGTGTTACCTTAACCAAAAGTCAGAAATATTTAAAATTTATCAGATCCCAAAATTAAAATTTTAATAAAAAAATTTAAAAATTACAAACAAAGACAATTCGTTCAAAATCAGAGCACCGAAGTAAAATTTAAATGTATTTGTTAATCTACTAACTTTTGTTCTCAAATTCATAGAAAACCAAAAGTAGCCTAATATTTTTAAACAATTAAAACTAAAATTTCAACACAGATAATAATTTAAACTTATTTTTTACACAAAATAAAACAATTTTATTTTTTTGTATCTTTTAGAAACTTTTTCCACCGTCAAACATGACAAACAAACAATGTATTTTCAATGCCTATAATAAAAATTTGCTACCTGTCATTTTAAGAAACATTGATACAAATAAAGTTGTAAAAGTAGGTGTCTATTTTGTCACCATTTTATTATTTACTTTTTCATGATAATTTAGGCAAATATTTTTACAACCCTGGCTAGAAAGAACAATTTTTAAAAAGCCTTTGAATAAATTTCAATAAACGCACCAAAAACAATTATTCTTTTTTTAAAAAATACTGAAAGTTCCAAATTTAAACTTTGAGAGAGAAAAATTACTTAAATTTTGGTAACATTTGATGGTTATTAAAAAATATTTACATTCAATGTTTTGTATAATCAATAATTTATTCATTTTTGAAGATTTGATGAGAAATAATTTTTTAATGATTTGAAATTTATGGAATTTGAATGCTATTATCAAAATTGATGGTTTAAAAACTCTATTGGCAATAAAGACATTAAAATAAAAGATTTATGTTATAAAAATTGTAGAAATTACTCGAAATAACAAAAATTTATAAATGGTGAAAAGTTGGTTAAAAGCTTAGCTTTGTATGTTACTTAATGAATAAAAAATTGAGTATTGAAATGAAATAATAAAAAAAACTTTTTAAATTTTCAATTTTTTAAACTTTACAGAATTTTTCTTTTTAGCTTTTGGATTTCAGTTTAAAATTATGTAGGAAATAAATTGAATTTAAAAGAATCAAATAATTGTCGATCCAACGATTAAGAAAATGTTTTTTTAATCATTCAAAAATATAATGTTTTGAGATTGATCAATTTTTTCTTTTAATAAAAAATTTGTATTATTACACCAAATATTTGAACATTTAACTTTTTATTACGCGATATATTTTTAGATATAGTCAATTTCCAAGTATAGACTAATTTAAATTAATTCCAGACGTAAACGCTCGACAATTTTTGCAACAATTAGCGATTTTTCACATTCTTTTTACGAGCGTCTATGCCTGGGATTTTTCCTAATTAAATTTATCTTTATTTATATTTTACTATGTCATGAACATCACTTACTTGTTTTTTTTATCAACATAAGCAATTAAAATTTCTAAAAATGTGAGTGACTTGAGTCATGACTTGATGATTTCAAAATAGTATGAAAAGTTTTATATAAATTCAAATGCATTTGTTTATTCATTTGCATTTAAGAAATTAAAAATGAAAATTTCGATTTTAAAATTTTTTGTGCTTTTATTAATTGTAAAATTTTCTATTTGTGGAAGTTCAAATATGTGTAAAAAATTTTAAAAAATAATCTAAATTTGAAATTTGTCAGTAAAATTTATTTTATTTTATAGTTGCTCGTTGTTATTTACTAAAAAATGAAGGATTCAGTTGTCCTGGCGCCCCGGAAACTTTCAATCACACGCTCTATTTCTATAACTCAAGTACAAAGCAATGTGAAACTTTTAACTATCTCGGCTGTGGTGGAAATGACAATCAATTTCCTGATTTTGAATTCTGTGACGTTTTTTGTAATTCACAAGAGCATCATTGAACTTAAATTTTTAAGAAATTTTTTCATTGATCAAAAATTGTAAATTAATAAATCAAATTTACAAAATTTTTAGGTAAAAGCATTTTAAAAATTATGAATTTTTTCGGTTGTTAACCTTGAAAAATAAAAATTACTGAAAAATTCAGTTGTTGTGTTATAAATTTTCCATAATTATTGTCAATTTTTACAATTCAAATTTTTCAGGTCAAATATAAAAATTTTAATTTCAACCAAAAATCACCAGAATTTTCCTTTGTTCCACAAGCTTATAATTGAAGGAAATCAATGTCGATATTAATTTTTCCTCTCCAACTAAGGTCAAACAATAGAATAATTAAAAATTGGACGTTGGTCGCCTTCATTTTATTTTATCGAAATATCAGTGAAAAAAACGATTATTAAAAAATGTGTATAAAACATTCAAGCAATTGCTGTTGAATGATCAGTTGAAAATCAACAAAAGTAAAGATATGAAAGTGAAACTTTTGTGTTTTGTTGCTTTTGCAGTTTTGGTTTTTTGTGTTGTAAGTTTTTAGTGGTTTTATAGAAACTTAAAATGCATAATATAAATTAAAAATAGAAAAAATTTTCCGTTAATTTTGAATAAATTTTCATTGTTTTTGCTTTGATGTAATTTTACTGAAAACTGGAAATTTCAAAAAAATTTAAAAAATTGATTTTTTAATTTTCCAGAATTTTTTTTAAAAATTTTACATTATTAAATTATTTAAACTTTTTTTTCCCAATTTTCCTTCAAATTTAGAACGCAAAATTCCTCGACATAAAACGCATTGAAGTTGACATCGATCCAAAATATCTAAAAGTCTTTTCACGTCTTGAAAAAGCTGACAATATTCATGTTGTAAATCTCGATTTTGAAGTTCTACAAGAAGAAAAAGATGTCTAGTATATGGCAACTGTTTATCGTGAAAATGATTATCATTATGAGCTGGTTTATAAATCAGAACTAGTCTCTGGTTGCACTCATGAAGAAATCAAAGATCCAATTTTGCAATTCATTTTCAAAGAGAGTACAAAGTATGGAAATGTTACTGAAGCTTGTCCATTAAAAGTTGGTCATTATGTTCTACGTGGTTTCAAAATTGATTCAGATGATTTGCCAACGCAATTACCACAAGGAGCTTATCGCTTTGACTTTTCATGCTTCATCAAAATGAGTGATTTCATGCATGAAATTTATACTGACAAATATTATTACAATAATTAAGTATGTAAGTAAATTTATTCAATGGAATTTTTATTATTGTAAAAATATATTCTTTTAAATGTGAAATAAAAATGAAATATTCAAAAATATTTTTATTTAAAGTTTTTAACTGATTTTATAAGTAAGTTCCTTAATTATTTGAATTTAAAATTAGAACCAATATTTGCACACTCAAAAGAAGAAGTAAAGAATACTTTAGAAAGTTTTTTAAAAATATTTTGAATAAAATTAACTAAGAAAAAGTTTATAAAAATTATTTCTATGAGATGCCCATCCTTTGCTGAAAAAGTTCAGTTTAATTTTTTAAAAACAAACTATATTTCTTGAATTAAATAAAGTAAGCTTTTAATAATTAGAATAACGATGAAATCTTACACTTATTTTTAGTATATGCATCTTTCCGTTACATCAAATTTTCAAAATTAGTTTGAGTGCGTTCAATTTTTTTGTTGTAAATTTCTCTTTTTTAAACAAAACAAAAATCAATTTTAAATATAAAATTATTTCATGGATTTAGAAATGAATGTAACCAAAATTGACTATGATTTACATCGATATCCTTTCTGCTTAGTATGGACACCAATACCAATGATTACATGGTTACTTCCTTTTGTTGGTCATATGGGAATTGCAACATCACAAGGAATTATCAGAGATTTTGCGGGTAAGAAAAAATAATTATAAATTTTCTACAATTTTAAAATGATTTTTTCAGGACCATATTTTGTGAGCGAGGATCAAATGGGTTTTGGCTGGCCAACACGATATTTACAATTAAATATAGACAAAGTAGAAGGTGGAGCAACATCTTGGGATGATGCAGTTCAAAAAGCATCAGCTGAATACACAAAGCGAATGCACAATCTTTTTTGGGATAACTGTCATTCACATTGCGGCATGGCATTGACTATAATGCGATATGGAG
Organism: Polypedilum vanderplanki; assembly: GCA_018290095.1. Classification (NCBI taxonomy): domain Eukaryota; kingdom Metazoa; phylum Arthropoda; class Insecta; order Diptera; family Chironomidae; genus Polypedilum; species Polypedilum vanderplanki. Next base: position 4,777,713 of record CM031382.1, on the reverse strand, counting down.
GCAGTAGTTGGTGGAGTATGGTCAAACTTGCTGCTTGGATGTTTTTCTTTGGCAAATATGTTGGTTTTTGGGGATTTGTCAAAACTTGGCTGCCATTTGCTATAATTTTAACTTTTGCAATTTCTATGTGGAAATTTTTGTAAAAAAAATTTAGTCTTAATAAATCAAAAAAAAATTATTTATTTCTGAATATTTAAAAATCACATTTTTTTATTCTTTAGCTTCACTAAAATAAATGTCAGAAGTGAACAGTGGTGAAAGTTTATCGCCATCTACAAAAGATCCATTGACTTCAAGTTTGAAATTTCCACTTGGAAGTGGAATTGGGACGTCAGATTCATAGAGTGTGAAACCATGCATGTAATAGTAGCCTGTTGAAGAAATTTTAAATTTAACAGAAATTAGAAAACTTGATTACGAATAATCTCAAAAAATTGACCGATGGCTTTTGGTCTCTTTATTTTATATTATAAAATTTCTTTTTCTTTCTCACCTTTTTTAATAGGACAAGCAGCAGTCAAATTTCCAACTTTGGACATTTCTTTATAAACAAAAGCAACAAGTGGATTTTCTGAATTTGCCAAATTACAAATTGAAACTTCTTCAGATTCAATTATTTCATTAAATTTTCCTTCAATTTCTGAGAATGCTCCAAAGCGAAGCTATTGAGAAAAAATTAAATTTTTAGCTAGATATTCATAAAAAGATCTTAAAAGATTCCACAAAGATTTTTCAAATTCCTTGCCTGGATTTTTAGAGAATTTAAAGATTTTTTAATCTTACCATAACATCATCAGCATCAACAAAAGCATGCACATCGTAATCAACGGATTTTGGAGGTCCTTTATTAATTTTGACTGCACATGTTCCTTTATCAGGTTGAATAACTTTCACATCAACTTTATCAATTGTTAAACTTCCATAAACACAAGAAATGAACAAAAATGTTTGCAAAACTAATTGAAATTTTAAGCAATTCATGACAGTGTGGCAATATTTTGTGTTTTGCGGTGATCTTTTAACTTTTAGTGGCTTTTAAATGTTTCATTTGTATGACGAAATAAACATTGAGATTGAAAACAAATGATAGACACGTTTTTATCATAAAAATTAAAATAATTGTAATTTGTTAGTGTGATAGATTTTAAGGAAATAAGTTATTTTGTGTAAATTGAACTTTTGAACCATTATTAAAAAAGTTTTTCATACAAAAAGGTTAAAGAATGTCAAAAAGTTGAATTATGGTTGAAAAATTAAATGATGATTTTAAACTTTTTTGCAGAATATAAAAAACTTTTTTTTTTAATTTTACATTTTATTGTCGTTATTTTTAGCTCTTTTTTCTTTTATTTTAGAAAACTTAAAGTTAAATTTTTTATTAAATAATAAATTATCAGGTTTAACTGAATACAAATAAAACAGCACAGCTGCAACATCCATTAGATGCATACAGCCAAATTTTTTATTAGATATCATTACAAAAATTTACTTAAAAACATTTTTAGCTGCTTAATTTTTTAAAAGACGATGCAGTTATATAATTAAAGTCATGGAAAGGAAAATGATAGAAATTATGAAAGTTGATAGTAAAAACTATCGCAATAGATTTCAACAATTCCTATCGAGTGATATCATGAAATTTTTCTTTAAAACTTTCCAAAAATACTCTGTACCCAGATGTCCAAAATATTCGACTATAATTATAGAATCAAGTATCATAAACAGAGTTAATCAAATCAAATGTGCATCAGTTTTTGTTTACATTTTTTTTTTCAAATTTTAAAATGTTATAAATTGTTTAAATGTAAAGTGAAAGATACCGATAAAATTTATAAGTAAGAAGAAACGAATTTTAAGTGAAGAAATTAAAAAATTTGTTTTATTTATTAATAAAATAAACTGCAGATTTACAAAATGGTACCGTTCTTTGACGTTTCATCAAAAATGTTGCATTGAATTCAAATTTTAAATTGTTGCTTGATAAAGTCATTGGTAAGTCAATATTGTGTAAATCAAATGAATTTATGTAATAATATCCTACAATAATTTTAATTTTAAACAATTTGTATGCTTTATTGTTAATTTTTGTTACCAATTTTAGCAGGACAAGCAGTTTGTAAGTTTCCAGTTGATGAAAAACTTTTAAATATAACTTCAATCAATGAATCTGTAAAACTATGATTTTTAATATTGCATGTTTTGATTGTTTCTATTTTTGTTAAATTCTGTAATTTTCCATTAATTTCTGAGTAAACTCCAACATCAAACTAAAAATGTAAAATAAAAAAATTAAAAGTTAAAAAAACTTGAAATTTCTTACAATAATTTGTTCAGCTTCAACACTAGTAAAAAGATCAAATTCAAAAGATAAAGGACGTTGACTATGAGATTTCATCATTGTAATTGTGCAAGTTCCTTTCTCATGATCCAATGTATTTTGTTCAAATTTTAGTGGCACCCATGTTCCGTAAGCATAAGAATAAAATAAATACAAAAAGAAAACTTGTAAAATATTCATATCTTTTTGGTGATCACTGATGAAAGAATAAAAATATTTTTCATGAATAACAAAAACAATTTTTGTTAAAATTGGAAAGCTGGATGTAAGCAATTATTCAAAGCTCAAAGTTTAAAATTATTTAGTTGAATTATAAATAAAATTAAAAATAAACAGGTCAAATAAAAATTTCAAGAAAAAGTTTTTATTTTATTAAATTTTAATATTTTCTTGAATTCAAATGAAAGGTGGCAAATTGGAAGAAATTTAATTGAACTTAAAATTTAAACAACCTGAAGGTTTTTTCATAACTATGCCTTTTTTCTTCCCAACTTCACCTCGAAAACAAAATCTTATCGCTTATGGATTAAAGCTACTCAAAGCTGATGCCTTCATTCATTCCCTTAAATTTGTAAAAACCAGAGTTGTTATGTACTCAAAAGGTACTGGTACCCAAAAGGTACTGGTACCTAAAAATGGGTACCTTTTGGGTACCAGGTACTCGGTACTCAAAAAAAATATTATCGGAAAAATGAGTTCTGTGGTTTTTTAGGTGTTATAATTATGAAACAGCATGGGAAAATATTTTTTTGATTTTTTTTCAAAAATTTCGATTTTTCCGAGACATAAAACTGTTTTTATCTGCTTTTTTGCCTATTTTTGTGTTCAAAAATTTATAAGTTTTGACCAACTTTTCAGAAAATATGGTTGATAGCTTGTTAGAAAGGTAATTTCAAGTCCTTTCTTACAATATACTATACACAATATATAAATAATAACTTTGACTACAAGAGCAACATTTTTGATGACCCTTCGTGATTTTTTGGCTTTTTATTAGGTCAAAAATTCGTAAAAAGCTTTGTAAAAATCATTTTAAAGTCCTAAATTATTGATTTATATTGTTTTCACACAAAACATACAAAGTTTTTTCAAAAAATAGATTTCCAACAATAGAGCATACCTTATAGCATGTGCTGCCGGTCTAAGAAAGTAATTATAGAAAATTTTAAAAAATTGCTTGAAATGTCTTTAAAGTAAAAAGAAATGATAAAATATATCAAAAAACTGATATTTTTGATGATATTTTTAGAGAAAAGTGTACTATAATTTTCCTAAAAATGACGAATTTTCATAAATTCATTAAATTTTGGGGCTTAATTTAAAAATAAAAAATCATCTGAAAAATCAAATATATTGCATATTTTCATTTTTCGTCATTTTATAGTTACTTCAAGTGAATTCAAAATATTTTCCAAAAAGGCTTTTTGTGGACGACAGCATATGCCATAGTGCATGCATTCTTGTACAAAACTGTTTTTTTTTTAGAATTTTTTTTTATGTTTTGCTTAAAAACAATCCAAATAAATAATTTAAGACATAAAAATAATTTTTTCCAAGGTTTTTTGAATTTTTGACCAAATTAAATGCTAAGAAATCTTAAAGTGATACCATTGATGGCACTCTGCTGATCATAAATTGACAGTATATACTATATGTTATGTATCGATAAAAAGGGCTTCAAATAAGCTTTCGANGAGCTCTTCGATACTCTTCTGTTCTTCTAAAGAGAACATTGCTTGCACCGACGAAAATTTCGTTCCATTATCGGAAATTAGCCTGATAATGGGGCCCGTGTTGCAGCGTAAGCTGCTGTGATGGCAGCTAATGTATTGTTTGTTGTCTATTTTCTTCGAGATTTCTAAATGTCACAAACGCGTTAACTGTACAAGTGAATAAAGAACCCAAATCTTTTTGTATTTCTCATTTGATGTGTTACCCGAAATGGTCCACAAACAATCTAAACCTTACGACTTCGAATTTTTAATTGTATGTCCACTCGACAAGTCGGGAGATTCAGCCATTTTCGTGTTGTTTGTGGCAGCGATTGTATATATCAATAAATTACAATTATGGCTCACAATTTTTGAGCCATTCTCGAACACCCGTCATCCAGTACTTGGCTCGAAATTCTGCCATTGTGCTTCGATGCAAACATGACGGAACATGCTGTGATAAATGGGCGAGCATAATTTTGGTTAAACTTATTTTGCCGTCTTTCAATCGCGTTAATCAGATGGCGCATATTTTGCGGATATTCAACTATACGCGTAGTGAAACCCTTTGAGCGAATTCTTAATATTTCAATCATTATCAAAGAAAACGTGTTAAGTCCAAAGCTCTTTAATTTGCTAATTCGTCGTCCCTTTTTAATTGATCAATTTCAGCGGACCATGCTTGACGCTGCATGAAGGATAAGAAATAATTCTGCTTGCAGTGATGTATTTGCAGGACTAAGCATACTTTGCTTTGCTGTTGCCAATATGTTTCGTCGCACCAGTTCTACTTCGCCATTTCTTTTGCTTTGAGAAGTGGAACGATAAGTTCATTTCGAAATAGAATGCGCGTGACGTTGGCTCTAACTAATTTGCCCAAGGTAAGTAGACAGAAGGCTTTCGTTCAAATTAGTTGATCATAATTGCTGCTGGTTGAATTTCACCTGTCTTCTTTATTCGTGAGAGACATTAATGCGCAATTGTTAAGAGGCAACATTTTCGGGAGTAATACGAGAGGATTCTCGTATGCTAGAATATTATTCGTTGGATTCGTGATTCGCTAAACTGATGAGCGCAAATTACAGCTTGTTCCCTTTGTGGAACTGTAAATGATTGGGTAGGCCAGTGATCAGGTTCATGTTTCAAGAAGTTCCGACCTGTGAACCAAACAGGAATGCGAATCCCAAACTTCATTGTACTTGAAAGCTTGGTAGCAAGATCTGCACATTGGCTTTTTGTGTCTACATATTTCCACTGACGAATTTCACTGTCTCGAGAATTTCGCAATAGGCGATACTGCAAAGCGTGGCAATTTGAGATTAGTGTTCCAAAGCCATCTTTAAAACAAACTTCACTATCACTCCAATAATAATGCTGAGAAGTTAAGTGCGAGTGAAGCTTTGTAATGGTGCTGACAAACGAGCAACCGATTAACGCCGCAAGTAACTCCAAAGCGAGCATTCTGTGACTCTTGTTTGCTTTTTCAATTTAAGCGGAGCAAACTTTGCTTTGGCCATGACGAACGACGGTTCGCGTGTTTGTTATGGAACCGACAACAAGGGTTAAGAGACGGCTTGCTTGGCTTCTTGTCCAAGCGTCGCTAAAGGTGTGAAGCTCTTAAATTATCTGCTTCACTTAAGGATTTAAGCTTTAGAACGACGACGCGGATTTGAACGTTGACGCTTTTGAGGTCAAACGAGCCATTCAGACCATAATATGGAATCTTCTGTCTGTAATTTCTTGATACCCATCGATTTTTGCTTCCATGAACGTTGGAGAAGAATACGAGCTGCGAACTTATTGCAGTGCGCTATGATCCTAAAACATCGAATATACGTGCGATAAGAGAGCCCACTGTTCTCTCTTAGTCGGCTTATTTCCAGTCAGATTGATATTTATCTTGAGGAGTTCTTGTTAATTTCAAAAGACGATTTGTGTTGTTGGTGGTGTCCCAATTTACTCCAAGCACTTTTGAGACATATTCGACTTGTGGACTCAAACATCAATGGAATTAATCCTTTTTAATTCTTTTCTTCAGGAATGATGCAAGTAAAGCTGCGACAGTTGATTGTATGCCTACTAATTGCATTGAGCTGAGGCGAATATTTTTATTCCTTCATTAAGGCGAGTAATGAGCTTCCTCAAGCAGTTGGAAACTTGGAGAGCAGTCGTCCCATTGTAACTCATTACGTAAAGACTCTGAGGTCTCAGGAAAGCTGCTTTATATTGATCAGCAACCGAATTTTTTGACGGAATTGTGAGACGACGGACTGTTGAGGTCCGAAACAGCATGGACTTTTTGATGAAGACTTGCATTGGCTATTTGAGGTCATCTCGCCAAAGTATTCGCTTTGGGACAATTTTGATCCTCTGGATCGATAGAGTATGCGAATTTCAACATGGATTTGGATGTCTACCGGTGACAAACAATTAGATATGGCTTATTCCGCGCATCCTCCATGTACAGGTCTTAGAACTATGGTCTAGTGTGAGAAGGTTGGGTCCATCTAGAAAGGTTTGCCAGTTGAGTGAGATCACCCATCTTGCCAAGTTTCGCAGCATAGCATCGTAGCACATTTGCGCGTCTTTTGACTTGGTCTTTTGTATTAGACATTCACCCACTAACCGAACATAGGAACTAATTGACCGTTTTCATTGGTGTGCATAACCTCGGCTGTCGCAGACGCGGATATATCCATCATCTATCTCTTTCTTGAAGTTTGTTGTGAAGGATTCAAGCAGCTCAGGATTCTTCTGCAATTTCCTTTCTTGCGCTAATTGACGTCGCAAGACCATTGCAAAGTTGTCAACTAATTTGGGCTTTTTCCCATCTATTGAGTCGCCATATGAGAGGCATTTGTATAAAGCCGTTAGGAAGCTGTACGAGGCTTTTTTCGGCTGAGCGATCCGCTTTTCTCGTCAGCGGTTAATTGAATTCCTACGGGCTTAAGTGTAAGCTATCGAGCGAGTTAATGAACCTAGTTTGGTGCGACAGTTCGTCATTTGTTACGAAAACCAGTGGTCGTCTTTATCAGTGACGTCAGAAGCTATGGCATTGAGAACGTCTTACTGGTCTTGTTGCGTAGAGCTGCAACCTGTAAATAGAATATCCTAATTTAGTAAGGATTCCGATCGGTTTGTTCTCACCGTCTTCCCATATTGGCGCTATCGCTTCGTAAAGTGAAGCTTGACTGTTTCTAATAATATGGCTGGCACCATGTTAAAATAAGCTTTTCGAAAGGAATTGACTGCAAGTGAGGATACATTCTCTTTAACTGTTCACTTTAGTGTGCGAGCAGGCATGTTGAAATCGTCGATCGCAAAAACAACCTTTAATGAGGTATTGTTGCTGTTAGCAAGGATGCCTTGAATGGGGAAGATCGACTTTAATCCCGTGTGTTCTTGTGTGCTTTCGTCGGTCCACTGGATCCATGATGGCTGGAGTTCCAGTTATGCCAAGTGCATCAACCAAAGAACGCTTAACGAGCCGTGACTTCTGCTGCGGAATCGCCTACGGCAAAAGCGGCTGCACGGCGGCCAATTGAAACTCAACGAAAGTCCTAAACAACTTAATTGTTCCTTCGGCGAACTCTCTGTAATAGGAACGGTTTGAGTTGCAGTGAGAACTACGTAACCATTTGGAATATGGCATTTTGTTCCTGATTTATTATTTGTGACAGAAAGCCTTTGATAACTTGAAGATGTACAGGCCTTTTGGGCTCCACCATTTGAACCCGGAACTTTAGATTTATTTGAAGAAATTTGTGATGTGCCTTTATTATGCACATAATGTGATGTGAAGCAAGACATCTGTGGGTTGAAACGCGAGCACCACAATTGCTTCTTGAGTTGGCATTGACTTGCCGTATTGTCAGAAGAAATAATGCATGAGTTGCATAACGATTTAGAATCGACAAACTGTTGTCTCTCAGCCACTGTCTTTTTCTTGAAAGATTTGCACTCTACTGTGTAATGTCCATTGCGCGAACATAAACTGCATTGGGCAGGATAAACTGTTTACTTTGTCTTAAATAGTATCCCTGATGTGGAGCGCTTTGATGTCGCGAATTATGTATGTTTCTGTGCGACTTTTATGGCTGTTTGACGAGATGGATCTCGTGGATTGGAATAGGACCGCACTGGGGCTGCGCTTTTCATTAGACAGACATGTTGTAGTTGAAAGCTATTTCCTTTTTGTGAATCTTTATTTCAGCAGAGTGAAATGAACCAAATTGGTAAAGTATCTCGAATTGAATCAAGAAATTCAAGTAAAACATCCAATTTTTCTTCACGAGTTTCATATGGATAGTGATCCCTAAAGAATTTGTAGTAATCCTCACAGTATCGGGTATCAAGTTGATTGAATATGCCATGGCAAGGCCCCTATCATGAGCAATGACTTTTGGCTTGTGGCAAGCTTGCAGGTAGCGGTGATGATGCTTGTAGCATCCACAATTGCTGAGTGAGTCAACTGTTTGGTAGTTTGATGCTTTGAACTTGTTTTCTTTGAGCATCCAGAACTATTTTTGGATCACGACGCTCGCTTGAGTTGAAACATTTTTACCTCAACGTATGAGTCTCGAAATACCTCTCAGCTAAATCTGCTGCTCTTCCTTTTAATTTATCCCTGATTATGTGCTTCATATGTGGACCCGAGTAAGCTCCTTCAGAGTTGTACGAGGCTTAACTTGGCGCTCAAAAAGTAAGCCATTTTCGCGGATCACCATCGAACTTTTCAATGATAGGAAGTATGCTCCTAAGATTGTGTAGATCAAATTTTCTCTAACACTTCAATTGTTTGCTCTAATTGAGTTTGATGAGCGTATGTTCGATTTGTATGAGCATGCATTTACTTGACGCGGGAGAATCCTTTTCGAAGTCTTTCAGCTCTGAGTAAACCAGAAATTTTCGTGATGCAGTAGTGTGCCTGTCATCACTCGCTGGCTTCTTGGCGTTAGCGCGAAGAACTGCTAGCTCAGCTAGCTGATTGTCAACGGTATCTTGAAGATCGGAGAATCTTCTGTTGGCTTCTTTAAGCTTGAGGCCTAAGTTTTCCATCTCATGCGTTGATCTTCGAAACGTTCTTAACGTGGAGCAGTTTAGGATAACTGCTTCAATTCGACTTGTAAGGAATCTGAGAAAAATGCGTGATAATTCCTTATTTTCAATTAAAGTTTGGACTTGTTTCTTGATGACTCTCTCCTTTGAGCAAGAGATTGAAGGTATTTTTTGTTCCCTACGAGTTCAAGTGCAGATTTTATTTTCTGGCTTTTGATCGCATTCGCTGCATATCCAAGGGCGCATCATGATCGGTAAAGCGATGTTAGCTGTAAGCAGGCTAAATGATCCAACATCATCGCAAGCCAATACACCAAATTAAATATCTTGACCGTCAAAAGGTTTCCTTCTTATTGACTTTAACTGAGACTTTAATGCTCAGGAAATATCTAAACTCACACGATGCGCATTTTAAATCTGATTGAATTGATCGCGTTGGAATAGGTAAGAGCTAATTTGTTCTGCACCTGGATTTTCTTTGATCCATCTGTCCAGAATCTTCTTATCCTTGAAAGAATATAGCGAGAGATTGTTGTGCGCGACATTGTTGAATTCGGAACAACTCCAATAATTGGGCCACGTGAATTAGGAGAACGCAATAAGGAAGTTAAAGTGGCTTGATCTCACTTAATTTATGCTGTATGGACAGCAGTTTACAGGAAATGCTTTGATTTAGATATTAAAAAGAGAATATGGATTCTCTGCTGCGATTTAGAGTGCTGGTTGGATCCAGTAAGTGAAATCGAGTCGAGCTGGATCTCGATTTCTGGAACTTTGAAAAGGGGTTATGTTTTGCGAAATTAAATTGAATTAATTTATATTCGTGGCCGTGGAGGCTTAAGCATATGGGATTTTGCTTAATTAACGTGAAAGATTGTATTTTGCGAGAAATAAGCGTGAGATGAACAATGCGAGGTTTTTCTTTTGTTCCCTCTGCAGTTTGAAATGAAAAATGGTACTCACCTTATCAAGATCCTATGAAGTATCAGAACTGGCTATTTCTGTAGCTTTGATGGCGATAAATGAATTCGCAATTATTTTTGATGATGCTGCACAGGACTTCGCAGACTATCACAATTTAATTTTCACTTAAGCAATTTTTCACTTGACCACAATTTTATTTTCTATTTTTCTCTCCTTTTCTTTTAATTTGAGAGCTCAGGCCTCTTTAGATGTATTATAAATTGAAGCACTCTACACGTTTTATAATTTCTTCTGTCTTTAAATTGGTTCCTTTTCGAAAACACTTTTTAATCGCACGCGCGCGAAAAATTTTAATGGCGGCACGCGGAAGGAAAATTTTAATGTAAAAATGTAGCTTCTTCGGAGCTGGAAATGAGAGCAGAATTGAACTTCTTGTTTTAAGAGAAAATAAAGAGTATCGATTTAAAGGATAATGCGACCTTTATTACAGCGATAAATATTAAAATAATAATTATAAATCTCTTTTTACATTAAAAGTGTCTCTGTCGGTTTCGGAAAGAAAGACTGTTTCAGTCGCTTTCCCCCAGACAGGGCACTGTAACAATATTTAAACGTTTATATGAACGTTATAACTACTTCTCAATTCTAGGATTGACAAAAGGAAAACTTGTAAAATATTCATATCTTTTTGGTGATCACTGATGAAAGAATAAAAATATTTTTCATGAATACCAAAAACAATTATTGTTAAAATTGGAAAGCTGGATGTAAGCAATTATTCAAAGCTCAAAGTTTAAAATTATTTTGTTGAATTATAAATAAAATTAAAAATAAACAGGTCAAAATAAAATTTCAAGAAAAAGTTTTTATTTTATTAAATTTTAATATTTTTTTTGAATTCAAATAAAAGGTGGCAAATTGGAAGAAATTTAATTGAACTTAAAATTTAAACAACCTGAAGGTTTTTTCATAACTATGCCTTTTTTCTTCCCAACTTCACCTCGAAAACAAAATCTTATCGCTTATGGATTAAAGCTACTCAAAGCTGATGCCTACATTCATTCCCTTAAATTTGTAAAAACACAAATAATTATTACAATAAATCGGCACTTTTTCTATTCCTAAAAATTATAAAGAAGCAGAAAAAGTTAGAAATCTATAAATCTGTGCATTGGAGTTTTATTAACATGGCTTTTAAGGCCTCCACAAGCCGAAATTTTACAAAATTTTTTATAAAAATATTTTTCTCATTGTTTTATATTTATGTTAAGACTAAAACCACCATAAAACAATTTTTTTGAGAAAACATAATTTTTTCGCCTTTTGCCTTTAACAACTCTGTTTTTCTTATTTTCTAAAATTAAAAGCATAAAAAGATAAAAGCCATATAATAATTAAAATTATTATTATTTTATAAAACTTATTTTGACATTCTAATGACTTTTCTAATGTCATTATTATCTATTATCAAAATTACTATTCTAAATTTATTACAATTTTATCAGTGTCACTTTTAATTCAAACAATTTAAATTTCTTACTATTTCCTCTTTTGAATGTAATTTAATCCTCATTTTACCCTCAATGTGACTTTAAAACTTATCATTTATTGAAGGTTAAATATTTTAGTTCATTTTAAAAATTACTGATCTATTTTGATTGGTATTTGATCATTGTATATTGTGTATAAAACTATAAAAACAAATGTCAAAAATTAACAGATGTAAGAGAGATTTTGGCAATGAAATTCCTCATTATTTTCACGTCGTGTTTGATAGGCAGTGGATTATGTTGGGTGAGATAAATTTAAGTTTTCTATATAAGAGATGTAAATATTTTAAAGAAGCAATATTAAATAACAGTTAATTTTATCAAAATATTAGTTTAATTTGATCTAGGGAATTTTTACCCAAGTTTACTATCGATGTTTTTCAAAGTTTTTTGTAGTTTTTCGTTGGTTTTTACGCTTTCTTTTAGTAACTGAATTTTTACTGAAATAAAAAGTAGAAAGATTTAAAATTTATTGAATTACAAAAAGCATTGTTTAAGAATTTTTAAAACTTTCCTTGAATATTTTTTATTTCTTTTAAAAGTGTTCGCATATTTTGTTTATTAAAAAAATAAATTTTATTTAGGGAGGTTATCGCATCAACTTTGAACATCGAGATTTGGAATTTGATGAAAATATAATGAATGTTGAAATTGCAATGAAACGACGTGATGATAGAACTGTTGTCAACATGCGAGGAGAACTGTTTGAGGATATCAATGATCCTATTTATGTAAGTAAAATTTGATTTTTGTATTTTTTTGAAAAAAAAGAGCAAATTCATATTTTCAAAAAAGATTAAAAAATATATGGAGGCAAAAGAATTTCGTCTTTTTGTACTTTTAATAAGAAAAAGCGTCTTTTTATTACTTTCCGTTGCGTTACGTAACAAAAGGACAAAGTTCTTTCGCCTTCATCAACATGGTATTACCCAAATTTTCATTACATTTTTTAAACAGCTACACGTTTCTCACTTTGAAAAAGATTCAGATGGTGAATATAAGCATCTTGTAAATGCTTCAATAAACGCTTGCAACATGCTTTCACGCACCAAAGCTCATCCAATTTTGAAAATCATTTTGAAAGAACTTTTAAGAGCAAGCAACATTCCAACTGCATGTCCAGTTAAGAAAGGTCTTTATTACATGAAAGATTTCACTATCAATGAAGATATTTTGCCACCATTCCTCCCAATTGGAAATTTCATGTCAGTCGTAAGAGTCACAAGATTAATTGATGATGATGAAGAAATGAATTTGTACCAAATGAAATTGTTCATTGATATTGATTATGCAAAGGAAAGAAAAGCAACAAAATTTTTCTAAAGGTGAAATGAAGACATTGAAATTAAAGGCTATCGACTTACAGCAGCTGAACAAATAGGACAAAGCGAATTTCTTATGGCTTTGCAAAATATAATTGCGAACAATTTATTTTTATCCTTTTATTATTCAAGTAAGATTTATTAACGAACATTCCAAAAATCCAAAAAAAGTAAAATAAAAATAAATTAATAAATGAAATTTTTTGCTTCGTTTCATTTTTGATGTAATAAAGTTTTAGGAAAAATATAATTAAATAATATTATGTTTTTATTGTCATTTTTAAAAATATTGTGCTTTTAAATTGATTTATAAATCAGATGCTTTAAAGTTATTTAAATTTCAATGTGAAAAAAGTCAACGTGTAGAAACGACCTTGATCCTTGTTAAAAATCTCTTTTATCTCAAAAAATCTTCAAAAATTTCCCTTATCTTTTAAAATTTTGAAGTTTCTGCACTTTTAGAAAAAAAATTTATACAATTTTTCCAATAGATGTTTAGCTATTTTGAAATAATCAATAAATCTAGAGTTTTAGTAAAATCAACTATTTTAAAAGATCGCAATTTTCAATAAAATTTTTAAAAACTTTATTAAAAAGCAATTAAATTTGACTTTTCATCAAAAACAAAATTTTTCTACACAATAATCAATTTTTGCTTTGTGTTGTCAATTATTTGACCTTCACAATTTTATTAACCTTTGACTCGACACGTCAGAATTATTGTTAAAATTTCTTCTTTCCTGAATGAATTTTCAAGTACAAAACAATTATCGATATTATCAGAGTTGAAAGTTAATGACTTGATTTATCAACATGAGCTATCAATGGTTATTTCCTGTAGTTATTAAAATAGAATTTTGATTCAAGGAGAAATATTGATATAAATGATTAAAATTTTTGAATATATTAAGTAGTTTCTATTGGAGACTTCTTTTGATAAAAACATGAAGGCGCTTGTGCTTTTGTTGTTTACTTCTGTGGTAAATTTGGAGTGATAAAAAAATTTTGATGAAAATTAATAATTAAAAGTTCATGATAAATTACTGTTTTTACATAAAACTTAAAACTAAACATTCATTTTTAAAATCATTAATTTTAAGACAAAATTTCAAATTTTATTATTAACAAAAATTTTCTAAAAATTTAAAACTTAATTTGCAAAAAAAATTAATTAATCAAATAATTCTTAACAAAATTCCTAAAAAGGTTTCCGCAAAAATATTGATAGAAAAATGGGATATGCAACTTGATCCAGAGTATGCAGAAGTTAAATACAATATCAAAGACAAAACATTCATCAATGTTGATGCCCATGCTTTAAAAGAAGCTGACGATGTTATTGTAAGTATAAACAAGTTTAGATAAACAAATGAAGATTTAAAATTGAAAATTAAAAGTCAATTGAGGATTTTGATTAGTATTAATATTAAAATCTATCTATAATTTATTATATATGGTTAAAAATTTTCATGAAAGATTTTTCCTACAAGAAAGTCATACTTTCAATACAGTCAACTTTGATTCATGTCAATCTAAAATTAGAAAGCTTCTAATATCCTAACATTCATGTTTAATTAAATTTTTACATAGCTTGATGCAGCAGTTTATTCAAAAGTTGAAGACAAATATAATCCTTTTGTACGACCTGAACCGATTCATATTTGCACAGTTCATCAAAATGACGATCCATTGATTAAATTTATTCATGACGAAATAATACAATATGGAAATGTTACGAAGGTAAAGAAAATTCTTAACTTTTTCATTTCAAATATTTTCTAATTTGAAATTAAATAATTTCTTAATTCATCTAGGCTTGTCCAGTACAAAAAAACAGCTATTACTATCTTCATGATTTTGCAATTGATGCATCGAAATTTCCAATGGATATTCCAACAGGTGAATTTCGAATTGATATCAATGGATCAATCATGGATCAAGGAAAAATTCATCATATTTACTCAAGTGAGCTTTATTTCAGCATTACAAAATAATTAATAATAAAATTCCTACAAGACATGTTTATATGTATTTCTTATTTAACAAATAAAGCTCGTTTACTTTAACAACATAAATTATTTTTTGGGGTTTTCCATTTTTTATTGAATGAATATGAAAATCAAAATAAAATATGAGAAGCAAAAAGTCTAATGTGAATCACAGAATAATTTTACTCTCATTGAAAATTGAGATTGAATAAACAAAATGTGAGAATATTTGAGAAATGTGTGATTATTATTTTGTCGTTTGTATTCTTGGAATAAACGTGAATGTTTCAATTTATGCAGAATTTGAATGACATTGATAAGAAGAAGCGAAAGAAATTAAAACACAATTTTTACTATTAAAAAAAGTTAAAAACACCGCAATTAATTTAAATAAAAACTAAATTAATGCAGCACCATTATTATCCATTAATTAAATTTTTTTATCTACTGTTCATATGTTCAAGCTTCTAAAAAATAAACCAAAAAAATCTCAAATGACGTCAATATAATTTTGTCAACTCTCACTCTCATGCACATTTTTGTTTACATGTCTGCAAAGCGGGAAAAAATTAAAAACCCAAACAAATGAGTTCTCACGAAAAACTGATCTCTCTCAATAAGATTATCGCTTTACTCTCTTAAGTTCTCTCTATATAAGTGATGGTACAATATTTACTAATAATCATTCTCTCTTTAAAAATCATTCAAGAAACATAAGATGAAAAAATTAAAATTTTTGGTGTTATTTGCTCTTTTAGAGATAAGTTTTTGTGATGAAAGTAAAAGTGAAGGATTTTTTACAATTGTTGGAAGCAATTTAATTAAATTTCGTGAAAATTATCGTGCATCAGTTGTTTATAAAGGTTATGATAAAGAAACAAGTTTGCAATTAAAAATTAAACTAAAAGAACGCGAAAGAAATGAAAATTATGAAGTTACTAAAAATGTCACATTATCAGGCAGTGGAGTTCAAAATGTTGACTTTGAAGTGAGTAAATTCTTTTGACATTTGATAACATTTTGGCAAAGAATTTTGTTTATTAATTTTTTGAACTATTTAAATCATAATGTCAACAACTTTGCATTATTACCTCATTCAACACAAATAAACAAGAAAAAAAATCTCAACCGGCTTCAATACAAATATAGATTTTTTTATTGTTGTTGTATTTTGTGTCATCGTTCTTTGATGTATGATCATGAACTTATAATAAGATGATTATTTTTATTATTATGTAATAACATTTTATGCGTTTCTTTAGAAATAATCTTTGAGTTTAATTTTCTTCTGCAATCAAATTCCAATTTTCTGTTTTAATCAAAAGTTCATAAGCTTTTTTTATTTCTAAAGGCGTTAATATTTACAAAATTTTATTTCCAAATGTTCATTTGTTTTCATCACATTTTATCACAAAATTTTACTTTGAACACGATCAAATTTCAAAACATTGTAAATTGTAAATCACAACTTTCTAAAAACTTCATGACGTTTTGTATATTGTTTAAATAAAAAAAAATCATTAACATTTTCACATGAGTCACAAATAAAACAAAATTGACCTAACTCAACATTTTACATCTTCTTCTCATGTACAGCTCAAAGATCAACCTGAAGGAAATTTTGTGCTGGAAGTCACAGGCGATAATTTTACTAGATTTGAAAAATTGCATATAAATGACAAAAAATCATCGACTTTCATTCAAACTGACAAAGCAACTTACAAACCATCTGATTTGGTTCGTTTTCGTATTCTCATGCTTGACTCTGAAATGCGACCTTATTTACTGCCTGATTTTGTAAAATTTGAAGTTTTCATTACTGACGGTGGCGACAATCGAGTGAAACAATTCGATAATATCAAATTTAATAAATTTGGAGTTTTACAAGGTGAAATGCAACTTTCTGATTCACCAGTACTTGGCACATGGAAAATACATTTAAAATTTGTTGGTGTCGATACTGAAACAGTTAAAACTTTTGATGTTGCTGAATATGTTCTACCAAAGTTTGAAGTTTCAATCGATGCCAATCCTGATGCAAATTTCAAAGATGGAAAAATTCGAGCAACAGTGAAAGCAAAATATACTTTTGGGAAAATTGCCAAAGGAAATGCAACAGTGACAGCTGAAGTTAGTCCACGATATCGATGGTGGGGTCATAGACAAGAAGATATTAAGAAAGTGTCAAAAACTGTCAAAGTCGATGGCAAAGAATTTGTTGAATTTGATATCAAAGAAGACCTTGGAATGGAAGAAGGTTCTTATTTGAGACATGTGACATTGACAGCCTCATTTACTGAAGAATTGAGTGGAAAAGAAGCAAATGCGACAACTCAAGTTGAAGTTCATGAAACAAGACATAAAATTGAATTGACAAAAGACGATGGTGAAAAGATCAAACCTGGATTGCCATATAGAGTCACAGCACATGTCAAATATCATGATCGAGATATGCCAGTTACTGATAAACATAATCCAATAGTTTTCAACATTTCTTATTATTATGATGTTCCAAGAACTTGTAAAAGACGCATTTGGAATCAACCATGGAGACCTTATCATCGTGAAATTGTAATTGAAGACAGCAGCAGTAATGATGATGAAACAACAACAACAGTTGAACCAACTACTACTGAGTCAGCAACAAGTGAAATTGATTCTGAAACTGCAACATTACTTCAACCTGTAATAATTAAACCTAATATAACAAAAGAAGAGCCCAAATATGAAGAGTATGAATGCAGAGAAGAAAAATCAAATGAAAAACAAGTTGAACTATTTTTGAAAAATGGTAAGGCAACAATAAGTCTTGAAATTCTATCAAATACAACTCGATTGCAAGTAAAGGCAAAATATTTGGAAACGACCAATAATTATTTTCATATAAATCGAGCAGAATCAGAAAGTGACAATTATATTCAAGCTAAATTAATCAGCAAGTAAGAAAAATTCTCTTAAATCATAAAATATTTTCTATAATCTTTTTTTGCAGATCATCATTAAATGATCAAATGTCAATTGAAGTTTTATCAAATAATGAAATCAAAGAATTAAATTATCAAATTTTTGGAAAAGGCAATTTAGTTGAAGCAAAAACAATTTCATTCCCTACAACTAAAAAGTATACTTTAACTTTCAAACCAACTGCTCAAATGCTACCAATAGCTAAAGTCATCATTTACTATTTTACTGCTGATGGTGAAATCATTTCTGATCATTTGATTATTGAATTTGGAAATGAATTGGAAAATTATGTAAGTTATTTTTGATATCAATCACAATCCACTTCATTAAAAGAATTTTGTCATTTCAGATTGATTTATCTTTGTCAAAAGAAACAGCAAAACCAGGAGAAGATTTTGAAATTTCTGTCAAAACAAAACCAAATTCTTTTGTTGGTCTTCTTGGTGTTGATCAAAGTGTTTTATTACTTAAAAGTGGCAATGATATCGAAGCATCTGTTGTTAATCAAGAAATTAAAGAATACAATGAAGTAACAAAATATAATTATGAATGGTTTGAAAGACATTACGACTACTATGTACATTATGAAGATTTTCAAAAAGGCGATGTTATCATCATCACAAATGCTAAAAAACAATTTGGTAAGTTTAAGTTTAATGGAAGTGTATGAAAACAATTAACATAGAAAATGTTCTTTTTATAGAGCGTCCTTACATTCCATATTATTACAATTTTGAAGAAACTGACTATGAACATCATGCTTTGGCATATGATAGTGATTCAGCACCAGTTCCTGAAAGTGCTAATTTTCCTATCATGAAAACTACATCGCATAGAATGGGGATTGCACCTGCCTTAGCAGGACCTCCAACAACAACAACATCACACTTAATAAGGACAGGTGGTGGTGGTATGACATCTGCAGCAAAACCAATTGAAATTCGTAAAGAATTTCCAGAAACTTTTATTTGGGATACTTTCGAATTTGATAATTCAAGTATATCGAAAATTCTATCAAAGAAAGTTCCTGATACAATTACATCATGGATCATAACTGGATTTAGTATTGATCCACTTACTGGTTTAGGTCTAACAAAACAACCAACAAAATTGAATGTTTTTCAACCATTTTTTGTATCAACAAATTTGCCTTATTCAATTAAACGTGGTGAAGTTGTTTCTGTACCAATTGTTGTTTTCAATTATCTCGATAGTGATCAAACAGCTAAAGTGACACTTTATAACAAAGACCATGAATTTGAATTCGTCAATGTTGCTGATGATGAGAATAAATTGTCAAGAAGAAGAAGAGCATTAGAAACAGAACGCACAAAAAGTGTCGAAATCAAATCAAATGATGGAACAGCAGTTTCATTTATGATTCGTCCATTAAAAGTTGGTCACATTACAATCAAAGTTGTTGCTGAATCATCAGTTGCAGGCGATGGTCTTGAAAGACAATTGAAAGTTGAACCTGAAGGAATCACACAATATAAAAATGAAGCTATTTTCATTGACCTAAGGAATGACTCGAAGTTTGATAAAGAAATTGAAATTGTTGTACCTGAAAATGCTGTTTCTGATTCAACAAAAATTGAAGCATCAGCAATTGGTGATATTTTAGGACCAACAATTGAAAATCTCAACAAATTAATGTAAATTAAATTTCTCTTAAATTTTCACAATAAATTAATTTTTATATTCTTTTCAATAGTCGAATGCCATATGGATGTGGTGAACAAAATATGTTAAACTTTGTACCCTAACATTGTTGTTTCTCGAATATCTTACAAATCTTAAGAAACTGACACCAGAAGTTGAAGAAAAATTTAAAAAGTATATGGAAGTTGGCTATCAAAAAGAACTCACTTACATGCACGATTGATGGTTCAAGTGCATTTGGAAAGAGTGATAAATCTGGTTCTACTTGGCTTACTTCTTTCGTTGCAAGATCATTTAATCAAGCTGCCAAATACATTCATGTTGATAAAGAAAAAGTTTCAAAAGCTCTCGATTTTCTCGCAAGTGTTCAAGTTGAGAATGGAAGTTTTCCAGAAATTGGTCATGTTTCACACAAGGACATGCAAGGTGGATCATCGAAAGGTATCGCATTAACTGCTTACACTTTGATTACATTTTTGGAGAACAAAGATGCAAATGAAAAATATAAAACAACAATTGATAAAGCCATGAATTATGTTATTGATAATATGAATCAGTTAAATGACAATTATTCACTGGCTATTGCTTCATATGCAATGCAACTTGCCAAGCATGATAAAAGTGAAATTTTCCTTACCAAATTGCAATCACAAGCTGAAACTAAAGATGGTGTCAAATTCTGGAGTAAAGAGCAACCAAAAGATGAAGAAAATGATCAATTCTATTCAAGATGGCGTCAAAATCAAGTCAATTCAGTCAATGTTGAAATGTCAGCTTATGCATTGCAAGCACTTCTTGAAGCAGGTCAAGAATCTGAAGCTGTTCCAATTATGAAATGGCTTGTGACACAACGAAATGCAAATGGTGGATTCCAATCGACTCAAGATACTGTCGTTGGTCTACAAGCACTATCGAGATTGGCAACACGCATTTATGTGCCTAATAGTGAAATTTCCATCACAGTCAAATCAAAATCTAATAACAAAGCTCAAGCACAAATGACACTTAATGCTGGAAATGCTTTGGTGTTGCAAAAACAAGAATTGCCATCGAATGAGCGTCATTTTGAAGTTGAAGCTACTGGCAAGGGTTTCAGCATTTTACAAATCAGCTACAAATACAATATTGATGATAGTGGAAAATTCCCAAGATTTACACTCAAACCGAAAGTTGAAGAAGCATCAAATAAGGAATTTTTACAACTCAGTGTTTGCACATCTTTTGTGCCGGATACACAAGCTGAGAAATCAAACATGGCCGTTATGGAAGTTACTTTGCC
>CM031382.1:4702588-4745248 GCA_018290095.1 Polypedilum vanderplanki | reverse complement strand
TAAAACACTAACCGGTTAAAATTTAGTTGAAATTTTTATTTGTTTGTTCGGATAAAGTCAACTAATCCGAACAATTTTAACCGGTTAAAATCTTCAACTAAAAATCAACTAAAATTTAACCGTTTAGTATTTTATTTTTAACCGAATAAAAATTAGTTGAATTTTAGTAATTCGTGAAACGGTTTCGGACTCTGGTTTCAATTTTTAGCGCATTTTCCATCATATTTAGAAAAAGGCACTATTGTTCCCACTTTGTCTGTCTGTCTCCCTAACTAGTTTTTACAGAAACTGTTTTTCTCAAAACTTTTTGCACCAATCTGTTGGTTCTGACTATGAGACCGGTGTAACGGAAGCTTTCAGCGAGATTCCTTCCCCATGCCGAGCTATGACATGCATATGGTGGACGTCCATCACATGAACCAAAAAAGCTTTTTTTCACCAAAAAGTCTTAAAATGTCATAAAACATAAAGAAAACTTGTCAGAAGTAATTTTTGGATATTTCGACTCAAGTATATGTTTTAGGCTGCACAGACTTGGTTCAAAAAGGCAGGATAAAGTATTTTTAGCGCATTTTTGGAACAACAATGCCGCTTATATCTTCACTTTGTTCGGCTGGCTGGCTAGCTGGCTGGTGAGGCGCGAGATCTCGAAAACTATAATAGCTAGCGACTTCTGGTTTGTTGTGTTTGATTTCAGTGTTGTTATTCGTAGTTGCCTACGGTCTACGAAAATTTCACACTTTCGGCAGAGTTGTTAGGTACTCGGTGCCAAAAGAAATAAATTTTTGGAAAAAAATATTTTATTATTTTTTTAAACTTATTTTTGCTTGTAAACAACCTAAACAAGGAACAAAATTTTAAAAATTCCTAAATTATTTGGGTTCTAGACCCCTAAAATCATACCTACCTTATGTATTTATAATCAAAAATTCATAACTTTTACTAACTTATCAGAAAAATATGGTTGATAACTTGTTAGAAAGGTAATTTTTAGTCCTTTTCTAACGATATAATTATATGCAATATATAAATTAAAACTTTGGCAACAAGAGCAACATTATTGATGTTACTTCGTGATTTTTTGGCATTTATTGAGGTCAAAAAATTCGAAAAAGCTTTATAAAATCATTTTAATGTCTTAAATTATTAGTTTGTATTATTTTCACACAAAACATACAAAGTTTTTATAAAAAATTGATTTCCTGCATCAGTGCATGCCTATTGAATGTGCTACCAGTCTGCGAAAGTTTTTTTGGAAAATATTTTAAAATCACTTGAAATAACTTAAAATGACAAAAAATGATAAAATATGCAATAAAATAGATTTTTCAGATGATATTTCATTTTAAAATTACACCTCAAAATTTAATGAAATTTATGAAAATTCGTCACTTTTTGGATATTTTCGATACTTTTTTCTCTGAAAATATCATCGGAAATATCAATTTTTTAACATATTTTATAATTTCTTATCATTTTAAAGACATTTCAAGCAATTTTTGAAAATTTTCCATAATTAGTTTCTTAGACCAGTAGCACATGCAATAGGCCATGTACTGATGTGGGAAATCAATTTTTTGTAAAAATTTTGTATGTTTTGTGTGAAAATAATACAAATCAATAATTTAAGATATTAAAATGATTTATATATAGCTTTTTCGAATTTTTGACCTCAATAAATGCCAAAAAATCACGAAGTAACATCAATAATGTTGCTCTTGTGATCAAAGTTTTAATTTATATATTGCATATAATATATCGTTAGAAAGGACTAAAAATTACCTTTCTAACAAGCTACCAACTATATATTTCTGACAAGTTGGTCAAAAGTTACGAATTTTCAAACATTAAAATAGACAAAAAAACAAATGAAAAACAGTTTTTGAGCCAAGAAAAATCGAAAATTTTGAAAAAAATTCTAAAAATATTTTTCTTATGCTATTTTATAATTATAACAACTAAAAAACCACAAAACAGATTTTTTTGATAAATTTTTTTTCGAGTACCGAGTACCTGGTACCTAAAAGGTACCCATTTTTAGGTATCTGGTACCCGAAAGGTACTGGTACCTCAAAGGTACTGGTACCTAAAAGGTACTGGTACCAAAAAAATTTGAGGTACCAGTACCTTTGAGGTACCAGTACCTTTTGGGTACCAGTACCTTTTGAGTACATAACAACTCTGACTTTCGCCTACGACTTTGCGTAGTTTTTTGCCTTCGTAGGCAAAAGTTGTAGGCGAAGGTAAGAAATTTCGCCTTCGTAGGCAGTGCCTTCGCGTAGGCAATTGCCTTCGAAGGCGAAGTTGTAGGTAAACTACGAAGGCACATAGGTCGTAGGCACCTTCGTAATAACACTGTTTGATTTGTGCAAAAAAGCTATTGCGGCGACACTTAGTTATATTCCTGTTACTGAATACTTTAGTTAGGAAACTACGAATTTAAATTTCCAAATTGAAAAATGTAAACAAAGCTAAGTTGGCTACGAAAACGATTCCAGCGCCACCAACGGCAAATATTAGAACTTCAAATAATTTGAATATTACTCAACCGTTATCTTCAAGTAAACAAAATTTCTTATTTAAAATTTTGTAAATTAAACGTCAATTAAAAACGCTCGTCGAACTTTGATGCATAAAATTATACAAAACATGATTTTTACTATATTTTTAATTTATTTTGATCAATATATTTTCAAAGCGTGAATCTGTTTTTCAAACGAATCCTATAATTCTGTAATTTGGTAACATACACTGATCTAGGTACCAAAAATGCGCTAAAGTAATCCGTCCTGTGGCGGACACTTTCGGTATCATTTGAAATTTTTAATGAATTTTGAAACAAAACGCTATTGAAATGAATTTTGCTGAAAACACGTTACTGACGGTTAATATTACTAATTTTTAACATTTTTCATAGATAAAAAATATTATATTATATATAATTTAATGTCAATAAATTTCATTTTGTTAAGCATGCGGTTAATTATTTCATATTGTTTTATTGCTTTTTTAAAGGTTAAACAAGAACTGACATGGAGCAAACAGAGAAAAAAATTCTTACTACCGAATGGTAAAAGGACTGAATTCCTATTTATAATGTGCAATGGTTAGATGAATTTTATTTATCTAATTTTCACTTTATTTTATTTAAAAATGTTCCTCAGGATTTCATTTATCTCACTGTAAAATAATTTTAATCATAGTGGCAAAAAAAATTTTGTAAAAAAAATAAATTTTTAATAATTCTATTTTATGAAAATAACATAAATTTTTAAAGATGTTCATCAACAGCTGCTTCTTCAACTTCGCATGAGTTTTTGCATTCAGCTTCACCTTGACAAATGTCACAAAGTGAAACTTCAGGTGGATTGTAGAAAGATCGTGCATGTCGAGTGGTATCATAATAATCATAGATGACAACTGGTACAGGTTTTTGTTTAGCAACAGCATGAGTTCTATAAGCTTTGAAAACAGGACAGATTTCTTTGCTATCAATGTCATCAAAATAAATCATAACAATTGTTTCGCCTTCTTTTGTTTCGACTTTCTTTACTCGATCAGTTGCAAGCAGTTCTGCAAGATTATCAGAATCAAAAGTGAAACCACTTGGCAAAGTAACTTCCATAACGGCCATGTTTGATTTCTCAGCTTGAGCATCTGGCACAAAAGATGTGCAAACACTGAGTTGTAAAAATTCCTTAATTTGATGCTTCTTCAACTTTTGGTTTGAGTGTAAATCTGGGAATTTTCCACTATCATCAATATTGTATTTGTAGCTGATTTGTAAAATGCTGAAACCCTTGCCAGTAGCTTCAATTTCAAAATGACGCTCATTCGATGGCAATTCTTGTTTTTGCAACACCAAAGCATTTCCAGCATTAAGTGTCATTTGTGCTTGAGCTTTGTTATTAGATTTTGATTTGACTGTGATGGAAATTTCACTATTAGGCACATAAATGCGTGTTGCCAATCTCGATAGTGCTTGTAGACCAACGACAGTATCTTGAGTCGATTGGAATCCACCATTTGCATTTCGTTGTGTCACAAGCCATTTCATATTTGGAACAGCTTCAGATTCTTGACCTGCTTCAAGAAGTGCTTGCAATGCATAAGCTGACATTTCAACATTGACTGAATTGACTTGATTTTGACGCCATCTTGAATAGAATTGATCATTTTCTTCATCTTTTGGTTGCTCTTTACTCCAGAATTTGACACCATCTTTAGCTTCAGCTTGTGATTGCAATTTGGTAAGGAAAATTTCACGTTTATCATGCTTAGCAAGTTGCATTGCATATGAAGCAATAGCAAGTGAATAATTATCATTTAACTGATTCATATTATCAATAACATAATTAAGGCTTTATCAATTGTTGTTTTATATTTTTCATTTGCATCTTTGTTCTCCAAAAATGTAATCAAAGTATAAGCAGTTAATGCGATACCTTTCGATGATCCACCTTGCATGTCTTTGTGTGAAACATGACCAATTTCTGGAAAACTTCCATTTTCAACTTGAACACTTGCGAGAAAATCGAGAGCTTTTGAAACTTTTTCTTCATCAACATGAATGTATTTGGCAGCTTGATTAAATGATCTTGCAACAAAAGCAGTAAGCCAAGTAGAACCAGATTTATCACTCTTGCCAAATGCACTGTATGAACCAT
The DNA here is from genome assembly GCA_018290095.1 of Polypedilum vanderplanki. Classification (NCBI taxonomy): domain Eukaryota; kingdom Metazoa; phylum Arthropoda; class Insecta; order Diptera; family Chironomidae; genus Polypedilum; species Polypedilum vanderplanki. The sequence continues at coordinate 4,740,581 of CM031382.1, read as the reverse complement.
CATCGTGCATGTAAGTGAGTTCTTTTTGATAGCCAACTTCCATATACTTTTTACATTTTTCTTCAACTTCTGGTGTCAGTTTCTTAAGATTTGTAAGATATTCGAGGACAACAATGTTAGGTACAAAGTTTAACATATTTTGTTCACCACATCCATATGGCATTCGACTATTGAAAAGAATATAAAAATTAATTTATTGTAAAATTTAAGAGAAATTTAACTTACATTAATTTGTTGAGATTTTCAATGTTTGTCCTAAAATATCACCAATTGCTGATGTTTCAATTTTTGTTGAATCAGAAACTGCATTTTCAGGTACAACAATTTCAATTTCTTTATCAAACTTCGAGTCATTTCTTAGGTCAATGAAAATAGCTTCATTTTTATATTGTGTGATTCCTTCAGGTTCAACTTTCAATTGTCTTTCAAGACCATCGCCTGCAACTGATGATTCAGCAACAACTTTGATTGTAATGTGACCAACTTTTAATGGACGAATCATAAATGAAACTGCTGTTCCATCATTTGATTTGATTTCGACACTTTTTGTACGTTCTGTTTCTAATGCTCTTCTTCTTCTTGACAATTTATTTTCATCATCAGCAACATTGACGAATTCAAATTCATGGTCTTTGTTATAAAGTGTCACTTTAGCTGTTTGATCACTATCGAGATAATTGAAGACAACAATTGGTATAGAAACAACTTCACCACGTTTAATTGAATAAGGCAAATTTGTTGATGCAAAAAATGGTTGAAAAACATTCAATTTTGTTGGTTGTTTTGTTAGACCTAAACCACTAAGTGGATCAATACTAAATCCAGTAATAATCCATGATGTAATTGTATCAGGAACTTTCTTTGATAGAATTTTCGATATACTTGAATTATCAAATTCCAAAGTATCCCAAATAAAAGTTTCTGGAAATTCTTTACGGATTTCAATTGGTTTTGCTGCAGATGTCATACCACTTCCACCGCCACTACCACCAATTGATCCTCCAAATGCCGAAACAGGCATTGGTATGCCTGGAGCTGGAGGTCCTGCTATGCCTGGTGCGCCTTCTCTCATTACTGCAGCACTTCCACTAAACGGTGCAGCTTGAGCAAAATATATTGGATAATCATAGTCACGGTCATGGTATTGTGGAATATAAGGACGCTCTAATTAAAAAAAAGGTCAATATTTAAATATGTTAGTTACACATTTTCAAAAAATATTGAAATGTAGTCTATATTTTGTTCTTACCAAATTGTTTCTTAGCATTAGTAATGATGAGCACATCTTCTTCAAAGTCGTTATATCTTCTTTGCTGGTCATAGTATCCTTCAAACCATTCATAATTATATTTGGTTACTTCATTGTATTCTTTAATTTCTTGATTGACAACGGATGCTTCGATATCATTGCCACTTTTAAGTAACAAAACACTTTGATCAACACCAAGAAGACCAACAAAAGAATTTGGTTTTGTTTTGACAGAAATTTCAAAATCTTCTCCTGGTTTTGCTGTTTCTTTTGATAATTTTAAATCAATCTGAAATGACAAAATTTTTTTAATAAAGTGGATTGTGATTGATATCAAAATTAACTTACATAATTTTCCAATTCATTTCCGAATTCAATACTCAAATGGTCAGAAATGATTTCACCATCAGTAGTAAAATAGTAAATGATGACTTTAGCTATTGGTAGCATTTGAGCAGTTGGTTTGAAAGTTAAAGTATACTTATTAGTTGTAGGGAATGAAATTGTTTTTGCTTCAACTAAATTGGCTTTTCCAAAAATTTGATAATTTAATTCTTTGATTTCATTATTTGACAGAACTTCAATTGACATTTGATCATTTAATGATGGTCTGCAAAAAAAAAAAAGATTATAGAAAATATTTTATGATTGAGGAGAGCTTTCTTACTTGCTCATTAATTTAGCTTGAATGTAATTGTCACTTTCTGATTCTGCTCGATTTATATGAAAATAATTGTTGGTTGTTTCCAAATATTTTGCTTTAACTTGCAATCGAGTTGTATTTGACGGAATTTCAAGACTTATTGTTGCCTTACCATTTTTCAAAAATAATTCAACTTGTTTTTCATTTGATTTTTCTTCTCTGCATTCATACTCTTCATATTTGGGCTCTTCTTTTGTTATATTAGGTTTAATTATTACAGGTTGAAGTAATGTTGCAGTTTCAGGATCAATTTCACTTGTTGCTGACTCAGTAGTAGTTGGTTCAACTGTTGTAGTTGTTTCATCATCATTACTGCTGCTGTCTTCAATTACAATTTCACGATGATAAGGTCTCCATGGTTGATTCCAAATGCGTCTTTTACAAGTTCTTGGAACATCATAATAATAAGAAATGTTGAAAACTATTGGATTATGTTTATCAGTAACTGGCATATCTCGATCATGATATTTGACATGTGCTGTGACTCTATATGGCAATCCAGGTTTGATCTTTTCACCATCGTCTTTTGTCAATTCAATTTTATGTCTTGTTTCATGAACTTCAACTTGAGTTGTCGCATTTGCTTCTTTTCCACTCAATTCTTCAGTAAATGAGGCTGTCAATGTCACGTGTCTCAAATAAGAACCTTCTTCCATTCCAAGGTCTTCTTTGATATCAAATTCAACAAATTCTTTGCCATCGACTTTGACAGTTTTTGACACTTTCTTAATATCTTCTTGTCTATGGCCCCACCATCGATATCGTGGACTAACTTCAGCTGTCACCGTTGCATTTCCTTTGGCAACTTTCCCAAAAGTATATTTTGCTTTCACTGTTGCTCGAATTTTTCCATCTCTGAAATTTGCATCAGGATTGGCATCGATTGAAACTTCAAACTTTGGTAGAACATATTCAGCAACATCAAAACTTTTTATTGTTTCCGTATCGACACCAACAAATTTTAAATGTATTTTCCATGTGCCAAGTACTGGTGAATCAGAAAGCTGCATTTCATCTTGTAAAACTCCAAATTTATTAAATTTGACATTATCGAATTGTTTCACTCGATTGTCGCCACCGTCAGTAATGAAAACTTCAAATTTTACAAAATCAGGCAGTAAATAAGGTCGCATTTCAGAGTCAAGCATGAGAATACGAAAACGAACCAAATCAGATGGTTTGTAAGTTGCTTTGTCAGTTTGAATGAAAGTCGATGACTTTTTGTCATTTATGTGCAATTTCTCAAATCTAGTAAAATTATCGCCTGTGACTTCCAGCACAATATTTCCTTCAGGTTGATCTTTGAGCTGTAGATGAGAAGAAGATGAAAAAAGTTGAGTTAGGTCAATTTTGTTTTATTTGTGACTCATGTAATAATGATAATGACTTTTTTTACTCATTTTTATAGAAAACGTCAGTTTTATAAAATTATAATCTACAATTTCATGGGAAATTTTGTTTTGAAATTTGATCGTGTTCAAAGTAAAATTTTGTGATAAAATATGATGAAAACAAATGAACATTTGGAAATAAAATTTTGTAAATATTTAGAAGTTAAAAAAGGAAAAATAATCCATGAACTTTTAATTAAAACAAACTTAAAATTTGATTACAAAAGAATAATAAACTTAGATTATTTCTAAAGAAACGCATAAAATGTTATTACATAATAATAAAAATAATCATCTTATTATAAGTTCATGATCATACATCGAAGAACGATGGCACAAAATACAACAACAATAAAAAATTCTATGTTTGTATTGAAGCCGGTTGAGATTTTTTTTTTCTTGTTTATTTGTGTTGAATGAGGTAATAATGCAAAGTTGTTGACATTATGATTAAAATAGTTCAAATAATTTAATAAACAAAATTCTTTGCCAAAATGTTATCAAAAGTCAAAAGAATTTACTCACTTCAAAGTCAACATATTGAACTCCACTGCCTGATAATGTGACATTTTTAGTAACTTCATAAGTTTCATTTCTTTCTTGTTCTTTTAGTTTAATTTTTAACTGTAAACTTGTTTCTTTATCATAACCTTTATAAACAACTGATGCACGATAATTTTCACGAAATTTAATTAAATTGCTTCCAACAACTGTAAAAAATCCTTCACTTTTACTTTCATCACAAAAACTTATCTCTAAAAGAGCAAATAACACCAAAAATTTTAATTTTTTCATCTTATGTTTCTTATTCAACTGTTGAAAAGAGAATAATCGTGTATGTGACAATATTTACATTTTTATACTAACAAAAGGCAAAAAAAGTGAGAGATTATTGAGAAATTATTGAGCAGGGGATTTTTATTTTCTCATTTAATATTTAAAAACAAAAAATGAGAGTTTAATCATTATGTTTATTATAAAGATTCCTGAGAATTCAGTTTATAGAAAACACTTACAAATTTGTAATATTTTTTACTATAATAATTTTGATAACGCAAAAAAAAAATGTAAAACTTTGGTGATTCATTTATACGGAAATTTTATTTTGATGTTATTAGTAATAAATAAAAATTATACGTCAAAAAATCTGATTGTTATGTATAGAAAGTTTTGGTGCAAGAAATAAAAATATGTCCAAAAATAAAGATTTATGAAGTATCAATTCAAATTTTATTAAACTTTTTCTCTAAAATATTAATATGTGTTCAAAAATAATCTGAATAAAAATTATTAACTATTATTAATTATTTAAATTATTAATTATTTAAATTATTCAGAATACTGTTCAGATATTATGTAACAGTTTATGTAGAATCCAATATTTTTTTGTATGAAGTATTTAATCAAAACTTACATCTTCCCTATATGAAATAAACCAACTTCTATCATTCAAAGTATCTTCAAAATGCTCCTCCATTTTAGCGCATTATTGTAAAATGGCTGGCTGTATTTGACAATCATAACTCGGCAACGGTAAGTCGTGGAAAGTTCTTTGATAACTTGTTAAAAAAGTCCTGAAGTTTAAATTTGACCATCTAAAGAGATTTTTTGGACAAGTGTTGACCCAAGGTTTAGTCAAAAAATTTTTTGAATTGGCAATTCCTTATGAATTTTATACCAAATTAGTAAAAGAATGTATAAATTTAACTCGTTAATTAAAAATATTTATTTTGATTTTCAAAAAAAAATTAATTCATAAAATTTTATAAAAATCCATATTTTGAAAAAATTGATACAAATAGAACCAAAAAGTTTAATCTCCTTCATGATGAATTTCTCTCTATCTGCAGTGAGCTTTGAGTTATTCTCTTTTCTCTCTCTCTTTTTTCCTATAAAAACCGGTTGTAATGCATACTTTTCTCTCACTCTCTTTAGTTTATTCTCTACATTCAGAATATAAACACACAAAAAAGTGACTCATATATTTTTTTGTTTATATTGTTTGAAAATTAAAATTTTTGGTTGAAATTGATAATTTTAATCTTTAACAAGTTATAAAAACTGATAAAGTATCAAAGAAATTTAAAAGTTTTCATCGGAAAAAGAAAGACAAAGGTAAATAATTAGAAATAACAATGAATTTATAAAAATTTAAAAATTATTCAAAGTTCATAAAAATTTGAATTATTTGATGGTGAAATTTATTGTGGAAGTTTATTTAAGCTAACGCCATGTAATTTAATACAATTAAAAAAATTTCACTGGATGGTGAAATTCACAAAAAATTTATGACGAGATAATTTATTTTGAATGAAGGAATGTTAGTGGATTACAGAGTTATAAAATTAATGATAAAATACTATGAAAAAAATTTTATATGCTAGAAGGTTTAAGCAGAATTCGATTTGTATCGATTTAGAAAATTGATATATAACTAAAACAGCTGCCGCTTTTTTTTAGCTTTTCTAGAGCCGAATGGTCGTAAAAATTTTTAATAATAATTGACGTTTGGCTCTTATGTTACTAAATTTAAATGATTTATATATTTTCGAAAATAATCATTTTATTACTTTCAGTATTTCTAAAATTTTTACTCAGAATGGTGATATTATAGTGAATTTTTATACAAAAAAAATAGTTCCATTTAGAGTGCATTTCTTAAGTAAAGCAATTAGTTTTTATTCTAGACTTTTATGATTTTATAGTGGTAATAAATAATAGAATTTTATTGACTCATTGTTTTAATATCTCTAAACTAAGTTGTGAAATAAATTTCATTGAAAAATATGATATCATTTAGATATAATTTTCAAAAAATGAATAAATAAAAATTTTGAGTTAGATCTACTAATAATGTGATTTACTAGTTTAAAAATTACACTCACTTTGAACTAATAAAATAAATCAACAAACTTTTCAACCAGTTTGACAATTTTTAAAATAAATTCAATAAAAAAGAAAAATCTTCAAAGTCCTCTCCTCTTAAATGTTTCTACTTAAACATGTTAATGTAATTTTCATGAATGTTTTGTCTTCTTACTATAGCAAAGTTCTTTTACTGACTCTACATTTAACATTTTTTATTGACATTCTTCTTAGGTGTCAAATTTGTGTTCTTCATATTACGTAACAAATAACAAATTATCGCCAATTTTTGTAATTACATATATTCATACTACAAATACATAAAAATCTTTTAATACGAGTATAAAATTTTTTACCAAAAATAAAAATGTGTATAGACACAAAATTACATCACCTTCTAAACGGAGAAATAATTGGAAATTTAAGAATATATTGAAAAGTATTTATAGATTTTCATAGTTTTCAACAAAGTCTTTGAAATACAAATTTTAATTTCTTAGCGTTGCCAGTTTTTAATATTAATTTCTACAAATAATTAAAATATGACTAATTTTAAAAATATTTTTAAATTTACTGATAAAAGAGTATTAGTCATTTTTTAGGTACTTAACTATTTAGTGATAAAAAGTTTTATATAAAACAAATCATTATGAAGTATTTGAGCTGTTGTTTGATAAAAATGCATTTTATTATTTTGACCTAAATTATCAAATTGAAAGATAAGATTATATTGGCGCTATGTAATGATTAAGATTGTAGATAAAAAATAATGAAAACTTTTGATGGAGAACACCAGCTGTAACAAATTAAGCCCTAAATCACTTGAAAAAAATTGTTAAAATAATTATTTTAAAACTTTTTATTTTCTTTTCAAGATTGAGCTCAACTTACTTCACAAAGATTATGTTTGTAGTTAATTGTAAATTAAATTTTAAAACCTAATTTTTTGCTTTCTGTTTAGCAATGTCGACATCATCATCATCAAACACTTCATCGTCAAATGATTACAAAAACTTCTTCACTGTTATTGGAAGTAATTTAGTTCGTGCTAATGACATCTATACAGTCTCAATTTACTGCTCTAACTATGAAACTTCTCAAAAATTGGAAGTAAGCCTTAAAGGTCGTGGCAGTAATGATGATTATGATAAATTAGCATTCAAAGAATCTAAAACTGTTACTTTGAACGGAACTCAAACTCAATTTCTTAACTTCAAAGTAAGGAAAATAAAAAACTTAAATTATTTTGATATTTGTAAAATTTAATTTTTAGTTAAATCACAGTACGGACGTTGATTATATTCTAGAAGCTAAAACACTTGATGGTGAAAGTTTTAAATCATCAAAAGCTTTGAACTTAAATACCAAAAAATCATCAATTTTCATTCAAACTGATAAAGCAACATACAAACCCGGTGATGTAGTTAAATTTCGTATTCTTATGCTTGATGATGAAACTAAACCTGTAAAATTACCAAGTGATGCAAATATTGAAGTTTTCATTACTGATAGTGGTGATAATCGTGTAAAACAATATGATGATGTTAAATTTAATAAAGCTGGAGTTTATCAAAATGAAATGCAACTTTCTGATTCACCACTACTTGGTACATGGAAATTACACATAAATGTCGGTAATGAAAAAGCAGAAAAAGAATTAGACGTCGCTGAATATGTTTTGCCTAAGTTTGAAGTAACAATTGATTCAAAAAGTGATGCATGTTACAAAGATGAAAAAATCAAAGCAACAGTCAAAGCAAAATATACTTTTGGGAAAATTGCCAAAGGAAAAGCAGTTGTGACAGCTGAAGTTGAAGAAAAATATGGAATATACAGAAATTCAAGACACCATAAAAGTCAAAAAGTTTCAAAATCAGTCGATGTTGATGGCGAGAAATTTGTAGAATTTGACATTAAAGATGATTTAAAAATTACCGATTACAGTCATGAATGTACAGTGAAACTTGAAGCAGTTTATACTGACACTTTGAGTAAAAAAGAAGTGAAAGCAGAGACCAAAGTGACAATTCATGTCACACCATATAAACTTGAGTTGAAAAAGAGCAGTGAAAAATTCAAACCTGAATTGCCTTTTTATATCACAGCAATTGTCAAAGCACATGACAAAAATGCACCAATAACCGATGAAAAAAATCCTCTAAAATTTGTTGTTACTTCTTACTATGAAGTTCTAAAAAGAATCAAAGCAAATCCAAATGAAATTATTGCTGGAAAAAGAATGAAAGCTGGTGAAGATTATGAATGTTGGGAAGAAAATTTTCGAGAACATAGAGAAAATGTTTCACTCGTTAATGGAGTTGCTAAATTGAATGTTCAAATTCAGAAAGACATTAAATATTTTCATGTTAAAGTAAGTGCTAAAATTTTTGATTTTATTTTAAAAGAAATTTTTAATATTGAACAAATAACTGAAGAAGACATCATTCCATTATAAATTAAAATACTTCAGATTAATGCTTATTAGATGACAAACATTTTTGATATTTGTTTTATTTTTAGGCAACTTACCTTGAAAATGAAGAAGAAATCAATCATATTGAAAAAGCTGAATCAGACAGTAATGAATATTTAGTGGCAAGACTTGCAACTGAAAATCCAAAACTAAATGAGATTTTCAAAATTGAAGTTTTAGCAACAACAGAACTCCAAAGATTGTCTTACAATGTTTTTGGTCGTGGAAAATTGATTGAATCAAATTCAGTTGCTGTTGAGAATTCTAAAACTCATACATTGGAGATTAAATCAACCGTAATGATGATTCCAAAAGCATATATTGTTGTTTATTATCTAACAAACGATGGTGAAATAGTATCAGATAAAACTGAAATTGAATTTGGAAATGAATTGATTAATTATGTAAGTAAAATGTTTAAAATCTTCAGAATGAAATCATTTTTAATTTTACTACAAATAGGTCGATTTATCTTTGTCAAAAGAAACAGCAAAACCAGGAGAAGATTTTGAAATTTCTGTCAAAACAAAACCAAATTCTTTTGTTGGACTTCTTGGCGTTGATCAAAGTGTTTTGTTGCTTAAAAGTGGAAATGATATCGAACCATCTGCTGTTTTTGAAGAACTTGGAAAATATGGTGAAACAACAAAGCATAACTATTCGTGCTATAATGATTATGAAAATTCTAGAAAATTTAATGATTTCACCAATTGTCAGAGTGTTATAATTACAAATGCTAAAAGTCCTCATAGTAAATTTAATTTATCTTTAAGAAATTTTATATTTTAAAAACTTTTATATTTTTTAGCGAATCGAGATCAAGTAATGTTTAAACGATATAAACCTGGATTTGGTGGTGGAATGCTCTTTGGTTCAAGACATGATGATGAACTAATGATGGCAAATATTCGTCCAATGGCAATGATGTCAATGAGATCAATGTCTAAAAGTGCTGCACCTGAAGCATTTGCTATGTGTGATTCTGTACCAATTGAACCTTTTAAGCCAAAAGTAATTGAAATTCGTAAAGAATTTCCAGAGACTTTCATTTGGGATACTTTGGAATTTGATAATTCAAATGGATCCAAAACTCTTTCAAAGAAAGTTCCTGATACAATTACATCATGGATTATTACCGGATTTAGTATTGATCCACTTACTGGTTTAGGTCTTACAAAACAACCAACAAAATTGAATGTTTTTCAACCATTTTTTGCATCAACAAATTTGCCTTATTCAATTAAACGTGGTGAAGTAATTTCCATTTCAATTGATGTTTTTAATTATCTTGAAACAGACCAAAATGCACAAGTGACACTTTATAATAAAGACCATGAATTTGAATTTGTTAATTCATCTGATGACAACCCTAAAGATTCTTTGTCGATTAAAAAACAAAATGTTGAAGTTGAAAGAAAGAAAATGGTTCTTTTAAAAGCAAACGAAGGCACAGCAATTTCATTTTTAATTAAAGCTTTAAAAGTTGGTGATATTTTAATTAAAGTTGTTGCTGAATCTGCAACTGCTGGTGATGGTTTAGAAAGATATCTGAAAGTTGAACCTGAAGGAATTACAATTCATAAAAATGAAGCTGTTTTTATTGATTTGCGTAAAGAACAAAAGTTTAACAGAAAAATTGACATTGATGTTCCTGAAAATGTTATTTTGGATTCAACAAAAGTTGAAGTTTCAATTATTGGAGATGTTTTGGGACCTTCGATTGATAATTTGGATAAATTGATGTAAGTAGTGATTTTTTCATTTGCTAAAATATTTTTGAATAAAAAATCAGTTATAACAATTTTTTGATGAAATTGTTATATTTTTGAAAAAGTTTCCTCTTCACAAAGTTTAAAGTGTTAATAAAACTGAAATATCTTCAATATAAATAGTTAATAAATTATTAAAGTCCTAACTTGTGCGTATTATATATGTAAAATAAAATTTTTACGCATTATGAATGTAAAATATATTATTATACCCGTAAAATATATGAAATAATTTTCTAATATATTTTAAATTTTTCAACAGTCGAATGCCATATGGATGTGGTGAACAAAACATGTTAAATTTTGTACCTAACATTGTTGTACTTGAGTATCTTACAACTTTAAAGAAGCTTACACCAGAAGTTGAAGCAAAATGTAAAAAGTTCATGGAAGTTGGCTATCAACGTGAATTAACTTACCGTCATCGTGATGGTTCATACAGTGCATTTGGAAGTTCAGATCGATCAGGTTCTACATGGCTGACTGCATTTGTTGCAAAATCTTTCACTCATGCCTCTAAATATATTCATATTGATGAAAATAATGTCAATCAAGCTCTTGAATTTCTTACGAAAGTTCAGAAAAAGGATGGAAGTTTTCCAGAAGTTGGAACAGTTTTCCATAGTGATATGCAAGGTGGATCATCGAAAGGTATCGCATTAACTGCTTATACTTTGATTACATTTTTGGAGAACGAAAAATCTATGCAGAAATACCAAGAAGTTATACAGAAAGCTTTGAATTATATTGTTGAAAATGAAGAAGATTTGAAAGATATTTATTCACTTGCAATTGCTACTTATGCATTTCAACTTGCAAATCATGAACATAAAAAATCATTTATTGCTCGTTTGGACAAAATGTCAGTGTCTAAAGATGGTTTAAAATATTGGTCTAAAGAAGAACCAAAAGATGAAGAATCTGATAATTTTTGGCGTCGGAAAGATACCAATTCTATAAATGTTGAAATGTCAGCTTATGCATTGCAAGCACTTCTTGAAGCAGGTCAAGAATCTGAAGCTGTTCCAATCATGAAATGGCTTGTGACACAACGAAATGCAAATGGTGGATTCCAATCGACTCAAGATACTGTCGTTGGTCTACAAGCACTATCGAGATTGGCAACACGCATTTATGTGCCTAATAGTGAAATTTCAATCACAGTAAAATCAAAATCTGATAACAAAGCTCAAGCACAAATGACACTCAATGCTGGAAATGCTTTGGTGTTGCAAAAACAAGAATTGTCATCGAATGAGCGACATTTTGAAGTTGAAGCTACTGGCAAGGGTTTCAGCATTTTACAAATCAGCTACAAATATAATATTGATGATAGTGGAAAATTCCCAAGATTTACACTCAAACCAAAAGTTGAAGAACCGTCAAATAAGGAATTTTTACAACTCAGTGTTTGCACATCTTTTGTGCCAGATGCTCAAGCTGAGAAATCAAACATGGCCGTTATGGAAGTCACTTTGCCCAGTGGTTTCACTTTTGATTCTGACAGTCTCGCAGAATTGCTTGCAACTGATCGAGTAAAGAAAGTCGAAACAAAAGAAGGCGAAACAATTGTGATGGTTTATTTTGATGATATCGATAGCAAAGAAATCTGTCCTGTTTTCAAAGCTTATAGAACTCATGCTGTTGCTAAACAAAAACCTGTACCAGTTGTCATCTATGATTATTATGATAACAGTAAGTTGTCTTGAAATTTTCATTGAGAAAATTTTTAATTTTTTAAAAAATTTTTTATAGCTCGTCGTGCAACAGAATTTTACATACCACCAGAAATTTCAATAAGCGACATCGAGTAAACAATTAATATTGATTATATGATTATAAAATATATAAGCACAATTGGTAAGTTAGCTATGCTGACTTGCCACAAAAATTTATACAGTAAAATAGTGCATATTTGGAATCCTTACCTTACAATGTCAATTTCAAAAAAATAATAGAAAATTTCATTCAATTTTAGAATTTTGGATTTACATCGACTTAATGTTTTTGAAACTGTTACAAATATTTTTGTGTAAAGTTGTTTAAAGTTATATATTTTTTATTATTTGTTTGATTATACTGAAATAATTTAATATATGATGCGCAAATTATTACGTTTATTTATTTATTTTCAAATTTCACACAAAAAGTTATTTTTTTTCCAAAAATCCATATTTAAGAAGTATTCTGTGTAATGGCTGAATATGTGTATGAAATATTCTAATATTTTGTTTGGTAAAATCTAAACTAGTTTTAAAAACTGAACTTTTAGAATATGCACAAACACTGGGGAAAAATTTGAATTCTTTAAGCACAGTGTGTTAAAAAATATGCTAATAGGTCTATGCTTTTCTGGTTGGCTAGTTGAAGTCACGACTTACTAATAAAAAGTCAAAGAATGAAAATCTGTGATTTTTAAATAGCTTTTGAACAAACGAAGAAAAGTTTTTTTGGTGACTGAAATCTGTGAAGGAAATACATTTGAAATGATTTCCATACCACGATGCATTAAAAAATATTTCAAAAGCATTAAGACATAACTTTTACGAGCTTTTCCAAATATAGGCAAAATACTTATTGAAATGGTTTTTATGAACTGGCTAAGATAACAAAATTTTAAAATCAAAAATTTCACCATTTGATGTATGTCAAAAATCGCATGGACCTGTTACTTTTCAAAAGCGTTTTATACAATCATCTAATGCGGTGTCTGAATGGATTTAAATTTTTTCAAAACTGGTTTTTCTAGAGTTTAGTCGTCAGTATCAACACCGACAAAAAAAAAAGATTTAAAAAAAGATTCATATTTTTTGTTTGCTGATGTCGATACTTATGATTGGAATTCATTTCTTATAATCTATATTTTTTTACAAAAATGAACTATTTTTGAAATATTGAAAGCTGTTTTCAGTGTTTATATGAATCATAATCAAATGTTTTATAAATTTAAAACATTCATTAATTAATTATTATTCATACTTCATAAAAAAATATTTTTTAACACAATACATTTTATTTTAATTTAAAGCTTATGAAAAAGTGTTTTAAAATGAATGTTTTGATATTTTAATAATTTTAAGATAAAATCAAGATACAATTTTTTTTTGTTCGAACAAAATACCAAAATAAAAATTTTATTTACATCTGTTTTCACTTACACCATTAAATTTATTTGCCAACTTTCCCTTATTAAATTTGAATTGTATATCTGTTTTCAACAAAAGTGATTTTTTAATATTTACTTAAATATTTTATTTATGTCAGTCTACAAAATAAACAAATTACAAATTTTTCTTGAAAAACAATGAGGTTTCAAAAATCAATAATTTTCCAATAATACGCAAAAAATAACTTTTTTTAATAAACTTAAAATTTGAAACTGTTTTGTACTTCTAATTTTACTATTTTGTTTAAGCAAAATAGTTTCAATACTTGATGAATTTTATTTTATTTTTGAAATATTTAATTTAAAATTGAAACCCCTAAATTTCTATTATTTTAAAAATATTGATATTTTATCTTGAACTTAAAGAAAAGTAAAAAATTTCCTTACTTTAATATTTTTACTAAATATTAAATTTAAACAAAGGAAACTTTATATTTCAACAAGGGATGTAAACTCTATCAAAAATTCAAAAGATTAACAAAAGTTCACACCCTTTTTACTAACAACCATTTATTTGTAATCACTGAAAATTTAAAAGTAAATAAATAAAAAAACTAACCAAAACACAAATATTTTTTAAATTTTTAATGTTTTTCACTTTATTTTTCATATAATTTTCTTCCTTTAATACAATTTTTTATCAATAATTTTATTCTTTTTGTGTTTGCCAAAAAAATGCAACAGTAAGTTTAGTAAGATATAATATAAGTATATAAAGTTTTATGGATCAATTTTTGGCAAGTCCCAAAGACAGGCAAAGTTTTCTTTTGCTTTAATTCATAAATTATTTTTCTAAATTCTAAGACACATTTTTGATGCTTTTTAAATTTTTTATTTATATTCGATTTATTGCAAAGGTTTAAATTAAATTTTAAATTATTAAAGTTTTTTTTTGAAATTTTTATAAATAAAATTGTCATCTGTGGATTTTTTGTTGGCTAAAATTTCGGCATTTTGAATTATGGAAGAAATTTGGCTAATGGAAGCTTTGACTGGATTAAAAACAGAAGAAAATTTTTTAATATTTGTAAATTTTTTTTATTTCGAATAATCCCAAAATTTTTCTCTAATTTTGAAGTCTTTAGCATAAAGCGATAAGCGCACTAAATAATTTTTTTACTTATATCAAGCCTTTGACACTTGAAAATTTTCCAAAAAATTTATTTTCCATTGTTGGACAGATCTTGGCATCAAAAAGTTTCTCGATTTATTTATACAAAAAATTTCGATCTCAAAAAGTTATTTTGCTGTCTGATAAAAGATTTTCATATATGTATTGGGTTTATTACGCACTAAGGCACATTTAAGTCATTCAAATTGGATTTTTTTGTTAAATACTAATTTTTTTTTAATTATTTCCATTTTCATTCTAATACGTCACGATTAAGTTTTTAATTTTCATTTTTCTATAGCAGAAGGAAAAAAAGATTTTAACGAGAAGTTGATTGACTGACATTTTGATACTGACTTCATTCATTGCTCTGGTTGATTTAGGCCGTCATCACCTTCTTCAATCACATCTATCTCTAAATCCTGAAATAAAATATTTTTATGGAAATTAATTTAAAAATTTAAAATTTTTTTCTTACATTCACAGCATTTCCAACAATTTCTTCATCTTGAATCATTTGTAGTTGTTGCCGTAATCTTTGATTTTCTCGTCTATACATGTCACGTTCATGATCACGTTCCGCTATTTTTATCTATTTAAATACAGATTTTTATTTAAGTCCTGAATTTCCATAAGAAATTTTTTTACTCACCGTCAATTGCGAAACTAAAGAATTCAAAGTCGTAATTGATGCAGCAATTTTATCAATTTTGATGCTTCCATTTTTCTTTAAATCTGCACCACATACACTTCCACTATATGTGTCATTAATTTCCATATGACTAACTTTATTTGTTACTGCAGCAGCAGCAGAATTTGCTTCATCTTTTAATGGTTCAATTTCACAATAAAGATTATCTCCATCATTTTCCATATCGATGTTATTAATTTCGTTCACATTTGATTTTATTTCTATTGGATTTTCAACTGTCACACAATTGTCACAAAGTGCAGGTGCACCAGTAACACTTGATAAAGGTGGACTAACTGTGCCATTAATGAGAGCACTTTTGAGACATTCAACAAGGAATTTCGATTGTGCAAAAGCAGCTAATGCAAGATCAGCAAGATCTGACTGTGCTTCAGGTTGTGCAGCAATGTCAGCAATTTCTGTAAAATGTTCCTGCGGCACACGATTAAGTTCACAAATAATTCTTTGCATTTCACCAACTGATGACTGTATGACATCACCATGACGTCTTAATGATTCTTCAGGTGTGACTACTCGACTTGCTTCTTGAACTTCTTGTGCTTCGATACTGATTTCTGTTGGTTGAATTAATTGGCAGGGTTGTGTTGTTTGAATGGCATTTGGATCATCTTCTGGTTCTTGTGGTTCAGTTTCAGGCTCAGGTGGTTCAGGTTCTTTCGCTTCTGGCTCTTTAGGTTGCTGTTCGTTATCTTCGGGAGGTGAATTTAGTAAATTTTCGGGAGTTTCTTCAAGCGTTGGTGGTGGTGGTGGTACAGGAACAGCAGGTAAAGGTTTCGATTGAACTTTCTTTAGATGATTTGCTTTTTCAGCTGCTTCCGTTATTTTTCTTATCCAAACTTCACTTTCACTCTGACTTGGTGCTGTCAATTCCAACATTTGTGAATTTTGATCTGACTGATTGATGAGGAAAAATGCACGATTGTCAACAGCATTGAGACGTACAATTGTGTTGCATATTTTTGTTATTGGACTAACCATTGCATTATCACCGATACCAGTCGGATTAGCAAATGATTTCATGAGATATTTATCATCTTGTTTTTGTAACAACACAATCATATTTTCAAATAACAAAACTCGAAGTTGAATTGTGCCTTTTTTAATGGTAAGAAATCCATCGTGAATGAGTTTGTAATTTGTGAGGTCAAGATTTTTGAACTCATTTGGCGCTTCTTTTTCATATGAGGATTTGTCAAGTTTCTTTTGGATCGATCGGAGTCTAAAAA
Source organism: Polypedilum vanderplanki (assembly GCA_018290095.1). Lineage (NCBI taxonomy): Eukaryota > Metazoa > Arthropoda > Insecta > Diptera > Chironomidae > Polypedilum > Polypedilum vanderplanki. The sequence continues at coordinate 4,723,916 of CM031382.1, read as the reverse complement.
TATTTTTAAATTTTTTTAAAATAAATAATAAAATTGTCAAAAAGTCAACTTACTCTTCAGCTATCCGTACGGCTTGATTAACATAATCCAAAATAGCTTTTGACGCATCCAATGCGCGTTTAATTGATTCAGCATCAGTTCCCTCACTGCATTTTTGTAATCGTTCAAATAATAATGGATATTTTGTCAGTCGTTGTAGTACTGCCGGCAGTAAATCTTTCAATTGCAGACGACGACATGCTTTATGTGATTCAGCTTTAATTAAGCCACGTTGCAAATTTTCATCCTTTTTTCGACGCTCTTTGAGCACCTCTAAAGCTATTTGTTGGCGCGCACAAAAGCGAGCCGCATGTTCCTTGAGTGTTTCACCTGATGGGCCATCAAACTTTAAAAAAAATTTCTTTAAGGAATTTTGAATAATTAAGGAAGAAGGGAAATCTTACAACATTGAGGCAATCACCAACTTCTTTTATGATACTATTATGTTCTTTCCATCGTTGTTTTAATGCTGCTTCAAAGTTATTATGCCAATCTTTTAAAACAAGTAATGATGGTGGAAAAACAAGCTGTATCAGCTCAGAAGTCATCGCTTTACTTTGTTCTAATGGCACCATGAAGACATTATGAAGCACCTTTAAGATCTTCACATGATTCTTTTCTGTCTCAAAAAGTTCTATAAAAAAATTGTAATTTTGATATGAAAAATCTTTAAGAATTCTTAAATTTTTACCATTGATGATTTCCTGTCTCTTTTTTTCAGCATCGGTAAGTTGTTGGAAAATTTCAGGTGCAAAGCAGGTAGCATCGGGATCTCTTGAAAATGATTCATCTTCAGATGATGCTGATGATGAATCAAGACTTGTACCTGGTATTGGTTTACCTGGCGTGTTTGTCACTGATGATGAATTTAATGTATCGTCATGACCTTGATCTAAAGGCGATGGAGCGTCATCTCTGTAATTAAAATAAAGTTAAAAATTTTAATTTTTAGAAATCAAATTTGAGCTTACTCATAAAGACTTGGGTCAGATTTAGGTCGATTTGTTCGACTTCTTTTAGGCGAGCATTCTTTGTACGATTCACTTCTTGCATTCGGTTGTGATGACTTTTGTTTACCACGTTGTTTGCTACCATCATTTGGTGTACTCGTATGATCACCAAAACCTTCCATACTTGTATGTGTCTGTGGAGAACCCGCAATTCCACCAGAGGAACCACCAGCAGAACTTGTAATTGTGCTATTTGATCCATGCGCAAAATCAGTCTGCGATAAATCTTGAGATTGAAGTTGCGATGTGCTATTCGATGTTTGCTGATTAAGACGTTGAAATTGTGTATCGCCACGAGGACGTGCGCTAAATGATGCTGAACGATCTGGTAAAATAAAGGAAAAAAAGATTTTTTGACAATGAAAAATGGGAAATTTTTAAAATTTTTCTTAATGTTTTATTTGAGGGCAATAAGTGAGTGTGTCGCTGTTGTATGTCGAAAGAAAAATTGAAAGAAAACGAGAAATTGGACGGATGAGTCAGAAATATAACAAATTTTGATGGACAGCTGCTGTGATGAGTAAAAATAGTACAATATTGGAAAATTTTTGGTAATAATTTAAAAAATAACGATTTTTATTTATTTAAACTTTTATTAAACGAAAACATTTTAAAATTTACGAATTTTTTAATTTAAACTTTTTTAAAATTTATGAAACCAACGCAATTTTAAAAGAAAAACTGGACTTTTTTTAAACAAAAATTTGTAGGATGAAAATAATGATTTATATTTTTAAAAAAATTCTATGATTAAATACTTTTCAAAATAATTGATTTAGTACTGAGGGAATTTTGTAAAAAAAATGTTAAACATTCACAGTTAATTTAAATTTAAAAAATAACGACTTTTTTAAATTTAATAAGTTTATAAATTTAAATTTTCATACTAAAAATAAACCATGTAAGTAAAATGTTCATATTAATCACATTATTTTTTTATTCACTTAAAATATTTCTCAGTTTACTAAAAATTTCCCTCATTTTTCAATCTTTATTATTCCTTCATTTTTTTTCTATAATTTTTCATCAATTTTTCTCATCATAATAAGCGAAAAAAAAAAAAGAAATTACTGCAAATTGAGAAAATTGTGGGAGCAGAATTGTAAGGAAGAGAAAATTAATGTTGATTAGTGGGAGATGCCAGATGGCTTTTTAATAGTTAATTAATTATCTTCATTTCATTATTATTATTATTGGCAAAATCCATTGTCTGTTTGGAAATTTATAAAATAAAGAAATTTTTTTAAGATTTTTTTTATTTTTAGAATTTTGATAAATTTTTTTCTTGAAGTTCATTGATTATAAATTTGTTCTTTTGAAATAGTTTAAGGTGTAAATGCAAATAAATTATTTAGGTTGAAATAAATGGCTAACTGATGAGGTTTAAAAAATTTTGATATTTAAGTTTTGACAAATTAGGAGTCAACATATGTAAGACTCCTCTAACTCCTAATTTTCGGCGCCAAAATTTCATTTCACATCCAATTTTTAAAACAGCTCAAATTAAAAATTTAAAAAAAGTTATAATTTAAAATTTGGAAAAAATGAAAAAGTTTGTAAAAAATTTAAAACCGAATTTTTTCAGAACTTTTGTAATTTTATTACTTTACTTTTCGCGTTTGAATTAAATTCAATTTTAATACACCTCAACTGGTAGAAAATTAAATTTTATATTATTGCACAATGTTTCAAAAATAGATAAACCAAAGCATTTTTCAAAGCAATGTGAATTTAAACTTCAATAAATATAATTTAAGATGATAATTAAAAAAAGATAATAAAAATAAAGAAATGAAGTTACGAATACTAACAAATAAAAAAAGCCTCAGACTTTTTTGTAATATTTATATTGATCATATTTAAAAATCAGTCACATTTAACTTATATTGAAAACAAATAAAACTTTTAATTTTCTCAAACTATCAAAAAGTTTTTTTACACTAAACTAAAAAATATTATCTTTTTAAAAATTCTCTCAATACTGATCTACATTCGATTCTGATTGCTCGATGACTGACTAATTTACAACCTCTATTAATTCATTTTAAATATTTTAAAAATATATTTTTAAATGAATTCTTCGAATCTTTCTTGAGAAAACAAACAACTTAAAAAAACATTAAAAATCTATAGCAAAACATCAATTCTTTGCAAAATTATGAAAAATAGTAATTTTCCTTTATATTATGTATATACTTAAAAGTACATATATACAAAAAAAGAAGAAACGAGAAACAAACAATAAAAATCAACGAAGCCAACATAATTGCACACATTCAAAAAACTTTTCATTTTCATTGAGATTTTTTTCTTTTCATTTTTCTCACTTAAAGCATGTAAAGGAAATAAGATAGTGAGCAGGCGAGTGATGATGCTAAAAGTCAATTGAGATATTTTTTACGTTTTTTGTGGTGTCGACTGCAAAAAAATACACACAGCACAAGAGGAAAAAATCAATGTGAAAATTTTCTTTCTTCGATCTTTAAAGGAAAAAATTTTTTTGTGTGTAAAAAAAAATGAAATTTTTTTCGTCTTTTTTTTTGTTGAAATCGAAAGAAACTTGTATTTTTAAAAAATTGAAAATTAAATTTAAAAAAATTTTCACTTAAATTTTAAATTTTTTAAAAATGAAAAATTGTAAGTATAAAAAGAATTTATTTACATTTTTGACCTTTATGCTAAAGAATTCAATTTTATTTCAACCAAATGCACATAAAAAAGTATCACAGTAATTCATCACAAGTCTCACTAACTTCAACCTCAAAAAACTTCTTAAATTTCATTTCGTAATTCCGAGTGTTTTTTTACTACATCGCAATCGATGCATTAAAAAACTTTAACACGTGCATATGCATCATTATTCTCATTTTCAATTTCTTTTAATTTACTTTTTTCCGTTTCTTTTAATTTCATGAATAGAAAAAAAGAAGAATTCTAAAATTAGTTTGTAATATGAAACACTAAAAAGTGCTGTTAACACTCGACTGAATTTCATTCTGTTTGTGAACTTGACTCTGTTTACGCCATGATATGACAAATATTTTTTCCCTGTAAGCTTTGCATTTGCATCTCGAGTAACTGAAGTTGATGAAATTGTTTTTTTATTTTATTTATTTGTGGTTTAAATTGAAGACAATGAATTTATTTTATTGAACTTTGTAAAACATTTAATAATCTTACTTATTGAATTATTTGTTAAAGAATAATAGCAGTGCCTTCTTAAATAATTTTAATTTCATTTAAAAATTTATTCTTGATTCAAAATTTGGCCTTACATTTTGATCTTGATCTTAAAATTCTTTTGATCTTAAATTTCATATTTGATCTTGGAAAATTTAACTTCAAAACTTGATCTTAAGTTCATTTCAAAATTTTGATCTTGTTTTAATTTTTGAACTTGATCTTGATTTTTTGAACTTGATCTTAAAGATGAAAATGATCTTAGAATTTTGATCTTAACATTCGATCTCAACTAAATTTTGATTTTCTTTTTCAATTTGATTATTAATTATTTATGATCTTTATATTTATATGAAAAATATGTCTGAATATAAATTTTGATCTTGAACTTAATGTTCTGATCTTGTATTATTTTTTTAAAATTTTAACTTGAATAAAAATGATATTGAAAAAATTATTCAATATTTTTACGAATAATATTAAAAATTTTTTAAATCATGATCGTTTTTGAAAATTTTAAATGATTTTTTTTTTCAAACTTAAAATTTTCAAAATCAAGAGGTTTAAATTCAAATTTTGAAAGCAAGATCAAATTTGTTTTAAAAATTTTTTTAAACAGTCTCCTTTTTCTAATAGTTCAATTCAACAAGTCACAATAAATCCTTGTTACCTTTCATTTTAAACACCTCCTTATGTGTCTTTTGATTAGGTTTTCTGATTGGTGAAACGTATGACATTTTTGTATTCTCAATTTAATTCGTCTCCTTTTTTTCTCCGCTTGAATGTCTTTTACTCTCAATAATTTAGTGTCAATATCTTCTTTATTTCCTTGCTTTCAAAGACACAAGTAAAAAATTGATTTTTTCACATTTTTTTCTTTTGCTACAATTTTTTATTCACAGCACGGATGACGACTATTGATCGCTTTTATGTGTTTATTTTCCCAGAATTTCTGCAGATTTTCTCTTTAAAAATTTTTTCCAACGCAATTTTCACACACTTAACTGTTTATTTTTTCATCACCAATCAAACTGGGCGCAAAAATTTTTTTGTTATACACACGGGGTCAGTTCAGCTCACTTTAGTCGTCGTTTACCGTTTACATTATCACAATGTGGTACAATAAATTTTTCATCTCATTCACACTTGGAATATTTTGATTTTTTGAAAATTGAAGCTATTAAAGTTCCTTAATTAATTTTCTTTTCTTTTTCTTTCGCGTGTTCTGTGATGAAAAATTATTTTTTTGTTTATATGTTGAAAAATGAGAGGAAGAATGAAGAAAAGAAAAGAGGAAGGAAGGAAAATATTTTTTTTGATTGATTTGAGATGAATTTTTTCGCTATTTTTTAAATTTTTCAAAAATTTCAAAACGAAAATTTAAAAGCATTTTTTATCTATTCTATATTTTTATCTTTTTTTATAAAAAATTTAACAAATTTACAGAGAAATATCAAAAAAATTTAATTGATAAATTTTAAAATCTAAAAATTTAAAATCTTCTTTACAAAAACACAAATTTTTTCACATACGACAATGCCATCCAAAAAAATTCTCAGTCGTGACGTTTCTAAAAACAAAATATTTTTCACATGAAATAACATTTTTGACTAAAATATCGTAAAAGTATATGTCTAGTATTTTTCATATAAATGACCTCTATCAATTTTTGTTTATATGAAGAGTTGACAAAGTTGGCGCCTATTTTATTTATCGTGATTTTTGGTAATAAATTCCTCTAAAACTTTCTTTTTTTTTCAGTAATGAACCTGATTTCGGAAATTATAGGATATTTTCTTGAAATTTTTTCAAATTTAAATTCAAATTTATAAAATTGTACTTTTGAATGGCTTGATAGATAAATTGAACTTTAAAATATAAAATTAAAAATAATTAAGTCCAAATTACATACAGTGGTGCTAAGTAGACCTTTATACAAATATCGGAATCAATCACATTAGGAATACACCTAGAACTGGGCAATGTTATGATAAAAATAAACTTATAATCTCTTTAATTTTTATCTAAACAATTAGAAAATTGACTAAAATTTTAATAATATTTCATGGAAATAATACTTTAATTAATCTTCCAAAAAGAAAATTTTTTCAAATTTATTTTCCAGTCCAATTATTTTAAAATTCTCATTGAAAACTCCTATTACTATTTCAAACTATTCTTTGTCACAACTTGATTTTTATCAAAAAATCAGAAACTTCATAATTAAAATTTTCTCAAATAAATTTTAAGGACAAAAATCTTCTCAACATTTTTCTTCCTTCTTACAGTTTTTTTTTCACTTTCTTTCCAACCTTGAGTTAAAATACGCAAAAATGTTGGTCAACTAATTCATTTTTTTTTCTCATTCAAAATCTGACGGGACTCTATGACGACACAAGTGAGAAAAACCCATAAAATTTTGTACAAAAACTTTTTTTTTATTCTCAAAATAAAAATTTTTCACTGCTTTAAAGTATTCACGATTCGCGCGTATTGACGTGTGAAAGGCCACGGAGTGAATGAGCGAGAAATGATATTTTTCCTCTTCTCTCACGTTGTGTTGATTTCAAAAAGAAAAAAGTATAGTAGAGTGAGAACAATCTCATATTATATACTTTTTTACTAGAAGAAAATTTGCTCTCTCAGTACGATCAATTTTCCTCTTTATGTTACAATTTTTGTATATAAAAAAATGAGAATGTAAACAGAGCGGGAAATGTGAATGTTTGTGTGTGGTTTTTGTGTACTTTTTGCTTTTCTTTTTACATAGTTATGATTATTAAAGCTGAGAATTTGAGGATTTAGAAAGGTCAACTTTTATGATATTCTGCGTGTCATGGATTGAAATTTGAGAAAGGAATTTACTAAGATGTTAATTAAAAAAATCTTTAATGAATAATACTTTTATAAGTTTTATAAAAGTTATGGAAATTTTAAACATCTACAAGAAAAATTCAATAGAAATACTTAAAATTCTTAAATGAATATTTTAAATTTTAAAGACATAAAACTTAAAAAGTAGCAAATTTTTTTTTATAAAAACAGTAAAGAGTTATTTTAGGCTCATTTAAACAGATGTTTTGGAAAGTCTTTAAAAAAACTTTTTAAAAGTATTTAGTTCAAATTTTTAAAATTAGATTTAAATTGATAGTTTATTTTAGAGTCCGAAAGTGTTTGAAATTTAAGTTGCAAGTAATTTAAAATTCAACTAATTTTTTTTAGTTAAAAATAAAACAGTAACTGGTTAAAATTAAGTTAATTTTGAATTGTTTAACCAGCTGAATTTCAATTAAAATTTAACCATTTAGTCTTTTCTTTTTAAATGAAAAATATTCAGTTGAATTTTACTTATTCTTAAAATAATTTTGGATTCTGATTTAATTATTAAATTTAAACTTCTTTAATTATAAAAGCTCAAATTAAATTATTAGATATAAAGAATTCATTTAAAATTTAGATCAGAAAAGAAAAAATCAAAAGAATTTATTTGAAGAAAAACAGAATTAAAATTTTAATGAAATAAAAATTTGTTAGTTTTTAGTTATTTGTAAAAAGCGTTCGGAATCTGATCTAAATTTTAACAAGAACATGATAATCATGTTAAATTAAAAGAGTTTTTAAACTTTGCCTAAAAACTTCAAGTTTTATGAAAATATTTTTCAATAATTAAAAAAAACTTTATCAATGTATATTCACTAGAAATTCACGATTATTTTCTAAGCAATATTATCCGAAAATATTGAAATATTCAAATCATTTGTCAAACAATAAAATCCTTTTTTTAAAAGAAAGATTATGAAATAGTGGACATCCGAAACCAAGGAAATTTTTCAAAACATATTTCGTCTTATAAATGTGAAAAATCAACTTTCCTAATAAATTAATTTTATTTGCAAATTATAACCCAATTTTTATTCATATCATTGAACGTCACATATTTCATCCCTTCATATATCTACACACAATAACTCATTACCCGAAATAACTCATAACAATAAAACCATCGTCAATATAATCATAAAATGAAAGCAGAACGAGCAGCAAAAAAAAACTTAATTTACCACACACATATATAAGCCTCGTGTGATAGGAGCAACTCGTTGCTGTTTATCATTTGTTTTTGTAACATTGTAAGAGAAAAAAAATTTTACTCCTTTTCGTAGATGTATTTATAAATGGATGTGGTTATTACACATTTATCGATTAAATTACGATAAAGAAAATTTTTTCTTTTTACTAAAATGACTCGCCTGCTTGTCTGTTTTTCACGCTTTGTGAAAATTCTGTTTTTTTTGTGATTTTTATTGTTTTCATTAATTACTTAAAGGGAAATTTTTTAAAGACTTTTTTGACTTCAAATATATTTTTAAAATTATTTTAAACTTTCAGTTAAAAATTAAAATGTTAGATTGAAAAATTTCAACGATTTCAAATGAAACTTTTATTAAAAAAATTCTACTCATCAGACAGCAGATAAAACCGCACCATTAACAACAACAACGACAATGTTTTTCCAAAGTGTAAACAAAGACAGTAAAAACACTCACCGGATGGTAGTGCGTCATCCCATGGCACAACGTCTTCGTCCGGTTTCTTTGCTGCATCTGTCGGAAATTAAAAAATCAATTATAAATTTCTTTCTTTATTTCGAATATAAATTAAAGTTAAATTGCAAAAAGAAAGAAAATTGTCACGAGGACAATGTATGATAGAATTATTATTGATTAGTTTTACTAAGAAAAAAAAAGTATAGTGAAATTAAGTTATGGATAATTGACATTATTGTTTGTCAATATAATAGAGAAAAAAATATAGTAATAATTGATTAAGAAGAATGAATGGAAAAGTTTTTTGTAATCAAGAAAGAAAAATAATTAATTTAAGAATTTTGTTATGGAATTTCCCAACTTACTCTGAATGCCATGACCTTTCTCTCTAATTTTATCCATAAATTTCGTAAACTTATCAACTGGAACATTGACAGGTCCAGGGCAAGTTTCTTCCAGTAATTTCGCACAATTTCGATGTACATTTAGTCCACAATCATTACATGAATATCCTTGTGGTGCAACACCCCAAATAAGATTTCCACAATGATTGCAATGAGTTGTTTCGTAATACTGTCTCAAACTCAAATGATGACCACGAACTACAGCTTTTCGATTTTTACTTATAAGTCGCGATTTAAAACTTTTTTCTCTCGTCACATAATGATGAATTCGTTCAGTATTTGGTGCATTCGCACCTCGTGGTAGGAAAATCTTATGAACAACTGTTGACAATGCTGAAGCCAGAGCCATTTTTTCATCATTTTCTGGTGCATTTTCAGTATCTTCTAACATTTGTTGCAATTTTGGCATAAGAAAATCTTCAACAATTTTCTGCTCTGTTGCTTTGTTCTTTCGTGCTGCAGCAAGTTCCGATGCAGATGGTCCATACATTGTTCCCAAGCCAGCTGTTCTTTTTTCTTGAAATTCTTCCATTTGACGATTTATGAGATCTCTCGCTTTTGATCTTGCTTTTTGAAAAACTGTTCGTAAAATTCCAGCCATTTCAAAATCTTGTCCACTTCCACTTCTATCTGTTGGCTGATAATTTTTTGTTTGTGCCAATTTATCATCAATATCACGTGCAAGAGTTTCACAGAGATTGTCATTATCAGTTGGAAAGAAAGAGAGCGGTGCAGTTGGAACAAGAAATGTTGAATGAATTTCATAAGCCCATTTTCGCATATCTTTGACATTTCCTTTCTTATAAAGGTCGGTTATGAGATAGAAAAGTATTGCTGAAGGTTTTGAGTTACTGATGACAAAATTAAGAAAAACTACAAGATATGCAGAATGTTCTGGATCTGTCAACATTGAAATTGAACGGAAAATTCCATCATCCTCGCCTAAAAGTTCTTCATCAGTCTCATTGTCACATTCAAATGCGAGAATGTCACGTTGCTCGATATTTGTTTGTGCTGCTTGAATTTGATGTTGTTGCTGATATGGTGGTGGTGGTGTACCAGGTGGTGATATGTCGGGATTTGATACATTTCTGTGATGCTTTTTTGATGATTTCTAAAATGAAGGGAAATTTTTTATAACTTAAATTGAAGAAAAATTAAAGGAAATTTTATTTAATGTAATCAAAATAAATTTCTGTGTTCAACTAATTAGGAAAATCTTTAAACATTTTGAATGTTAAAATCAAGGGGTGGGAACTTTGATAATTTTCATAAAGAAGGCGTTGGAAAAATTCCATTTTCCAGGTTATTTCATGCAAATTATCAAAAATCTATCAAAAATCCCATACAAATTTTTGATACTTTTTAGAATTTTTTGATAGTTTTTTGTTAATTTGATACTTTTTTGATATTTTTTTTGATAGAGTTCACACCCCTTGGCTAAAATTGTTTGGTAAAGAAATTTATTTTGAATGTAAAGATTTTTCCCTTTAATTTAATTAAATTTAAATTGTGAACTAAAAAGAAAGTTTGCACTAAAAATTTGTCTAATGATTTTTGAAAATTCATTTTCATATTAAAGAATGAAGTAAGACAGACACAAAGCAAATTGAGTTAAATAAAATGAAAAATAATAATGAAAATTAGAATTATTTAATTAATTTAATAAAATGAAATGTTAGTACGTTAATAATGAAAAATGTTTAAATGAAGTGTGAGAAATAAAAAAGAAAATTTAAGTTATTAGACAAAAAGTCTGTAAAAAGAGAAAGAATAAAATTATTTAAACAAAGTAAAAGACACAAAAAAGACAATAAAAGTTTTTAATAAACAAGAAACAGAAATTTGAAAAGAAAGTTCAATAAAAATTTTTAACAAAAATAAATTTGTGAAATTAAAATACAAAATAGACAAGATTTTAGAAAGAAATTCCTATTTCATTTTTTGATGCTTTTGTCTTTTTTTATCAATTTGTATTCTGACTTTAAAAACGTGGAATTAAAAGATTTAAATTTAAAAAAGTTCGTTTAGGCCATGAAAATTAAATCTTAAATTTTGATTTCTCTATTCTAATAAAAACAAAAACATAGAGTCCTTAAGCCTTGTTTCAGATAAATTTTTAAAACTTTTTAAGAATTCGATTCAATTTCAAGAAAAATTCTAGGTTTTCTGAAAGTTAGAGAAATTGATTCTTTAGAATTTGATTAAAATTCTTAAGATTTATTTCATTGAATTTTGTGATTAAGTGAATTTTCAATCAATGATGAAATTTTGCACAAATGTTCTCTTTTTTTGTTCATGTTCAAATCAATGTTCATAAATTTGTAAGGTACATTAAAAAAAATATTTTACAACTGTCATAAAAAATTTAAAATACTTTTAAATTATCTTTTGAGGCTTCTAAATTTGACTTTTTAGGGGCAAATCTCGAAAACGTGTTCTTTATAAATTTGCACACGCCTGTATATTCGTTATTACTGTATCACTAAATTATTTATGTAAAAATGTCAAAATACATTTTCAAAAACATCAAAAAATTTAACATTATTTAAAAATTTCGAAAATTATTTTACAAAAACATAAATTTAGTAGTCAGAAATGAATTTTTAAGAAGATTTTTTACGAAAATGTATTCGGGAAAGTGCAAATTACAAAAAAAATTGAATCACTGATTGAAGTTAATGACAATTTACTAAAATTATCAAAATATGGATTTTTTAACTAACTTCATTAAACATGTTTAAAATAATTTTAAAAATTTCTACAAAATAATTTGACATAGGTTTTTCTATTTCTAGATCAAGAACATAATTTCATAAAACTTCCCACCTACAGTCTAAATTTTCGAAATTCTTTTATGTTAAAAATAGGATTTGAAAATGCATAAAATTAATTAAAAAACATTCATTTCTGACTACAAAACTCATCATCAAAAAACATTCAACACAAAGAAATTTTCTCCCTTCTGAACTTTTTTACTTACCACACCAACAGCACCAGATAATTCAGGTGGTAAGCTGCTGCTACTTGTGTTCATAACACTTTGATCAAATGAATGAAAATTTAACATTCCAGGTGGCATCATTCCATCTCTAACAGCAACACTTGTCGTGATTAAAGGAAAATGCATTTGAGTTGCACAACTATTTGGCAATGGTCGACCATCAATGGTTGGTGAAATTCCATCAGATGAATCTTTATTGACAATTGGTTGACCAAAGACATCACCAGTTGGTGTTGTACGTGGTGGCAATGGTGGTGGATAACTTGCAGCTTCCATTTGAAGCATCATTTCACTTGACATTTTTGGATCTGAATAAGCTTTTTGTTTACTTTTCTTTTTACTTCCACCACTGATATTTGGTGATGCTGTAACTGCACTTTTAGCCATAAGACTTGAATCTAAATCACTTATTTGTGTGCCAGTTGTTGAACCTTTTCTAGGAATGTTACGCTGTGGTAGTGGTGGTGGAACATCAGCAGTTACAGTTGGATGTTGATGCCGCACTTTTGGCTTTTGTTGCTGTTGTTGTTGTTGCTGATGACTTGGACTTGATATTGGAGTATTCGAGGAAGATGATGATGATGGTGATGGAACAGATGGTCTTGGTGCTTCATTGCTATTTGTTGACTTTCTTTTACTACCGAGATTCAATTGACTCAAACTTCGTGGAAGTCGAGCAAGAAAATGCTGCGATGCAGTCGTAGTTGGTGTTGTTGTAATCTTTGTTGATGGCGTTGTAATTGACGACGTGTTGGCAATATTAAAATTTGATGCCTAAAAGCGAGGAATGAGTTGTGGATTTTTTCGAATGTATGTGGTGGATGTTGTGTTTGTGTATTTTTTTTTGTGATTTGTGCAAGTTGATGGAAAATGAAACAACGAACAAATTTTTTTTCTCTTTTTTTATCATTTAGAATTTAAGAAATATTTTGATGGAATTTTAGAAAGTTTGAAAAGATTCTTTATTTGAAAGTTCAAAGCAGAACCTTAAAAAATGGAAAATCGTCGAAATATGAATTTCCGTACAGTAAAGATGGATAAAATAACAATAATTTTAGTGACTCACACTGTGTAGAACAAAGTGTAAAAGTATGGAAATTTATCAAACTTTGTGCTTTAGAAAATGGTTTGTTTATGAAATTTTTGGCAGAAAAATGGTTTCTAAATAAATGAAATTCAATATTAGTTAAAAATTGTCATTTCCTCAAAAAGAATTTTCTACTTATAAAACTTTTATTATTTCAAGAATTTTAAAAAGAATTATTGTAATCAAAATTAAATAATTTCTTAATAAACATTTTTGAAACTAAAATTTAAATATTTTTGTCAAATTCTAAAAATTCCATCAAAATATAAAAAAGAAAACTTTTAAAGATGTTTTATAACATTTAAAATCAACATTGAAATATTTCGCACAGAAATAAACATGAGCGACATTTAACAAGGCGCGTTATTGAATATTAGTCATATTAGAAAAGCTTCATAAAGAAACTTTTGTTTTTATTGTTGATTAATCGTTACGTTAGCGCAATTATAAAATCAGAAAAAATATGAATAAATTTTTTTTAATTTGTCGTGTCATTTGATTATGAACAATCGTCTATTATTTTGTTCATTGAGAAAAATTGAAGCATTTTGAATTGTTGATTTTTTGCTGCAATCCTTTTTTTCTAATCTAAAATTTCTTTCAATATTCTACTGCAAACTTTCACAAAATTTATAATAAAAAAAAACATGACAAAATAATCAACAAAAAAGGACAAGCACAAAAAAGCAATCAAAATGCATTCAAAATTTAAACTTTCGTTATTTTTCTTTCCAACAATTCACCAATCACCAAAAAAAAACTTTAAATTTTTGAAATATTTCTTTTACTTACATCGCCAGTCCATTGTTTTAATTGCTCTTGAAGTGTTCGAATATTTGCTTCAGCACGCACAATTTCATTTCCATTTTGTGACTCATTCTCACGCAATTTTTCGAGATTTTTCTTCTCCTGCTCGAGCATCATAAAGAGTGTATGCATTTTTGTAAATTCTACTTCCATTCGCTTGTTGTGCTAAAAATTAATTAAATTTTTTAAAATATTTTTCTGTCGTTATTTTGAATTTATTGTTTTTTTTTTGAACTTTTTCAAAAAAAATTGTAATATTTTGAAAAACAAATTCCAAAAATTGTGAAATTTTCTTTTCAAACTTACATCAACAGGCAGTGGTGCTGTAATACTATTTCTCTGACTAGTAGGTGTCGGTGTGTTAGGTGTGGTTGCACCAATAATAACAGGACTGTTGGAACCACCAAGTGGTAATGCAAAATTTCTCGCATTTCTCTGCACAGTCAATTCAACATTTTGAGTTGCTTTCATCAGCTGCACAACTTCAGCATGCGTTGAGTATCTCACATTATGTCCATTAACACGCAAAATCATATCGGCAGCATGTAAACCAGCACGAAAAGCTGCACCACCTTCTTTGACACTATCTACAAATACTGGATTTTCACCTGACACTTTCATACCGTAGCCATATTTGTCCTTGTTTATTACAAGTTCAAGAATTTGTGGCTTTGGTCTTTCGCTGCCATTTGACGATGTAATATTGAGATTTTCTAATAAAAGTTTTCCACTTCGCTGTCGTTGATGATTACTGCCATTTTCTGAAGACTTTTTGGAAGAATTTAGTGATGAAGGTGGTTGTGGTGATGATGGTGAAGATGTGCCATTGCTTTGTTGTGATCTAAAATTAGAAAATTTTCTTTTTTTTAATTTCTTTGAAAAAGTTTTTAATTTTATATTTTTTTTATTCATAACAAAAATTATCACTTTTCAAGTCACAGAGAAAAAATATTTTTATTTGCGCAAGTCTTTCTCAATCAACGGCTACAGTAGGTCTAATTATGCTAAACAAATTCACAGTACACAAGTGAGACTCACATCACATCTGAAAAACTGCAGTTCCGCATTGAAATTATTTTTTATATTTTGTTTATTTTCTTAGAAATTCAAATCGACTTCTTCTGTATTCGCATGTGTTTCTTTTAAAAAATTTTTTTTACTTGTTAGCATGGAGTAAAAAAGTCTGTCTTTTATTTTCTCTCATGTTTATTTAGTGTTTGCCAAGGTTTGATGTTGAAAATATAAAGAGAAAAATTTTTTTTGTTTCAGTTTAAATCAATAGTAATTTAATGTTTATTGAAATATAAATAGGAAATTACATGTGAAGAAATAAAATTTGTTTTCTAAAATAATTTTGTGGAAAAGTTTTCAATTTTTCTAATAAACATCTTTGTCTGGTTAAAGGAATTAGAAAAATACATATTATCATTATTAAATTAATTTATAATCCAAAGTTCATAAGCAAAAAAAAAGTATTTCATAAGGCGCGTCTTAAAGTCTACTTTTTCTACGTAATATCAGGATTGTTTGTTATTGTTTGGAATTTTAAAAATCACAATAAAAAACTGATTAAAAGAGAATTAATTATGTCATATAAAATACAATGAGGTAAAAGTATTGCATGAAAGAATAATTTAATGAAATTTAGCCACTGATAAAATCATTGTAGCTCTTTTGATGTAATGGATTTTTTCGGATACAAATTTTTTCATCTAAGAATTTTTCGGTTAAAAAATTTTTCCTAGTTGAAAATTTTTGTATTAATTTCTAGAAATTTAATCAACCAAAAAAATATGACAGAAAATTTTCTTGGCCGAAATTTTTTGGTTCTGGTTTATAACAGAATTTTTTCAGCTTAGAAGATAGTAATGAGATCCAGCCGAATATTTTCTGCTATGTTTTATCATAAATATTTCATAACCAAAAAGTTTCGGTTGGATATGGAGATGAAAATACTGAAAACATCCAGTCTGAAAAATTTGGTTGATTATTTTTATCCACTAGAAAAAACGCTAGAAATTAATATGAAAATTTTCGGCATAAAAAAAATTCTCATCCAAAAATAATTTGTAGTTGAAAAAATTCATTCCATCGAAAGAACATCCCCTAAATTTTTATTTAATAAAACATCCTCTTTTCATAAAATCCTTTTATAATGACAAAAATTCTTAAGTTCATCATAAACTTAAAGTTCAACTGCAAAAAATTATTTTTTATTCAATTTTTAATGTTGTTTAAAAGAATTCTATTTTTGTAAAGTCATCATCGTCTTCATTTAAACACTTATATAAACAAGTAAGCAAGATCAAAAGCCTAATTAGAAGCTTCACATCATCTTTTGTCTCGTCACTATACCCACACACATGTATATATTATTAATGAGAAAATTTATTCATAATGATCTAAGAATATTATAAACAAAGTGATTGAATGACTCTAAAAAAGTGAGAGAGAATTGAATGTCAACACACAACAACATACAGGTGTGTTTGTGCATTGCAAACATCTTCCTTAACTTGTATATGCGTCTATTTATAAAGTCATCTGCTAATCTTTACATATCTGATTCATTGCTCGTCTGACGTCAGAAAGCGTTTGAAAATTTTATTTCAATGTGCATAAAAATTTGTGTCAGCTGCTGATTCTTAACGTTTAACCTTTTCTTTATTTTACATAAAAAAATTCCTTCCTAGTTATTTGGTAAACAATCATTGAGTGGAAAATTCTATTTTATATTTTTTGTGACTATGTCAGAGAAGGCATTGACCCATATTTTTCAGTCATTTGTGCTACTATCATCTTCTTTTTTTTATCAATGACACAAATGTTTGTGTGTATATTTTGTTGGCATAGGTACATAGAGTGATTTTTTTATTTGCCTTTTTTCTATTTTATTAATTTTCTATGATGACAAATTTGAAAAAAATAAATTTATGGCTAAATAAAAAATTATTTTACAATTTTTTTAAAAATAAATTTTAAAAATCATTTCTCAATAAAAATGTCAAGAAAATTGGTCAAAAAATTTTCATTTTCATCGATCTATTGTTATTTTTTACTCCTCCTTTCTGTCGATTGACTGACTACACACATGTGTGTGGCCTGTTTTCTTCTGTATTGTTTTTATGTGTGAAATTTTCAATCTGCGATTTTCATTCACATCTGGTTAAATTGTTGCTTATGATGTCATGTGAGAGAAATTTCTTTTCTTGTGATGAAATAGAAATTTTTTTTTGAGAATGATATTGAAAGGTTGGCTATAATGATCATTTATTTATGTGGGATTTTCTATGTAATTTTATTTTTGTTGTGTGGTTATTTTTGTATGAATTGAGGAAAAATTTTATTAGTTTAGTTCAAATTTATTTTCTTTTAAATTGTTTATAAATTTGGAATAATTTATTTTGTTTTTGACTTAATTCATTTATTCTTTTTAACGAAAATAATTCTTTTAAATTTTGATTAATATTTTTAAAAATGTTCTAAATTTAGTGAAAAAAAGTTCCAAAAAATGATTTGATTTCCATTTTTCAAATTATTTATAATAAAATTTAATGTCACTTTTAGTCTTAACTGACTTGCCAACTGAAAGACGAATAAAAACTTTTTCATGTTAAATTGATGAAAATTCAAATAAAGAAATTTATTTTCTTTACACATAAAGTTTTCTTTAAATTTAAATATTCTGGTCAGAATTAATCAAATTCGTGGTCAGAAAATTGACATTTTTTAGGGAAAATCCTAAAAAATCGCGGGTTAAGTGCGGAGAATTTTATAAAATTTACTGATTGGCTGACCAAAAATCCTTTATTTTATTATTTTCAAAACTAGTTGTTAGAAAATTCATCAAAATCTGTTCTTAAATAATTGATTGTTGATTTCAAATATAAGAAAAAAGAATATGTAATTGAAGTACGACGAAGAATGTTTTTCAACCTTAATCGATCGTGCTGAAAATTAGCGTAACAATTCATTAGTTGTGAATCAATTTTGTTGATCATTCTTGAGTTTAAAAATTTTCCTAAGACACAGATTGGATCATTAGAATTAAAAAAATAAAACCTAAAATCTTCAATTGTCATAAAACATAAAAAACTTATTTTAATTCAAAATTACATTAAAATTATTCAAACTGAATGACATAACTTCAGCATTATAAAATATCAAAATTTCATTTTTTTATCAGAGATTTATTAATAAAAATTTTATTACAACGAAAATGTTGATAAGAAATTTAAAAAGAAATTGATAAACCTTTTGCAAATAATAAAAAGTATTACGAATAAAAAAGGGGGAGTTTTATATGAAGATAATCATGCAGAAACGTAACAAAAATAAACATTAAAAATAAGTAATAAAATTTTTTTCTAGGAATTTTTGTTTTTATCGAAATTTATATTTTGTAATTTAATATTTACAGAAGTCTTCAAAGTCTATTATTGATTAATATCGTTAGTCAAATATTTTAACACTAAATGCTTTTTAAAAGGTTAAGCATTCATTTAAGATAATTTAATGCAAAGAATTTAAAAATTAATTTTTTTATACTCCAATCAAAGTTATAAGAAATAAGTTATGTGTTAAACACATAATTTTCGAAGAAAAAAACATTTATTCAGCGTTTAATATTGAATAAAATATAAGTAGCATTGAATATTTTAGGATAAAAATATTTAGATGTAACAACAAAAGTGATTATTTAACTTTAAAATCGTGTAAATCAGTGTTCAAAATGATTTAAGAAATACCCAAAATTTAATCAGTTAACAAAGTTGATTTTTAATTAAAAATTTTATTCAAATAGTTTTGGTTATCTTAAATAGGTATAAACATATAAAAACAGTTTCAGATTTCAAATTAATAAGTTAAAAAATTACTTAAAAACTTTTTAATAAATAAATTTTTACAAAGAAAATCTTTAAAAGATAAATTTCATCTTCTGTTAATAAAACTTCATAAAAAGGCGTTTAAAGTTATCAAATTTCAATAAACTAAAAAGTAATAAAGTTTATAAATATTTTTGTTTTCTCGATATTATTTTTCTTTATCATTTAATGATAAAATTGTTTCCTTTCAGGAAAAAATGTTCAAAATTTTATATAAGTTATTATCTCTTTTATTTTAAATATTTTTTAGAATTAATTTATGTTAAATGATTTTTGCTTTTTATTTAATTTTCAGTTTTATTCTCTAATCTCAAATAACTTTTTAAAAAATTACTTCATAATCTAAGATTTCTTAATTTTCAAAATTTTTATTGTCTATTTTGTCAATTTTTTGTGTTCATGAAAAAATTTTTTTATGACTTTCTTAAATGAATTAAGTTCATTTTTCCATAAACTCAAAATAAACAACAACGACAAATTCAAGTAAATAAAATTTCATCTATAAAATGAAAATTTTCAATTGTACACAATAACTTTTGTACTTCAATATATCAAAAAAAAAAAAAAATTGCAAAAGTCAAAATAAAAAACTATAAAAACTAAATTAATTCAGTTTCATAATTAAAAAATGTTTTTTATGTGTTTATATGAATTTGTAATTCTTATTTTCTGTACTTTAATGTACGTTTGAATTAATTTTTTTGTATTGTTTTTGATCAATTTAAAGATAAAAAAATTGAGCAAAAGTTTTTGAAGAATTTTTTTTCAATGTTTTGAAATTTTTTATAAAAATTTTAGGTTTTGTTTTGAATTTGTTTACAAATAATAAATAAATAAATTTAAAAAAAAATCAAAAATTAAAACTTTTCAAATTTTACCATTTAAACTTTTTAAAATGACAGTTAAAAAAATTTTCTAATTAAAATTTGTAAAAAATCAATTAAAAATGTTTTTCTCTGTTTACAAATTTTTTACTTCTTTTTTCTCAATTCTCTTTCTATCTCACTCTTCATTCATTCACAAGATATTCACAGTGCGTATATATGAAAGACACACTAAAGTCCGTCTCAAAAAATAAAGAAAAAATCACACTCATTCCCCTTCTCTTGTCTAACTTTCATTCTTTCATTAAATGTTTATATATCACACAAGAAATGGAAAAGAATTTTCATTCTAAAGTGTTCTGTTTATGTTTTGTTTTGTGTATGTGAGCTATGAGACCTCAGACTAGCCTTCGCGACTAACTTTCTTTGCGGATTACGTCAATTACGTCACGTTCGTAAATATAACAACATGACGTCATGTTTGGAATTAATAATTTTCATCACAATTCAACACTTACCTATCATTGCTCTTTTCTACACCTCATCCTGACTTCCCTGATGCTTCCTCATTGCTCTCGATTTTTTTTTTTGTATAAAATTTTTTTTTGTTGTTGTTTTCAGGAATTTATTTTCCTCTTGCTAAATTTTAATCATTTGGAATTTATTTTTTCTTTCTATTTTTATTATTTTTATTCACAATTTTTCACTCTGTCCACTTTACATTCACTTAAAGTTACAAAAATTTGCAACTTTTTATCAACCACAGGCTTGCCTTCTTCTCCTCCTATATTTTTTTTTCTTTACTCTCCAGAATGTAGAAAAAATATTTTTTTTTTGGGTAAAATTTTTTTTGATAAAATTTCAGTCTTGCTTCATTTTTTAGAAGGCACATTGCATGTTGACTCGATTCCACGACATGATCAAAATTACACGGATGCATAAAAAATCGAATAAAAAATTACTTTTATGACGAATATTTTGAAGAAATTATAAAAGAATTTTTTTGTGTGTGAATAAAAAATTGAGAGCACTGGCAGCAAAGAAAATGTAAGTTTGATGATGACAGGGGAGAAGTTGTGATGGAATTGAAATTTCAAGATTTTTGAAGCGCTTTTTTAAAGAAATTTATTTTAATGTTCTGAATATTTTAGATAATTTTTGTCAATTAAATTTCAAAGGTTTTAAATTTAAAAACATTTTTTTTATTTCAAATTTTGAAATTACTTGAATTTATAGAAATATTTGAATTTCAAAAAATGTAAATATTTCCCAACCCAACAAAATTTATTTTTGCCCATCTTTCTCTTTTATTTTCTTAAAACTGTACAAAAAATTTTAAGATTATTGTAAGGTTTTTTGTATCAGTCAAATGATCTTAATGCGATCGTTTTTATTTTTGAATTTTTTTTCAAATTTAAAATAAATTTCACTATTTTTTATTTTTTAAATTTTCTAAATTTATTTATTCCTAATAAATGTTATAAACTATTGATTTATAATTTCAGGGATCAAATAAAAATTATTAAATACAAACCATTTG
>CM031382.1:4687162-4702089 GCA_018290095.1 Polypedilum vanderplanki | reverse complement strand
TGCGCTAAAGTAATCCGTCCTATGGCGGACACTTTTCCACTCGTTTTGATAAAATTTTAGTGTCTTGGATTTTATTTAATGCAAACCTGTATGTGTTCGAATCTGCAAAAAATAAAAATTTTAATTTTCTTGAA
This sequence comes from Polypedilum vanderplanki, assembly GCA_018290095.1. NCBI lineage: Eukaryota > Metazoa > Arthropoda > Insecta > Diptera > Chironomidae > Polypedilum > Polypedilum vanderplanki. Next base: position 4,701,955 of record CM031382.1, on the reverse strand, counting down.
AAAAATTTACATTCATATTCTTACATGATATGTAAAACCAGAAGAATGCTTAAAAGTTCTCGGACAGTACATGCATGAATAATTATTTTTATCACTATGCACCTAAAAATTACAAAATAATAAAAAAAATACTTTTTAAAACTTTTATTTTACCCTCAAATGTGTCACATGACTTTTTTTATTTTTTGATATTTTTCCACATTCGTCACAGGTGAAAACTTTTTCACTAACTTCATGCATGTTCCTCACATGTCTTCTCAATTTTCTTCTATTTTTAAATTTTTTACCACAAGTTTTGCATTCTTCATTGCATTCATCGCTATGCTGTGACTGTTGATGTTGAACAAGTTCTGCTCGATATTTAAATGAAAATGCACAACATTCGCATGTGAAACGACGTTCTAAGTGAAATCGACTCATGTGGCTTAAAAGAGTTTGTTTTTTGAAAGTTTTAAATAAGCAAATATCACAAGTGAATTGTGGAAAAATTTTATGCGGTTGATGAACTATGAGATGATCACGAAGTAGAGCACCAGTGAAGTAATACTTTCCTATAAATTAAGAGAAAATTTATAAATTTTAAGATAAAAAATATTTTTTAGTTATTTAATTATTAATTTTTGCCAGACTAATTTAGAGATATTTCTTTTTAGTGAATGTTTGAATTAGACAAAAGGAAAAACATTTAGTTAAATTTAGAAATTTGCAAATTAAAAATAAAATCGATAGAAATTTTTGATAATTTCTTATGAATTTTATTAGTGGTGCTAAGCTGGTCCACCTATCATTTTTAAATAGTTCTTAAATGCACAATAATGAATAATTCAGAATGATAATTTTGCAATATGATGCTAGCATACTTAGGTCATTAACTGCTTTATCATTTTTTATATTCAAAGAAAATTTCAATAATTCATGACAATTTCTGATTTGTTCTTCTTTTTTTAGTAAAACCACAAATACAAAACAGTCATAATATTGAATACGATAAAATTTATTGTATAAAAAGATGAGAAAGAAAATTTTATTTTTATAAAGCATTTTAACTTGATGTTGAAATTTTTTGCTAAAGAATATATTTTAATAATTCAAATATTTGTGATCTATCAATAAAAACAAATTAATTTATAATTAAATGTTAAAATTTGGCACAGAGTTTAAATTTAAAAGAAAGTTTTAATAGATAAAAAAGAAATGAGAAAGAATATTTGGTAAGAAAAAACTTTTAAAGGTAGAATTTTTTTTGGTAATTTGATAGATTTTTTTAAACCTAATACACAATTCATGTTTTCAACTTAAACTACAAAAATTTTTTTGATCATTTAAAAAATTTTCTCATTTCAGTTCAATTTTTGTTATTCTTCAATTTCTTCTTTTATTAATCAATCCATCTTCAACAACAACACTCAATTGTCATTTTAATGAACGTCATTACAATTTTACTAATGAAAAACTTTATACATGTTCAGCAGATAAAAATCAATGGCAAAATTACAGCATTGAAATCACAAAAATTTCTGGTCAACATCAAAAACATTTCACAAACAAAAATGTCAAAAGTTTCTCAGTTTGGAATTTGCAAAAAGTAAATTTTCTACCAAAAAATCTCAGTCAATTTTTTCCCAATGTCATTTTGATCCAAGCACAAAATTCAAATATCAAAGGAATTTTTAAGGAACATCTTGCAGGACTTCAGAAATTGAAAATTTTTATTCTCAGTGACAATCAAATTCAAGGAATAAAAGCTGGAACTTTTGATGAAAATGAAAATCTTGAAATGATTTTTTTGGAAAATAATTTGATTAAACAAATTGATGGAAAATCTTTTGACAATTTAAGAAAACTCAAGAAATTTCATTTGAGTGGAAATTCATGTGTTTTAAAAAATGCAGAAAATATTTATGCAGTTTATTCATTAACTTCAGAAATTAATGCTCAAAAATGCTCCAAAAATCAAACAGTTTATAAAAATGAAATAAAAAATCTTGAACATGACATTGACGAGAATGAAATCATTTATGACAAATTGAGCTTGAAAATGAAAATTTTAATAACATGCATCATCACAGCGATTAGTTTGATAGTTTCTTCATTCATCAGTTTGTTAACAAATTGTGTGGTTTTTAGAAAAGCTCGCAATCTGCATGATCAAATGAAGACCAACTTGATTACTAATGAAAAAGTTGCTACACAAGATGAAGAATTTGAAATACCAGACATTGAAGAAAATATTTATGAAAATTTAGAGCTTCATGGAATCGATCAAAAAGAAGAACAAGAACAAAAAGAAGAACAAGAAAAAGATGAAGAAGCTGAAGAACGTGCAAGAAATATTGATAAAATGATTCAGGAAAAATTGGAAGAAAAATCTAAAGAAAATGTAAGTACTAATGATTTGGTCATTGAAATAAGGAAAAAACAAGTTGATAAAGGAATTCGAGTTGTTTCCAAAATGCCTTAAATTATCAACAATGTTCCTCATAGGTTCTGCAATTATTTTCTATAATTTAGTTTAATTTTCTAATAAATAATTCAAAGATATGAAAATGAACACGATTAGAGAGAAAAAATTTACTAAAAACCTTGACTTATGACCTTATTGAAAGACTCTCAAATATTTCTATCAATTTGTTAATTATTATAAACTTAATCAAAGCTTGAATAAAAAGTTTCGAACAAAAGATTTGTTTTTTACTTTCTTGAAAAATTTTAATAAAATTTTCAAAGAACTAAAATTTCGTTTTCAAAACACTACAGATAGTTTTTAGAAATCGTTTTGCTGTGCATTAATTTTTCAATTTTATTTAAATGAATTTTATTTATTTGAATTTTAAACAAAATTCCAAAAATTTCAGGATTTGAGAAGCTGATGCCTACATTCATTATTTAGCGCTACAATCGTTTTCGCAGCGAACTTCACTTTGTTTACATTTTTCAATTTGAAAATTTTAATTCGTAATTTCCTAATTAATGCAATAAGTAACAACATTCTAATAAAAAATGCCGCCAATAACTCGATAGCACAAATCAAACATGACAAACCGGAAGTCGCTAGCTATTGTAGTTTTCGAGATCTCGCGACTCACCAGCCAGCCAGCCAGCCAGCCGAACAAAGTGAAGATATAAGCGGCATTGTTGTTCCAAAAATGCGCTAAAAATTTTCTTGAAATTTTATAAACTTAAATTTAGTTCCACATAAAGAGACTAAAATAAAATTATTCCTTAAAAAGCTTAAATTTGAATAACTATCATCCTTGAAGTAGATTTTATTTCTACAACTCTGAATTTAAAATATTTTATCAACAAAGTTTTAATGATTCATATCAAATATTTTTTTCTCGCATAAAAGCGCATCGTTTAGTATTTAAAATTTCGTTCTCCTTGACTGTTTACTCGAAAATTTTTTAAAATTTTTAAAAAATCATCATAAAAAGAAAAAGAAAATCTAAGCAAAAATTAACTTTCAACAATGAAGATCCTCATAACTTTTGCGTAAGTTAATTTTTTTAGTAATCGTGGATGTTTCTTAGGTTTCTTAAATTCTCATTTTTTACATATTTCAATTTGAAACCATTATTATCTTCTAAATTTCATATTTTGCAATTTTAATTTATTTTCACTTTTTAATTCTTATTTTTTATAATATACTATTAAAATAATACATTAGAATTTTCAGTGTTATTGTTGCTATTTTGATAATTCGATTAAGACGAGTTTCGTCTACAACATTGAAGTGCAATTTTGATAATTCATCCATATTTAATTATGATTCAATTTATACTTGTCAAATGTCATCAGAAAAGTGGGAAAAATTCAGCATTGGAATAACAAAAATTATTGGCGACCATAAAGATACAAATCAAAAAAATTCTAATGTTGAAGCTTTGTCTTTTGATACTCAAAAAAATGTCAGTTTTCTTCCTACAAAAATTGAAAATTTCTTCCCAAATCTTCTCATCATTAATGCATCGGAAATAAATTTGATGGGAATTTACAAGGAAAACTTGAAAGGATTGAAGAAATTAAAAATTTTAAACCTTAATCGCAATAAAATTCAAGGAATAAAAGCTGGAACATTCGATGATAACCTTGAACTTGAAAAAATCTTCCTAGACCGCAATGAAATTAAACAAATTGATGCTAAATCTTTTGATAGTCTGCAAAATCTTAAAATTCTACATCTTTCTGGAAATCGATGTGGAGCAAAATTTATTGATTCTGACAATGTTGAAAAAATCATTAAGGAAATCAATGATGGAAAATGCTCAAATTCACAATTGAAAAAGTCACAAAAAGATTCGAGAATTTTCAGCTCTGACATCAATAAAAATGAAAAGGAAATCACTAACCTTGAAGAAAGAATTGACAGTCTAACTCGACTTGTCATTGTTGAAACCGCAATTTCAGTCATAGCTCTTATTTTTCTTTTCATCATTTCCTTATTTTATTTTAGAGTTCGTCAACATAAAATTAAAATGAATCAACCAATTATAAATAATTGTGACAAAAACAAGAATGATAATGGGCCAATTTATGATGTTCCAGCACCATTGCCTAGGAAATTTGTTCCTGAAGGACATTCTTACAATAATCTGGATGCTGATGCTGAAAATGTTAATAAAAATGAAGACCAAAATACAAAGAATGAAGAAATCATACCAGTTCCAAAAGTTAGAAGTAGATCAACAAATAGTAATGCATCGGGAACTTCTCATATGCCCCAAAACTATCAAGAAATGCAAACAAGCAAACCCAAGCCAATACCACGATCAAGAAGCAAAAGTTCAATTACTAGCGAAACAAAATCTAAATCTAATGAAGAGAATGAACAAGATTATGCTGTTGAAACTGCATTGTGTCCAGAAGAAGAGAAAGAAGTTGAAGAGCACACAAAAATCGAAAAGGAAGATGAATCTCCAGAAGAAGAAGAAAGAAATAATAAGGTGATTCTTAATCCATTTTTGCTTGAGTTAAAGGAGAAGCAAAGATTGAAAGGACTTTTATTTGAAACAGTACAAGACGTTAATGAAAACATTTAAAATGAATTTTGCTGTCAATTTTAATAGAGTTCACACCTGTTATTTTAGTAGCAAGAATAAACTTAAACATCAATTTAATTGAATGTTTCCCTCCAAAAAATTATATATTTATATTACAAACAATTGCTTAATACATGTAACAAACTCAATAAATAAACAAACAAATAAAACCTAAATTTTCACTCAAAAACTATGAATACAATAACAATAATGATATATTTTTTTGTGTTAAACCTTGCTTTATTAAGTAAATAAAAGTTTAATATTAAGAAACTTCTGATTAATAATTTTCATTCATCTTTTAGAACAATTTAATGTTGTAACTCAATTTGGTATGAATGAAATTAATTTGATGAGTTTCTGTATTAATCTATTACAAGTTTTTTTTCTTTTATGAACTAAACTTAATTCATGAACTTAACCTGTAAATAAACTTTATTAATTTCCTAGTTGAGAGTTGTTATTCATATCCAATACTTAAAATATTAATTTTATGGTGACTTATACGTTACAGTCATTTATATATTTAAAAGTTATTGTTAACTTTTTTTTTGTCTTAGCAATAAAGTCAGTTCTAAAGCAAGCATTGTTCTTGTATTTATTATTAATTTAGTGATTTATTTCAGTGTTATCACATATTTCTGCTTCATAAAATTCCTATATAATAAAATTTACGTAATGACAAATTCATGAATATTTTTCATAGTTTTCTGATTCATTTGTATTTGTTTGTTTAAAACCACAAAAAATTAAAATATTTATAATAATGATGTGATGGGAATTACTGCAATTAAATGAGCATAATGAATAAAAAGGAATCAAAATTTTAGTCTATAAAGTACTTTGATATTAAATTGACGGTTTGTGCTATAAAACTAAATTTTTTTGAATTTTAATTATAAACGCCTTAACAGTTCAATAAATTGACGAAGAATATCGAAATCAGAATGGGAAATAAAGTTGTGTAAGAAAAAACCTTTAAATATTATCAAAAAGTTTTAAAATAACTCTGTAATTTTCACCATTTTAGTTCAATTTTAATCCTTCTTCAACTCTTTTTCGTCTCAATCAATCAATCTTCAACAACAACACTCAATTGTCATTTTAATGAACGTCATTACAATTTTACTAATGAGAAACTTTATACATGTTCAGCAGAGAAAAATCAATGGCAAAATTACAGCATTGAAATCACAAAAATTTCTGGTCAACATCAAAATCATCTCACAAACAACAATGTCAAAAGTTTCTCAGTTTGGAATTTGCAAAATGTAAATTTTCTACCAAAAAATCTCAGTCAATTTTTCCCCAATGTCATTTTGATCCAAGCACAAAATTCAAATATCAAAGGAATTTTCAAGGAACATCTTGCAGGACTTCAGAAATTGAAAATTTTAATTCTCAGTGACAATCAAATTCAAGGAATAAAAGCTGGAACTTTTGATGAAAATGAAAATCTTGAAATGATTTTTTTGGAAAATAATTTGATCAAGCAAATTGATGGAAAATCTTTTGACAATTTAAGAAAACTCAAGAAACTTCATTTGAGTAGAAATTCATGTCAAAATTTAACAAATGCTGAAAATAAAACACAAGTTGAAAAATTGGAAAATTTAATACGCAACAAAATTTGCTATGAATCTGCATTTCAAAACTCTTATAAGAATATCAAAAATTTAGAAGATATCATCGATAAAAACAAAGAAGAACTTGAAAAGCATAAAACAATAATGACAGAAATTTTCCTTTGCATTCAAGGAGTTTTTGGCTTGTTTGTCATCACTCTGATAATTTTAATCATCATTATTGCGGTTTTATTTAAAAATTGTCAAACACAAACAGAAATGACTGAGCCACTAATAAATGATGAATCTGTAGCTTTTTATGGAAGCATCAATGATGACAATCAACAAACACAAATTTCCCAACCATCAACTTCTAATCATCATGAAGAATTAATTAATATTCTTGATGTAATCAATGAAAACAAAAAAATCAGAGCTTTGGGTCATCGAAGACATTCATCATTAATTGATGTTGAAGGTGATGGTGACATTTTAGCAAGCAGAAAAATCAGAAATGAATTTGTCAATGCTAGGAGGCCAAACATTCCTTTGACACGAGCATTAAGTAGTTTGTCATCCAAAAATGCTGAAGAATTTAATGAAAATGATGAAAATGCAGATGCAAATGAAAATGATGAAAATAAAATTGAAATTCTTGAAAATTCAAAGTTTAACAAACTAAATCAAAATTTAGATAAAAGCGCTAAAAAAATTGATGTCAATGGTTCACAAAATTCAACAAATGACAAAAATCATGATCAAAATGAAAATTTGAAACATTCAATCAAGAAACTTGATAAGAATACAGAAAATTTTAGAGAAGAAATTGAGGAAAAACCCAGTAAAAGCTTGAATATCGAACAACCAAACCAGGAAGATTCAAGCACTGTTAAAGTTGGAAGTCTTCCAAAAATTGATGAGGATTGCGAGGAATTTCCTAAAGATGCAGAAACATTGTCACAAAAATATCAAAGAAATCCACAAAATGAAAAAGACAGTACTTTAATGTCAATTTTATTGAAAGAAATAAAGGAGAAACAAAAGCAGAAAAGACTGGGATCGATTTATTCTTCTAAAATTGATGAAGCGGAAGAGGAAGAAGAAAAATAATAAAATAAAGTAATTAAATCAGGAAAGGAACAATATTAGTTTTTGTTTCAAAAATTAAATTTACCTTCTTTGGTTAGTATCAAACAACTGCACAATAATGTGAAATAAAATTTCTAAAGTATTTCTTTTATGGAGTCTTTTAAGTCAAAATTACCAAAACAAATTTAAAAGTTTGTAAAAATTAAGTATTTTTGCTTCTAAATATTTTGAAAAAATATAAATTTTCAATATAATTTTTATAACTTACCACAATAAAGACAAAAGAAAATATTTTGATGTTCGTTATGTTCATTCACAATATGTTGATATAATTCAATAAAATTTCTTTTAAATTCAGAACAAATTATGCAAGAAAATTTCAACAATTGTTCATGTTTTTCCACAACATGGTTAAGAAAAGTTGAATAAGAAGGGAAATCTTTTGAGCAATTTTGACAATGATTTATACAACGTTTTTTTGTGCATTTTATTGAATGCTTTTCAAGATCAATGACATTACTAAAAATTTCATTGCAATTATTGCACTTCCATTCGAAATTAAACCAACCAAGATTTTCTGTCAATCCAATTGGCATTTGCTCAATTTCAGCTGTAAATTTTCCACTCAATTCATTACTAAAAAGATTTTCCATTGTATATTTTACTACTTCTCGTGTCATTTTTAAACCACGATTTCTTTTACTTGATTGTGATTTTCTTGCTGGTTTTTTTGGAATAATTTTTTCTTCATTCACATCAAGTCTTTCAATTTTAAGCTCAAAATTTTGAAAATCATCACAGGGAAAATCATTTAATTGCTCTAAAAGTTCATTCTTAAGTCTTTCTTGCACTTCAACAATTCGGTTGGTAAATTTTACACATTTTTCTAACATTTCAGAGCAACTTGCACAAACTAAATGCGGCAATAATTTGTCAGGATCAAGAATGATTTTCAAATTTGTTTCAAGATGTTGCTTGATTGTTGGATCATCGATTGTTAATAAACTTGACCCAGATGATCCAATTAGTTTAAAATCACCACACAAACGGCAAAGTTCTGTCATGATTATTGAAATTTTTATTAAAATTTTAAAAAATAATTTTTTATTTATTGTTTTTGTTTACAAAAAAATTTTAAGATGACATCTGTTGTGAAATCTTTGAAGTTTTTAAAAACATTTGCTTACTGTTAAAAAATGACAATTTTATATTTGCTTTATTTTGTACATTTTGAAAAATGAATTATTAAAAAATTGAATAGTGAAATAATGTTAAATGATGGTGTTGTTTTTAATATTCTTGTTCTGAAATAGTAAACATTTTTGAAGACACAGCAAATTTTAAAACTGAAATATTTTTATGACACAGTTGAAACTTAAAATTTTTTTAGGCATACCGAACATAATTTTGGTCTAATTCTTTATATTTCCTCTAGAATTTAGGAATTAAATATTTTTCGTGGCAAACTATGGGCTTTCTTACATCACATAAGCATCTCAGTGTATCCGATAAAAATTTTATTTAATGATGTTGATTATTGAACTTTTTTGCCTGTTAATAGTTGATGATAGTTGATATATGTAAAAATAAGTAGCATGATATTATAAATAAACTAATAAGACTCTATTTGTGTTCATTCTGACTAACTCCGATGAATTGATCGAATCTACAATTAATTGCATTTATCAATGAAAATATTACTCAATAACTGAATTTTGCAAATGGTTTGTATTTAATAATTTTTATTTGATCCCTGAAATTATAAATCAATAGTTTATAACATTTATTAGGAATAAATAAATTTTAGAAAATTTAAAAAATAAAAAATAGTGAAATTTATTTTAAATTTGAAAAAAATTCAAAAATAAAAACGATCGCATTAAGATCATTTGACTGATACAAAAAACCTTACAATAATCTTAAATTTTTTGTACAGTTTTAAGAAAATAAAGAGAAAGATGGGCAAAAATAAATTTGTTGGGTTGGGAAATATTTACATTTTTTTAATTTCAAATATTTCTATAAATTCAAGTAATTTCAAATTTGAAAATTAAAAAAATGTTTTTAAATTTTAAAACCTTTGAAATTTAATTGACAAAAATTATCTAAAATATTCAGAACATTAAAATAAATTTCTTTAAAAAGCGCTTCAAAAATCTTGAAAATTTCAATTCCATCACAACTTCTCCCCTGTCATCATCAAACTTACATTTTCTTTGCTGCCAGTGCTCTCAATTTTTTTATTCACACACAAAAAAATTCTTTTATAATTTCTTCAAAATATTCGTCATAAAAGTAATTTTTTATTCGATTTTTATGCATCCGTGTAATTTTGATCATGTCGTGAATCGAGTCAACATGCAATGTGCCTTCTAAAAATGAAGCAAGACTGAAAATTTTATCAAAAAAAATTTTACCCAAAAAAAAAAATATTTTTTCTACATTCTGGAGAGTAAAGAAAAAAAAATATAGGAGGAGAAGAAGGCAAGCCTGTGGTTGATAAAAAGTTGCAAATTTTGTAACTTTAAGTGAATGTAAAGTGGACAGAGTGAAAAATTGTGAATAAAAATAATAAAAATAGAAAGAAAAAATAAATTCCAAATGATTAAAATTTAGCAAGAGGAAAATAAATTCCTGAAAACAACAACAAAAAAAAATTTTATACAAAAAAAAAAATCGAGAGCAATGAGGAAGCATCAGGGAAGTCAGGATGATGGTGTAGAAAAGAGCAATGATAGGTAAGTGTTGAATTGTGATGAAAATTTTAATTCCAAACATGACGTCATGTTGTTATATTTACGAACGTGACGTAATTGACGTAATCCGCAAAGAAAGTTAGTCGCGAAGGCTAGTCTGAGGTCTCATAGCTCACATACACAAAACAAAACATAAACAGAACACTTTAGAATGAAAATTCTTTTCCATTTCTTGTGTGATATATAAACATTTAATGAAAGAATGAAAGTTAGACAAGAGAAGGGGAATGAGTGTGATTTTTTTTTATTTTTTGAGACGGACTTTAGTGTGTCTTTCATATATACGCACTGTGAATATCTTGTGAATGAATGAAGAGTGAGATAGAAAGAGAATTGAGAAAAAAGAAGTAAAAAATTTGTAAACAGAGAAAAACATTTTTAATTGATTTTTTTACAAATTTTAATTAGAAAATTTTTTAACTGTCATTTTAAAAAGTTTAAATGGTAAAATTTGAAAAGTTTTAATTTTTAGATTTTTTTTTAAATTTATTTATTTATATTTGTAAACAAATTCAAAACAAAAACCTAAAATTTTTATAAAAAATTTCAAAACATTGAAAAAAATTCTTCAAAAACTTTTGCTCAATTTTTTTATCTTTTAAATTGATCAAAAACAATACAAAAAAATTAATTCAAACGTACATAAAAGTACAGAAAATAATGAATTACAAATTTCATATAAACACATAAAAACATTTTTTTAATTATGAAACTGAATTAATTTAGTTTTTATAGTTTTTTATTTTGACTTTTGCAATTTATTTTTTTTTTGATATATTGAAGTACAAAAGTTATTGTGTACAATTGAAAATTTTCATTTTATAGATGAAATTTTATTTACTTGAATTTGTCGTTGTTGTTTATTTTGAGTTTATGCAAAAAATGAACTTAATTCATTTAAGAAAGTCATAAAAAATTTTTTTCATGAACACAAAAAATTGACAAAATAGACAATAAAAATTTTGAAAATTAAGAAATCTTAGAATTATGAAGTAATTTTTTAAAAAGTTATTTGAGATTAGAGAATAAAACTGAAAATTAAATAAAAAGCAAAAATCATTTAACATAAATTAATTCTTAAAAATATTTAAAATAAAAGATAATTAACTTATATAAATATTTTGAACATTTTTTCCTGAAAGGAAAACAATTTTATCATTAAATGATAAAGAAAAATAATATCGAGAAAACAAAAATATTTATAAACTTTATTACTTTTTAGTTTATTGAAATTTGATAACTTTAAACGCCTTTCTATGAAGTTTTATTAACAGAAGATGAAATTTATCTTTTAAAGATTTTCTTTGTAAAAATTTTATTTATTAAAAAGTTTTTAAGTAATTTTTTAACTTATTATTTGAAATCTGAAACTGTTTTTATATGTTATACCTATTTAAGATAACCAAAACTATTTGAATAAAATTTTTAATTAAAAATCAACTTTGTTAACTGATTAAATTTTGGGTATTTCTTAAATCATTTTGAACACTGATTTACACGATTTTAAAGTTAAATAATCACTTTTGTTGTTACATCTAAATATTTTTATCCTAAAATATTCAATGCTACTTATATTTATTCAATATTAAACGCTGAATAAATGTTTTTTCTTCGAAAATTATGTGTTTAACACATAACTTATTTCTTATAACTTTGATTGGAGTATAAAAAAATTAATTTTTAAATTCTTTGCATTAAAATTATCTTAAATGAATGCTTAACCTTTTAAAAAGCATTTAGTGTTAAAATATTTGACTAACGATATTAATCAATAATAGACTTTGAAGACTTCTGTAAATATTAAATTACAAAATATAAAATTTCGATAAAAACAATAAATTCTAGGAAAAAAATTTTATTACTTATTTTTAATGTTTATTTTTGTTACGTTTCTGCATGATTATCTTCATATAAAACTCCCCCTTTTTTATTCGTAATACTTTTTATTATTTGCAAAAGGTTTATCAATTTCTTTTTAAATTTCTTATCAACATTTTCGTTGTAATAAAATTTTTATTAATAAATCTCTGATAAAAAAATGAAATTTTTGATATTTTATAATGCTGAAGTTATGTCATTCAGTTTGAATAATTTTAATGTAATTTGAATTAAAATAAGTTTTTTATGTTTTATGACAATTGAAGATTTTAGGTTTTATTTTTTTAATTCTAATGATCCAATCTGTGTCTTAGGAAAATTTTTAAACTCAAGAATGATCAACAAAATTGATTCACAACTAATGAATTGTTACGCTAATTTTCAGCACGATCGATTAAGGTTGAAAAACATTCTTCGTCGTACTTCAATTACATATTCTTTTTTCTTATATTTGAAATCAACAATCAATTATTTAAGAACAGATTTTGATGAATTTTCTAACAACTAGTTTTGAACGATAATAAAATAAAGGATTTTTGGTCAGCCAATCAGTAAATTTTATAAAATTCTCCGCACTTAACCGCGGATTTTTTAGGATTTTCCCTAAAAAATGTCGGTTGACGGATCACGAATTTGATTAATTCTGACCAGAATATTTAAATTTAAAGAAAACTTTATGTTTAAAGAAAATAAATTTCTTTATTTGAATTTTCATCAATTTAACATGAAAAAGTTTTTATTCGTCTTTCAGTTGGCAAGTCAGTTAAGACTAAAAGTGACATTAAATTTTATTATAAATAATTTGAAAAATGGAAATCAAATCATTTTTTGGAACTTTTTTTCACTAAATTTAGAACATTTTTAAAAATATTAATCAAAATTTAAAAGAATTTTTTTCGTTAAAAAAAGAAATAAATTAAGTCAAAAACAAAATAAATTATTTCAAATTTATAAACAATTTAAAAGAAAATAAATTTGAACTAAACTAAAATAAAATTTTTCCCTCAATTCATACAAAAATAACCACACAAAACAAAAATAAAATTACATAGAAAATCCCACATAAATAAATGATCATTATAGCACAACCTTTCAATATCATTCTCAAAAAAAAATTTCTATTTCATCACAAGAAAAGAAATTTCTCTCACATGACATCATAAGCAACAATTTAACCAGATGTGAATGAAAATCGCAGATTGAAAATTTCACACATAAAAACAATACAGAAGAAAAACAGGCCACACACATGTGTGTAGTCAGTCAATCGACAGAAAGGAGGAGTAAAAAATAACAATAGATCGATGAAAATGAAAATTTTTTGACCAATTTTCTTGACATTTTTATTGAGAAATGATTTTTAAAATTTATTTTTAAAAAAACTTGTAAAATAATTTTTTATTTAGCCATAAATTTATTTTTTTCCAATTTGTCATCATAGAAAATTATAAAAATAGAAAAAAGGCAAATAAAAAAATCACTCTATGTACCTATGCCAACAAAATATACACACAAACATTTGTGTCATTGATAAGAAAAAAGAAGATGATAGTAGCACAAATGACTGAAAAATATGGGTCAATGCCTTCTCTGACATAGTCACAAAAAATATAAAATAGAATTTTCCACTCAATGATTGTTTACCAAATAACTAGGAAGGAATTTTTTATGTAAAATAAAGAAAAGGTTAAACGTTAAGAATCAGCAGCTGACACAAATTTTTATGCACATTGAAATAAAATTTTCAAACGCTTTCTGACGTCAGACGAGCAATGAATCAGATATGTGAAAAAGATTAGCAGATGACTTTATAAATAGACGCATATACAAGTTAAGGAAGATGTTTGCAATGCACAAACACACCTGTATGTTGTTGTTGTTGACATTCAATTCTCTCTCACTTTTTTAGAGTCATTCAATCACTTTGTTTATAATATTCTTAGATCATTATGAATAAATTTTCTCATTAATAATATATACATGTGTGTGGGTATAGTGACGAGACAAAAGATGATGTGAAGCTTCTAATTAGGCTTTTGATCTTGCTTACTTGTTTATATAAGTGTTTAAATGAAGACGATGATGACTTTACAAAAATAGAATTCTTTTAGACAACATTAAAAATTGAGAAAAAAAAACAATTTTTTGCAGTTGAACTTTAAGTTTATGATGAACTTAAGAATTTTTGTCATTATAAAAGGATTTTATGAAATGAAGAATGTTTTATGAAAATAAAATTTAGGGGATGTTCTTTCGATGGAATGAATTTTTTCAGCTACAAATTTTTTTTGGATGAGAATTTTTTTTATGCCGAAAATTTTCATATTAATTTCTAGCGTTTTTTCTAGTGGATAAAAAATAATCAACCAAATTTTTCAGACTGGATGTTTTCAGTATTTTCATCTCCATATTCAGCCGAAACTTTTTGGTTATGAAATATTTATGATAAAACATAGCAGAAAATAT
>CM031382.1:4652219-4686663 GCA_018290095.1 Polypedilum vanderplanki | reverse complement strand
TTTAATTTCGAATGGAAGTGCAATAATTGCAATGAAAATTTACTAATGTCATTGATCTTGAAAAGCATTCAATAAAATGCACAAAAAAGCGTTGCATATAAATCATTGTCAAAATTGCTCAAAAGATTTTCCTTCTTATTCAACTTTTCTTAATCATGTTGTGGAAAAACATGAACAATTGTTGAAATTTTCTTGCATAAATTTGTTCTGAATTTAAAAGAAATTTTATTGAATTATATACATATTGTGAATGAACATAATGAACATCAAATATATTTCTTTTGTCTTTATTGTGGTAAGTTATAAAAAATTATATTGAAAATTTATATTTTTTCAAAATATTTAGAAGCAGAAATACTTAATTTTCACAAACTTTTAAATTTGTTTTGGCAATTTTAACTCAAAAGGCTCCAACAAAGAAATTCTTTAAAATTTCTATTTCACATTATTGTGTAGTTGTTTGATACTAACCAAAGAAGCAATTTAATTTTTGAAACATAAACTAATAATGTTCCCTTCCTGATTTAATTTCTTTATTTTATTATTTTTCTTCTTCCTCTTCTGCTTCATCAATTTTTAGAAGAATAAATTGATCCCAGTCTTTCTGCTTTTGTTTCTCCTTTATTTCTTTCAATAAAATTGACATTAAAGTACTGTCTTTTTCATTTTGTAGATTTCTTTTGATATTTTTGTGTTTCTGCATCTTGAGGAAATTTTTCGCAATCCTCATCAATTTTTGAAAGACTTTCCAACTTTAACAGTGTTTGAATCTTCTTGGTTTGGTTGTTCGATATTCGAGTTTTTACTAGATTTTTCCTCAATTTCTTCCCTAAATTTTCTGTATTCTCATCAAGCTCTCTTCATTGAATGTTTCAAATTTTCATTTTTGATCAAGTTTTTTGTCATTTGTTGAATTTTTGTGAACCATTGACATCAGTTTTTTCAGTGGTTTTTATCTGAATTTTGATTTTGTTTGTAAAAATTTGAATTTTCAAGAACTTCAAATTTATTTTCATCATTTTCATTAAATTCTTCAGCATTTTTGGATGATAAACTACTTAATGCTCGTGTCAAAGGAATGTTGGCCTCTCAGCATTGACAAATTCATTTCTGATTTTTTCTGCCTGCTAAAATGTCAACCATCACCTTCAACATCAATTAATGATGAATGTCTTCGCTGACCCAAAAGCTCTGATTTTTTTGTTTTCATTGAATTACATCAAGAATATTAATTAATTCTTTCATGATGATTAGAGTTGATGGTTGGGAAATTTGTGTTTGTTGATTGTCATCATTGATGCTTTCATAAACAGCTATAGATTCGTCATTTATCAGTGGCTCAGTCATTTCTGTTCGTGTTTGACCAATTTTTAAATAAAACCGCAACAATGATGATTTAAAATTATCAAAGTAATGACAAAAGCCAAAAAACTCTTGAATGCAAAGGAAAATTTCTGTCATTATTGTTTTTATGCTTTTCAATTTCTTCTTTGTTTTTTATCGATGATTTCTTCTAAATTTTTGATATTCTTATAAGAGTTTTGAAATGCAGATTCATAGCAAATTTTGTTGCGTTATTAAATTTTCCAATTTTTTCAACTTGTATTTATTATAGCATTTTTTTAAAACACATGAATTTCTACTCAAATGAAGTTTCTTGAGTTTTTTTAAATTGATCAAAGATTTTCATCAATTTGTTTGATAAATTATTTTCCAAAAAAATCATTTCAAGATTTTCATTGTCATCAAAAGTTCCAGCTTTTATTCTTGAATTTGATTGTCACTGAGAATTAAAATTTTCAATTTCTGAAGTCCTGCAAGATGTTCCTTAAAAATTCCTTTTGATTATTTGAATTTGTGCTTGGATCAAAATGACATTGGGGGAAAATTGACTGAGATTTTTTGGTAGAAAATTTACATTTTGCAAATTCCAAACTGAGAAACTTTTGACATCAGTGTTTGTGAAATATTTTTGATGTTGACCAGAAATTTTTGTGATTTCTATGCTGTAATTTTGCCATTGGTTTTTTCTCTGCTGAACATGTATAAAATTTCTCATTAGTAAAATTGTAATGACGTTTATTAAAATGACAATTTAGTGTTGTTGTTGAAGATTGATTGATTGATAGAAGAAAATATTAAAGAAGAACAAAAAATGAACTGAAAAAGAGAAAACTTTTTAAATGATCAAAATTTTTTTGTAATTTTAGTTAAAAACATGAATTGCGAATTAGATTTAAAAAAATCTATCAAATTACCAAAAAAAAATTCTACCTTTAAAAATTTTTTTTGGTTTTCAATAAATAATCAATTTTTATTATCAAGCGCTTTTTTATCAGATAAAAGTTTTTCTTACCAAAAATTCTTTCTCATTTCTTTTTTATCTATCAAAACTTTCTTTTTAAATTTAAACTTTGTGCCAAAAAATTAAGGATTTATTTTTAATTTAATTGTATTTAATGATAGATCACAATTATTTGAATTATAAAAATATTCTATTGCAAAAAGCTTTTACTTCAAGTCAAAACGCTTTAACAAAAAATAAAATTTTCTTTCTCATTCTTTTTTTATACAATATTTTTCATCATATTCAATATTATGACTATTATTATATTTGTGGTTTTTACTAAAAAATAAGCAAAAAATCAGAAATTGTCATGAATTATTGAAATTTCGTTTGAATATGAAAAATGATAAAGCAGCTAATGACATAAGTATGCTAGCATCATATTGCAAAATTATCATTTGTGAATCATCATTATTTGTGCATTTAAAAACTAGTTAAAAATGATAGGTGAACCTTCTTAGCACCAATAATAAGATTCATAAGAAATCATCAAAAAATTTTGCAAAATTTCTATCGATTAATTTTTAATTTGCAAAATTTCTAAATTTAACTAAATGTTTTTCCTTTTGTCTAGTTCAAATATCCACCAAGAAAATTATTTTTAATTTAGTCTGGCAAAAATTAATAATTAAATAACTAAAAATATTTTTTGTCTTAAAATTTATAAATTTTCTCTTAATTATAGGAAAATATTATTTCACTGGTGCTCTACTTCGTGATCATCTCATAGTCCATCAACCGTATAAAATTCTTCCACAATTCACCTGTGATATTTTGTTTCATTTAAAACTTTCAAAAAACAAACTCTTTTAAGCCACATGAGTCGATTCACTTAGAACGTCGTTTCACATGCGAATGTTGTGCATTTTCATTTAAATATCGAGCAGAACTTGTTCAACATCAACAGTCACAACATAGCGATGAATGCAATGAAGAATGCAAAACTTGTGGTAAAAAATTTAAAAATAGAAGAAAATTGAGAAGACATGTGAGGAATATGCATGAAGTTAGTGAAAAAGTTTTCACCTGTGACGAATGTGGAAAAATATCAAAAAATAAAAAAAGTCATGTGACACATTTGAGGGTAAAAAAAAAGTTTTAAAAAGTATTTTTTTTTATTATTTTGTAATTTTTAGGTGCATAGTGATAAAAATATATATTCATGCATGTACTGTCGAGAACTTTTAAGCATTCTTCTGGTTTTACATATCATGTAAGAATATGAATGTAAATTTTTTTCAAGAAAATTAAAATTTTATTTTTTGCAGATTCGAACACATACAGGTTTGCATTAAATAAAATCCAAGACACTAAAATTTTATCAAAACGAGTGGAAAAGTGTCCGCCATAGACGGATTACTTTAGCGCATTTGGTGCCTAGATCAGTGTATGTTGACAAAATTACGAATTATTAGATTCATTCGAAAAAAAAATTTACACTTAAAAAATAATTTGATCGAAATAAATTAAGATATAGTGAAAACTGACTTTCAGACTCTGCAATTAACAGAATATCTTATTATAAATATTTTAACTTGAAATTAACGGTTTAGTAATATTCAAAATATTTGAAGTTCCAATATTTGCCGTTGGTGGCGCTGCAATCGTTTTCGCAGCTAACTTCGCGTTGTTTACATTTTCAATTTGGAAATTTTAATTCGTAATTTCCTAATTAATGCATACAGTCAAAACATTCTAATGGAAGAATGCCGCCAATAACTCGACAGCACAAATCAAACACAGCAAACGGAAGTCGCGCTAGCTATCTGTAGTTTTCGAGATCTCATCCCTCACCAGCCAGCCAGCCAGCCAGCCAGCCAAAGTGAAGATATAAGCGGCATTGTTGTTCCAAAAATGCGCTAAAAATTATTAAATTTAATAAAATAATTTTTGCTGCTTCAAAATTTTTTAAAGGTTTTTACTTATTTTTCTTACTTATTATTTACAGGTGAAAGACCTTACATGTGTCCAATTTGTGATCAAAAGTTCATTGATTGGCCTAACTGTAAGAAGCATATTAAAGCTGCTCATGGCGAAGTTGACATTAAACCAATTCAACTTGGAACTTGAATTATTTCAAACAATTTTAGAATTTTATTTTAAAATAAAAATAAACTTGAAAAGTCTTTTAAACTTTAAATTTTCTTAAAGCATTTTAAAAAGTAAAGGACAGCAAGTGATGTGCATTTTTATCTTTTCAGATCAATATGTTAAGCAATAAATCCTACATTTTGAAAATTATTAAAATTGAATTATCACCTCTTGGAAAATTTTATAATGTGAAATTAAATTTTTCATTTTTATTTTTAAAATTATTCAATCAAATAAAAAAATTTTCAAACTTCTTTTACGTTTGCAGAAAAAAAGAAATTAAAATTTGTTCAGTTTGCCAGGTCATCTTAATTTTCAGTTGTATAATTCATATTTTATGTAGAAGAAGCAGGTGACGATGTATCCTGTGGTGGTGGACCACGACCGGTTTTCTTTCCATTTGGAGGCGGACCTCTTGGACCGCCACCTAAAATTCAGAGAAAATCATAAAAACATTTTTTTAAAAAAATTTAATTCAAAATTAGTAAGACAAGAATTTTTAATTAAAAGTAAAGTAGTCCAGAAGTTTTACCAAAGCCAAATTATTAAAAAAATTAAAAACTATTTTGCATAAAATTAATTAAAAGCTGAAATAAAGTTTTTCAGTATTTTAAACAGCTGTTTTATTTACATACCACATCCACCACGTTTGCCACCTCCCATGCCACCATCACTTGGCATTCCTGTGTCAGAATCACCTAAAATAATTAATTTGAATTGATAAACTTCTAAATTTATAAAAATTTCAACTTATTACTCTCACTTCCACTGCTTTGAGCAAATGCAACTGCAATAAATGCAAAAATAACAAAAATAAAAATGAATTTCATTCTTAACTTGTTTGATTGTTTCTGATGCTTCTATACAATTTTTAATTAGCTTTTATAGCAAAATTTCATGAAAATAATTATTTGAATTCATTGATTAATTAAAAAATGATAAAAAGTTGACAATGAGATTGTGATCAATTACAAGGTTGCAAATTTAAAACTGCAATGATGTTTCGAATCTTTTTATAATTATAACAAATGCGTCATGAAAATTTTGTTGATTTTATTTGATGAGATGCATGAATTTGATTTATTTTGGGAATTTTTGTTTACACTTTTGTGATTTTATCAAAATTTGTCAAATTACAAAATTTTATAAATTTTTTTTAATTTTTTTTTTATAAAATAAGAAATATTTTGAACTCAAAATTTTTTTAAACAATTGTTATCTATCAAATTTAAAAATTTAATTTTTTAAATTTTTTGAAAGATTCAGAAACATAAAAATGCATTCACAAAAAGTAATACAAAAAAATCCGTTAAAAAGAAATTTAAAATTTCCTTAAATTTTCACAATTCACCACCCTTTATTCATCAAAACTAATTTATAAAGGTTTCAACATTAACTAGGTCACAACATCAAAATATTTTTGTCAATAAAGAAGGAACAACACAAAAAAGATTTTTTTGCATTTTAATTTTTTTTAGTAGAATTTTATAGTTAAAATTTATATTAAATTAGCAACTCAACAACATAAAGCAATCATCAATAAAATCAACATAAAATCACAATCATAAGTGAGTCAGAAATTGCATAAAAAATTTTCATTCCAATCGCAATTTTATCATTAGCCATATCTTATCGTTTACGAATTTTTCCACATTTTTAGAACTAAAAGCTGCAAGACAATGACAAACGCAAACACATTAACTGATAAAGAATATTATCAATTGACAATAAGCGTCGGTAAGGCGTTGAATCCGCAAGAACTTCCAATTAAACAAAAGCATGTAAGGTGAGTATTTGATGATTCATTTAGCCGGAAGATTTTTCATTTCATTTTTGTCATGAAGGACGTAAGCTAGAAAAAAAATTATTTTATCGTTATTGTCATGACTGAATGTGCAAGTTCTTTTTATGGCTTCTTTATCATTGTGCAGCATTTTTTTGTTATTGCTTGTTTATAACTTCAAGTAGCAAAAAAATTGCTGTTTGTAATTCAATGAGTGAAAGCGAAGAAAATTTTTTCTTTTCTAGTTTTTGAGTGGGTTGAAGGTGTGTGTTTGTGGAATTAATTATTAGAGCATTCTGTTGTGTAACTTTAATGAATAAACATTTAATGAATTTTTCTTTTTAAGAATTTTTTCAAATGTTTACATAGAAAAAAAATTGAATTTTTTTAAAGAACTAATGAACAAACATGAAAAGAATTTTTCTGTTTACTTAAACTATAAGAAGATAAAAATTAATGTGAAATTATTTTTGTAGAGCTGCGATAATAGCAACATGGATGTCAAATGGTGGACATGCTTTCTGGGCTATTGCGATACGACAACAATTGCAAGATAATCGCATTACTGGTAAATTAAATAGAATTTTTTTATCGTTTCTTGCTAATCTTTTTCTTAATTCGATACTGAATGTGCATAGGCAAAACATAAATTTTTATTTTATTAAAAAATTCTTTATTTTAATTTCAGCATGGAAATTTCTCTACATGCTTCACAAAATCCTTCGTGAAGGACATCCAGCAGTCATTGCACATTCAATGAGACATCGAACAATGTTGACAGAATTAGGAAAACTTTGGGGTCATTTAAATGATGGCTATGGCATTTGTATTTTGCAATACACAAAACTGCTAGTAATGAAGCTCAATTTTCATGATAGAAATGCTAGATTTCCTGGAAATCTTGTTCTAAAACGTGGAGAACTTGAAAAAATCGCAGGCAATGACATCAATATTTATTTCCAACTAGCAATTGAAATGTTTGATTATTTGGATGAAATTATTGCATTGCAAGCAACAATTTTCAATTCAATCACGACTTTTGCAGTGTCATCAATGACTGCAGCTGGTCAATGCCGTCTTGTGCCGCTTATTCCATGCATTCAAGATTCAAATCAACTTTATGATTTTTGTGTACGACTCATGTTCCTTTTACATGCCAATTTACAAGAAGACTTGCTTGTCCATCATCGTGAACGTTTCAGAACAATTTTTAGACAGCTCAATAGTTTCTATAAGCAAGCTGGACAACTTCAATATTTTCATAATCTTATCACTGTTCCACATTTGCCACATAATCCACCAAACTTCCTTGTTCAAGCAGATCTAGGCAATTATACTGCACCAAAAATTGTGCTTATGAATGAAAACAATGACAATATTAGTGAAAGTGATGCGAGTTCAATTGTAGGTGATTTAGTTGATACTAATGCTGTTGATTCACCACAGCCCGTTGAAGAAACTCCACCATTGCCACCAAGTGAGTTTATTTATGTAAGTTTTTATAAGAAAATAACCAAAATATTTTTTTAGAAATTGATTACGAACGCCTTTTAAATGAACGAGATGAAATGATTAACAAATTAAGGCATGAGCAAGAAGTTCAATTGAGTAAAGCAAGAAGAGCTTTTAGTGAGAAAATTGAAAAAGAAAATCAACTGCAAGAACAAGTTATGAAATTGACAACAGAATGTTCAGATCTTCAAAATGAAATTGCAAATTTAAGTAAGTTGAAGAATTTCTAAAGTGGATTTGTCGTAATTTTCATATTTGAATTTTTAATTTGTTTTTAGAATTGCAAAAGCAAGAATTGGAATTAAAAGCTGAAACAGCGCCAGAACTTGAACGTAAGTTTAATTTTATAATGATTAACTTTTTTGGCTACATCGACGAATGTAAGATTTAACGATTTTTTATTCTTTATTAGATTTTGCCGAATGATCAATTAATTTTAAGATTTTTATTTAAAAAATTTAATGCATCTTTAAATTTTGAAAAATTTTTATTTACAGAAAAAGTTCAAGTTGAAGAAGAAAAAGCAAAACAAACTGAAGAAAAATTCCAGAAATTGAAAAACATGTATACACAGATACGTGATGAACATATAAAATTGTTAAGAAAGGTAAGTAAAACTCTAGCTAAAATTAAGAAATATTCAAGTAGATCAAAAATTTCAAGAAAGTGTAAAAAAGCAAAGAAAAACTATGTGTGAATAACTCGAGAAAAAAACTAAATTTGCAGAATAATTAGAACATAAAAGTCTAGGAGAAGACACTCCGATAAACTGCAAAATCTTCAAGAATTGCCGATTATTCAGCAATTAAACGAAATATCTTTGCCTTGATAAAAGTTTTTAAATATTTTAATTAAGTTTAAAATTTAATTTTTTCTATTTTCAAACTTTTACACAAAAATTATTGTATACTTTTAATTTTATGCAAATTTAAATCAATCAACAACAATCATAACTTTCTAAATTAAAATTTATTCCCTCTTTAATTTTAGCATGATGAAACCAACAAAACATTGCAAGAGAAAACTAAAGAATTGCAAGAAATTTCACAAGAACATGAAGAAAGTAAAATGAAATTACAAGAAATTGAAGTTCAAAAATCAACAATTTCTGAAAATTATCAAAAGAGCAGCATTGAAACTGAACAATTGAAGCAACAATTTACAAACATCGAGTATGAAAAGAAGAATTTAATGGATCAAATTCAAAGTATTGAATCAAAGAAATCAGCAGAAATTGCTGAACTGAGGATAAATTTTGAGGCAGTTGAAACAAAATGTAAGCAATTGGAAGAGCAGCTTGAAAAAGTTGAAGAAGAAAAGAAAATTTTGATTTCTGAAAGTGAAGAAAAATTGAGTGAAAATGAAGAAAAGTTTGAACAATTAAAAGTTGAAAAAGAAAAGTTAGAGGAAGAAATGAAAATGAAAGAACAAAAGCTTATGGTGAGTTATAAATTTAATTTTGGAAAGTTTGTATGCTAAAATTTGTAAATATATTTTTGGTGGTATTTTTGTGTCATTTAATTTTTCATTAATGCTTTAAACTTTTTTTATTAATAAATTTGTAGGTTATTAGAAATTTTAAATTTAGTTTAATGCTTCAAGATGGCTTTAAAATTTACTTTAATTCTTAAAACTATTTAATTTTTTTTTGTAAATATTCACGAAAACTTGGAAACTATTTATGAAAAACAACTTTTCAAAAGAAAAAAATTGCTAGGTTCTTAAAAAAACACTTAAAAATAAAAATAATTTTCATTTCGAGATTTTCTAAAAAAAACTTTCTACAAAGATTAATAAAAATGAAAATATTACAACTTTTCAATACAAAAGCAACATTTTATTCTCCAAAAAAACATTCATTCGTCTTTTAATGTTCAAAATAAAAAGTATAATAAATCTATGTTTTTCTATCGACATGATAATAAATTATTCAATTAAATCACAGAAAGAACTTGAGTTGACTAATAATACTCTCGAAGAAAAAAGCAAAGAGTTGGAAGAAATTTCGAAACAACATGAAGAAAGTAAAGAAAGATTGCAAGAAATTGAAAGTGAAAAATTGATTGTTACTGAAAATTATCAAAAATCCTCAATCGAAAGCGAAGAATTAAAAGAACAGATTTTGAATGCTGAGGAAGAAAAGAAAAATTTAATTGATCAAATGCAAACCATTGAGTCAGAAAAATCAACAGAAATTGCTGAATTAAAAGTCAATCTTGAAGATTTTGAAAATAAATGCAAGGAACTAGAAGAGCAACTTGAAAAACTTGAAGAGGAAAAGAAAATTCTTATTTCAGAAAGCGAAGAAAAATTGAATGAAAATGAAGGAAAATACGAGCAGTTAAAAACTGAAAAAGAAAATTTAGAGGAAGAAATGAAAATGAAGGAACAAAAATTTTTGGTAAATTTTATTAGATTTTTTAATTAGTAATTTAAGACAAAATTAAAATAATTAGAAAGTTGTTTTGTTACTAAGTAACACAAAGTTTTTGAAATTTAAAATATTTCTAATTTGGTTATCCTTCACAAATGCTTAAGAAATATCCAAAGAACATCAAAATCTTTGTGGTGGTGTTTTTAACATTTTATTAACACTTATTTACTAATTCTTTTAAGTAGATTCAAGTAGCATTTATAGTCTAAAACATTTTTAATATTCATTATAAAAAATTAAAAAAAAAGAACAATGAAACACCAAAATTGTTATCAAAAAAGTCTTCTTTGTCATTCTGCAAATGAAAATATTCAATCAAAGAAATCCTAGTGTCAACATAATACTAATTTTTACAATTAAATCACAGGAAGAACTTGAGTTGACAAAAAATAATCTTGAAGAGAAAACAAAAGAATTGGATGAAATTTCAAAACAATATGAAGAAAGCAAAGAAAGATTGTTAGAAATTGAAAGTGAAAAATTGATTGTTACTGAAAATTACCAAAAGTCTACAATCGAAAATGATGATTTGAAGCAGGAAATTTTAAATGCTGAAGAAGAAAAGAAAAATTTAATTGATCAAATGCAAAGTATTGAATCAGAAAAATCAGCAGAAATTGCTGAATTAAAAGTCAATCTTGAAGAAAGTGAAAATAAATGTAAAAATTTAGAAGAAGAAATCACAAAAATGGAAGATGAAAAGAAACTTTTGATTTCTGAAAATGAAGAAAAATTGAATGAAATTGAAGGAAAATTCGAAGAACTAAAAACAGAAAAGGAAAATTTGGAAGAAGAAATAAAAGAAAAAGAATTGAAATTTTTGGTAAGATTAGGGAGAAAAAAAATTCACTTCGTTGTTTGCTAGAAAATTTAGTTTATTTTTATGCATGAAAGTTTTCTTTAACTTTTCTTGTTCTTTTTTTCTAACACTTTTTTCTGCATGCATTCATTTTACTAACAAATTTACTAACAGCAACTTCAAGCAAATAACGATCGTCTAAGAATAATTAAAGATGATTTAGAAAATGATATTCATTGCTTACTTCAACAGGAGGAACTTGAAGCAACCAAAAATGAATTGACAACACAAAGTGCAAATCAAATTAGCGAAATCAAAAATAATAATGAACTTTCACTTCGTGCCTTAATGGAAGCTTTATTGAAAGGTTGTGAAGAAATTAGTCTACGATCAGTGCAGGAAAATGAGACACTTGGAACACAAACAAGTGCTGCTTATTATATTATGATTATGCAAGAACTTCAAGATTTATTGGATAAATTAAAAGTTACATATGGAGGCTACAGTGAGAATTGCAGTGAAAATGCTGAAGCACTTGCTGTTACTGTTGTTAATAGTGGACATATGTTATCATTGGCTTTTGATCGTGGAATGACTATTGCTAATGCATCAACTAATATGGTCTCTGGTGAAAGTAAGTAATTTTTAGTTTTTTTGACCTACAGTTTAAAATTTATCTAAAAATTTCAAATAATTTTCTTTCCCATAGAAATAGCAACAGAAATAAAAGAATGTGGCAACATTAGTGCCAATTTCTTTAAATTATTAGCATCAAATAGCGATAATGCAACAGTCAATGACTCTCTGCAACAACTCAAAGACAAACTCTACTCAATAACAAACATGATTGGAGATTTATCAAGTAATAAAGATGAGATTGAAAAACTTGAAGAACTTGTAGAAGCTGAATTGAATGGGATGGATAAAGCTATTGAAGAAGCATCAAAGAAAATCATGGAAATGCTTGCACAATCACGTGCATCTGATACAGGAATTAAACTTGAAGTTAATGAAAAAATTCTCGACTCTTGCACTGATTTGATGAAATTTATTAAAGTTTTAGTGCAAAAATCAAGAAAAGTTCAAGCTGAGATTATTGCAACTGGTAAAGGAACTGCTACAGCCAAAGAATTTTATAAGAGAAATCATCAATGGACTGAAGGTTTAATTTCTGCTGCCGGATCAGTTGCTGCTGCTGCTAAACTTCTTGTGTAAGTTGAATAAAATTTATTTTGATATTTTAGAAATTATATAAATTATTTTTACAGTGAATCAGCTAATAAAGCTGTAAGTGAACAATCAAAACATACTTTAGATGTTGTTGTTGCTGCACAAGAAGTAAATTGAAATTTTTATTAAAAATATCAGAATAATCAATAATTTTAATTCTTTTTAGATTGCAGCATCAGTAGCAACACTTGTAGTAGCATCAAGAGTGAAAGCATCACGTGACAGTCAAAGTTTACGTGAATTAACACTTGCATCAAAGGATGTAACTCAATCAACATCAATGGTTGTTGCAACAGCTAAAAATTGCAGTCAACAACTTGAAGAAAATCAAGAACTTGATTTTACAAAACTTTCAATTCATCAAGCTAAAACAAGAGAAATGGAATTACAAGTTAAAATTCTCGAACTTGAGCAGTCAATACAAACAGAAAGGATGAAATTGGCAGCATTACGTCGTCAAAATTATCAAAATGGCGATTAATGTTTTTTTATGAAATTAGAATTTTTAACTTTCTATACGAAAAAATTTGAACTTTTTACTTTCCATTTTAAAAAATTGTAACAAAGAAATTTGTTGAATTGTTTAAACTTGAACGAAAATTTTAATTGTTTAAAAAATAAAAAGTATTATATACACATTCAGTTATTATCGACATATTATAAAAAAAATTATTGTCTCTAATTTTATTTTCAGAAAAATTATTTTAAATGATTCTAGAGATAAATAATTTTTTAAAGGAATTTTTTAATGTTTAATCTTTTAAAAATTTGTCAACTGCATTGTTTATAAAAAATTCATTCACTCTTTTCATAACTATGTTTCCAAATGTCAACCAAACAAACTGATGAATGAAATCGATAAAACATAATTAACGGCAATGACAAATGGTTTAAAATGCTCCATAAACGATCTCCATAAAATTCATAACGCTCATCAATAATTTCTGGTGATTTTACGGAAAATGTGTAATAAATCCATAATGCAACATTTGCGATTGTAAGAAAAGTCACTAATGCTTTTCCTGGTTTTATTCTTCTTGTTTCTTTTGTATTTGAACAACGTCGAAGTGCATCAATGATCCAAGGTGTTTGAATAAGAATTTGAGTGAGCTTAAGAATTAAATAAGTAAAATTCAAAGTTAATTTTTAAATAGTTTCTGACTCAACACAGAGAAAAATATTTTATAGCTGACATAAAGTTTTTGAGGTTTGTCCCTATAAAGTCAAATTTATTAGCCCTAAAAAGAAATTTCGAGTATTATAATTTCATTGACAGGTATAAAAATTTTATGACAGTTTTCTATGACAATTTTTAAAAAATCATTACTGTTATAAAACTTTTATAACTGTCATAAAAAGATTATAACACTTATGAATATTCTTTTAAGACTAAATAATTTAACTTAATAGCGACAAATTTCAAAAACTTTATGTCAGTTATAAAATATTTTTTTTGTGTAGTAAACACATTTAATTACATCAAAAATTTCTTACTTGAGCGACAATGCATAAAATATTCACAACTGATCCATTGTAGATCGCAGGAACAAATGAAAAAATTGACTCCGAAAAGAAAGCTGGGACAGCAATTAATAAAAGAACATCATCTAATTTGCTGTTAAAAAAAATCACATTAATGTTTTAGCCTTTATGATCTTGAAAGTTATGAAATTTATAGCTTCAAAATTGCTATCAGTCAATGAATCAAATTTAATGCCTACCTAATTGAATGTTTATTAACATCAAGTTTTGATGTTTGACAGTATGCAAGAATTGTTGTAATTATCATGATGAGTAAAATAGCAAACTCAAAAGAACGATCGACAATTAGACCTGCTGCTGTGTAGTCACTAATTAAATTTTGATTGAAATTCTTTTTATAAACAAAATTTATTGCAAAAGTTAATTAAACTTACGGTAAAGTAACAGTAATGTGAGAAATGATGATCAAAACAATTTTTATAATCATTAAAATTAATCCAGCTGTGAAATATAAAAATAATTTTTAAATAATTCTTTGGAAAACTGGAAGAATTTTTACTTACCAAACAAACCACGACTAGCAGCATGACAATCTGCATGAACAACAAAACTTGAACTATATTGAGTTTCATGTTTTAATTCAAATGAATTTCTTGCAGCATCAGTCAATGCCACAATCGCCATACTACTATCACTTGACTTTCTTACTTTCAAAAATTCTCGTTTTGGACATTTATTGATGTTTGACCAAATCATGTAAAAAATTCCAACTGATAAAATGCAATATTCAATGATGAATGGATAAAGATATGGTTCAAGATTTCGGTAAAGTTGTTTAATTTCCAATGGACCAGGACAATCAGTTGATAATGAATTTAAACCTAGTGGACCTTCTGAAGTTTCTTCAAAGATTTCAGTTGTAAATGTTGGTAAAGTTGTTGCTATTTCTGATTTATCTGTGGAGAAAATTTAATAAAAAAATTCATATTGTTTATAAATTATGCAAAGTTAGACTATGGAACTAATAAAGATGTGAGCAAACAGTAAATAAAATGTTTGGAAGCAAAAGTCAACAAGTCATCTGTAAGAAATTTTAAGCAAAATAAAGTTTTGAATACAATCTAAAAGATAAACCATAAGGTTGTATGGCATGTAATCTCGAAAATTCTTCTTTGGAATTCCAAAATGGCTAAATTTTTTTTCTTCAATTTGCAGATATTACATGGAATTTACTTACTTTTTAATTCATTTTTGATTCTTTTGCTAATAATCGCATCAGTTGTTTCAGTTACAATTGTTAAAATCCAAAAACCTAATTGAGTACCTAGAAAAATAAAAAGAATTCATGAAACCTTTTAATTTTTAAAGTTGCGATTTTGATTGAATTTTGGAAAACCAAAAAATAAAGATAATAAAAATTTCCCATGAATTTAGAAATTTTTGTTGTTTTAAATTTGATTTCCTGTTTTAAATTTTAATAAATTACAAAATCTTACCAATTGCATGCATCAACATAATCCTAGCCAACCATTGTTTTGTATTAATAACAACACTGCAGTATTTGAAAATGAAAAACAGCATAAGAAGTGAATAAACAGGAAACATAAAATCAACAATAACTTTCAATAAATCTTGGCAATCAGTTCCATTAAAAATATGTGGAATGTTGTAAGCAAGTGATAGAAAAGAATGAACAAGTAGTCCAAAACAGAAGAAAGTTGCACCAATTTTAAGATAAAGAAGTTCACCATGACGGCCCGTTACAAAACAATAATTATGTGGAATTGATGGAAATTGATTTGAAGTTGGTGAAAAACTTGTTTGTCTTTGTAATTGTGAATTTCGATTTTCCTAAAAATTAAGACATAAAATAAAATTTTAAATGTTTTTAAATTTCTTACATCAACCCTTAAAATTTGTCTTTCATATTCTTTAATTCTTTCTTCTCGTTCAAAAATTGATTTCTTGACTCTTGTTGAATGAATTCTGATGTCAATATAAAGATATATAAAATAGCAAAATCCAACAGTTAACATGAAAATGCAGAAGATCTAAAATTGAAATTTATTCATTAAATTTAATTTTTGACATCTAACAAATTTTCCTTACTTGTGGAATCGGTCTTTGTGAATTAACAGCATCGCTAACAAAAACAATTGCTGAAAACATTGTCAAAAACATTGCATAACAAATGGCAAAAATTGTAGTCGAAAATTGTCTGTGAAAGGGCAAAAAAAACAATAACAAAAGTGAGTCATTAAAGATCAATCAAAAATGTTTTTTATCATTCTGGTAATCAATTATGTTTGTAATTGCATAATAAAAACTTGTGGACATGATTTTTTAATTGATTGAAAATGAATTCATTGTAGGTTTCTTATGAATCATTTTCTAGAGTTTACTTTAGAAATTTGGTTTATTTATTTTGTTTATAAATTTTTTAAACAGAAAAAATGTTAAAATTTAAAGAAATATGTAAAAAAAATTTAAAATTTGGTTTTACAGAAAGAAATTTTATAATAAATTTAAAAGAATTTTTTTAGTTCATACCTTGTCATTTTAATTTTTTCCTTAGTCGTTGATCCTTCATTATTTTTCTCATCATGACTTTGACATTGAAAATCAAGATTTATAGCTTGTTGATGATGAAGATTTGGCAATTGATTGTTTTCATTCAAAATATCCAACATTTTTAATAAGAAATATTCCGTTGTTATTTCGATTTAATTTTCTTTCTCTATTTGCAAAATCAAATCAAATTGCAGTAATTAAGAAGTAATTAAGCATTTTATCAAATTTAAATTGCAGTAATTAAGAAAAATCACAATGTTTTAACGTAATGACTTTGCAAATTTTCCACTTTAATTCAACACTTTATCGTAGCCGCGTGACAAAGAATACTGAAAAATTTATCATTGAGTTTCTGCCTTTTATTATTAATTTTATCAGCATTTTTTCTACCTAATAAATCATTATCATAAAAGTGAATTCTACCAAGAAGAAGACGAAGACAAATGTTTAGACTGTCAATTAATGTTTAATTATTTTATTAAAATTCATTTATGATGACACATAAGTGAATTAGTGATAAAAAATTTAATTGTGAATCACTTAATATTTATTATAGTTTGAGATATGATTGTTTGCAAATTTAAACATGAATGCAAGAAAAAAATCAAAAAATTTGACATATAAATAGAATTCTTAAAATTGTCAAAAAAAGCTTTAGAAAAGTCTTTTGAATATTTTCATCATGACAGTTAATAGATATAATATAATAGAAAATACAATGAACAATTTAAAATTGCCTAATAAAAACATTAATGATATAAATAAGTTAATTTATATTTATCACAATATAAAATTTTCTACATCTAACCAGTGATTTTCTCAAAATTACAGCTTGCAAAAATGCTTATAAATTCAATCAAAATCATAAACCACATTTTACAATTGAATTTCAACAATGAAAACTAAATCAACAGTTTTCTTTCTTTTAATTATTTTCTCTCAAATATTTTTTTCAAAATCTGCAATTTTATCATCTGAAGAAACTGACTGGATTGACAACATAATAAAAGTCATTAAAAAATCAAAATCAAACACAAAACTAGAAGTTTTTGATAAAATTCATAAATTAATTGATGATTGGATGGAAGATATTAAACCAGGAAGTTTGAGTCGTCAAGAATGTGAAAATGAAGTTGCAGAAGCTGCAAATTCATTAAATCAAGATGATGTGATTAAAGCAGTAGAATTGAAAGAATTTATTAATGGCTTAATTATTAAACATGAAGAAAAATTCGCAAAAGAAAATTCATAAAAATTTTAAACTCTCTTTCCATATTTGATTTAAAATTTAAATCAAATCAAAAATCAGAATCAAAAAAGAAAGCAACGGATCGACGAGGATGAGATTCGAACTCACGCGGGCAGAGCCCATTGGATTAGCAGTCCAACCTATTAACCACTCTAGCACCTCGCCGTAGCTCCACAACAGTTGCTTTTACTGATGAATTTCATACCTGATAAAAACAATATTTAAATTCACTTGTCTATAGTTCAATAAAACACTTGTGACTTTATCTTAAATAAAACATATGTCACGTATGAAATTTATCAGCAAAAGCAACTGTTGTGGAGCTACGGCGAGGTGCTAGAGTGGTTAATAGGTTGGACTGCTAATCCAATGGGCTCTGCCCGCGTGAGTTCGAATCTCATCCTCGTCGATCCGTTGCTTTCTTTTTTGGTTCTGATTTTTGATTTGTTGATGTGATTTTAAATAAAGACAGAAAACTTAGAAAAAAGATTTCAAAATAAATTTTGTATTTTTGCTTGTTAATTACTACAGAATTTCAAATCATTTTTTATAATTTTAACAGGTTTATAATAGAAAAGTTTTTATCCTTTTTTAATTTTGAAAGAATATGCAGTGATTTTTATACATCAATATTATTCATTTTGTAACATCAATTTTAATTGTAAAAGAATTTCTTTGAAGTAAAAATTCAATTATGTTAAAAATTTTATTTGTTGTGTTTTAAAGGTAAATTTAAATATATAGTTTGCTACTCCATCTAATAATGAATGACATGAACTTAAAAAAATATTGATTTTACTCGATAAATTCATAGAGCATTTTGAATAGAAGTTATAAAAACTGAACAAACAAACAAAAATTACAACAGAAGTTAAAATAATGAAAAAATGTTTTGTTTGAAAACCGCAAATGTTTATCTTTTATTTTTCTGTGGTAATTTTATGACACTTATTTGTAGATATAAAAATGTATCTCCTTAAAAATTCTTCAATTTTGTTTAAAAACTATAAAAGATTTTGTAAATCTATTATAAAAATCAATGTGAAAAACTATTAACTCTGAATTAAAGAAAAATTAAATGAAATTTAGTAAAAAAGATATAATTTTGAAATTTATAAAAAGTTCAACATTTATCCAGGCGTGGACAAATGATGATCTTATGTGATTTTATATGATCACCTTTGATTCCATTTGACCTTTCTTGTCTTTATTGATTTTGTTCATGTATCCATGCCTGGACATTTATTTGAAATTCTATGATTTGATTGGGATTTGATAAAAATAATTCTCAGTTTTCATTAAAAATTAAAGAAACAAGTCTTGAAAACTCTTTATTTTTTTGATTTTTGTGTTTTTCTTTATTTTTTTACAAAAAAAGTTCTCACGCCCTGAAACGAAATTATTCTTTCAATTACAAGCATTGAAAACGAAAACTTAACTTTAATTTTTCACATCAATTTTCTTTTATCAACATATTCGACTTGCTGAACTTGACTTCCCATGACATTAATCAATAAATCCAAAACTGATCTTGTTAAAATCAAAATTTCTCGTGGATTAAAAGAACGATTAATAGTTTCACTGAATGTATTCAAGCTTCTTTTCGTGGCCATCATTTCTTCTGGTGAATCAAGAATATTTTCTAAGTTTAGTGGAATCGGAACTGGATTAGCTGATGAAATCTAATGGAAAATAAAAGTAAAAAATAATTTTAAAAATGTTGTTGGCTTAAAAATTCAATATTTTGCAAAATGTACACATTTATAACAAAGTCTATTTGATAAGCTTTCTTAGAACTATAAATTTTGAAACTTTTCTTTATTTTAACAACTTTACCATAATAAAACAGAATAAAATAATTGGAAGCAAAAAACTATAATTTTTACTCATTTTTTTATACACTAATGAAACACATGTACGTTCAACTATCAATTAAAATTTTTCATCAAAACAGACTCATTTTTATTCAAAAGTCATTCAAGGGCAAATTTTAGTTTAACCTTTATGTCATTTTGCTTTCAATATAGTAAAATATTTGAATATTAGTTTTTTATTGACAGATTTTTATCAAAAAATCGACAAGTTTTGCTATCATTAGAAAAGTAAAAGATTTGACCTCAAATTCTGTGCTTTGAAATAAAAAATTAAAATAATTTAGAAAAAATTTTACATTGAAAGAAAATAAAAAGTTTAATTAAGTTTTTAAAAAAAGTGACATTAAAGGATAAAAAGAATGGTTTTAAATAAATGTCTAAAAAGTTTCCTCATTTTTATTAAATTCTCATTGAAATTTTTTTAAAACATTTTAAACCTTTATACCAAAATAATCAAAAATCAATCGATAGAAAATTTCAAAAAATAATTTTCAATTTCAAAAATTATTGATTTTCCATCAATTGAAAATTAGAAATATTTTTTAGCCACGTCGTCTTAATCGACTTAGTTGATTTGTATCAACATCGGTACCACCAAGACCGCCACCTACACCACTTGAATCAAGAGCATTCAAAACAGTTCTTGCAAGCGAAATCATTTGTTGAATGTCAGGAGCTTGACCATTTGCACCACCACCTACTCCTCCCATACCTCCTGAGAATGGACACTAATTCAAAAGAGGAAAATAATTTTTCCATGAATTTTGTAAGATTTATTAAATTACCTGACGTGTCATTCTTTTTAATTCTTTGATTTCATAAAAAACATTTTCAACATTTTCAGAGTCAATTGTTTCAACTTCACTGTCAATATTGCTCATGTCTAATGGAATTGCTAAAGAAGTCTTTAAGAAATATTTAAAAGAAATAATTTATCAAAATAATTTTATAAAAAAAATTTCTTACATGACAAACAAAAGCCATCAATAAATTCACAATGGTAAATTTAATCAACATTTTTTTGTTTCGTTCTTTTTCACTCATAACTTTTATTAAAAAATTATTTTCTTTTCCCTTTGTCCACAAAATGATCACCAATGAACTTGATTTAAGAATTGACAATGAAATTCAATGTCTTTGTTGCTTTTATAGTTTTGATGACTTTAAACTCGGCATAAATGATTGATCTTTACATTTATGATAATTATTGAAGTCATTATGATGATTGTTGAGTTCCTTTTGTTGATTTTTCACGTGGTAAATGAGAATGATAGATAAGGATGTTTGTTGTTGTAATTTTCAAAATTGTTTCATGAACTTAAATGACCGAAATTACTTTCAACAAATTCAACTATTTGTGATAAATTTATTAAAACAAATTAATCACTAGGTTAATTTCATTCAAAAAAAAATAGTCGATTCAAAAAAAATGCTAAATTTTTTTAAATTCAGAAATATATTTTTGTGGTAATCACTAAGTTTTCAATGCTCAACCAATTCGTAATTGGCCTAAATAAACTCTTTATGTATTAAAAGAATTTTGAATAAAAATTGAACAGAGAAGTCACGAAAATTGATTTTGTTTTTTTTTAAACGTCACTTGAAATTTTCAAAAAATTTCAGAAGATTGAAAAATAATAACATTTAGAGCAATATGATGGAATTCAACTGCTGACTACTTGAGAGATTAAACAAAATTCTATCATTTGATTTGAATTTAATTTGAAATAAGTTGCACAATTCTGTTCTCTAATTTGCACGAAATTTTAAGCTTTTGCAAGTGACGCTTTTTAAAATTTGAAATGTAAATAGAAACTTACAATTTTTTGTGATTCTTTCACAGTTTTTCTTCCGAGTTTTCATCCCCTGAATTTAAATAATAAAAGTTCTGATCCACACTAATTAAAATTAATCTGTTCATTCACCTTTTTCATAATCTCATCATCATCTTAAGAATCATAAAAATGTGTCAATTATTCTGTTATTGACATAAAGTCATTGCCATATTGTGTTAATTCTTTACAAAAATTTTTACTATAAATATAGAAGATTTTTTAAATCATCTTATTCTGAAAATATTTTAAAATGAAGACAGAAGTTTTGATTTTATTTTTTTGTGTTTTTTGTGCATTTTTAAATTTTAATTTGTGTTTTCCAATTAATAAAGTTGAACTTTATAGATTCAAGTAAGAAATTTTTTATTAAAAATTAAAAATAAAATCGAGAATAAAAAAATTCTTCACACGCTTATAGAAGTTAATGCTTAAGTCAATTTTTATTTTCATTTTGGTGCAAATGATTATAATTTTTGTGTTTAGCCTTCAAGTTTTTTTGTTAACTTAATTCATTAAAAAATTTTGACAAATTTACTTAAATTTTAGCTTAAAAGATGAAAACTCAACTCGCAAGGAAGTCGGTTACTTGATTGATGGATCACTTGTAGTTTATGGAATGTACGAATTTAATGGAGATGATGGATTTATTCATTCAACAAAATTTACAGCAGATAAAAATGGATATCGAGCAAAAGTTTCGCAAAGACCAATTGGAACTCCTTACATTGATAATGAAGTGTTAGAACCTGGACAAGAACCAATAGGTGAAATAGAAACAACCGAAAAGTCAACAACGGAAACTATAAAAATTGATACTGCAACTACTGAAAGTTCAACTATTATTTCAAGTTCAAGTACTGAAGTTTCAACAACTTCTGAAATTCCTCAAGTTCAAGAAACATCAAGTGAAACGACTTTGTCAGTTATTGAAGAATCAAGCACCACAATATCACCATACCTTTATCTTCCTCCAAATAATTCTGCCAATTAAAAATAATTCATGACTTAATAAATACAAATTATCATTTGCAAATTTAAAATAAATGTTTTATTAAAAATTTCAATTTTTTTCTTCAACACCTTCAACAATCAAATCATCGCCTTCAACAGCTTCAATAATTTTATGTGCTTGCAATAAATGTTCTTTCTTTTTCCAAACTTTTTGGAATTTTCTTCCACAAAAT
The DNA here is from genome assembly GCA_018290095.1 of Polypedilum vanderplanki. Lineage (NCBI taxonomy): Eukaryota > Metazoa > Arthropoda > Insecta > Diptera > Chironomidae > Polypedilum > Polypedilum vanderplanki. The sequence continues at coordinate 4,664,272 of CM031382.1, read as the reverse complement.
TGGCATGTGAGTTTTGCTTCATCATAAGGTCTTTTTTCTCGATTATGAACATATTTTACATGAGCAATGACATTGTAACTATAAAGGAATTTTTTACCGCAAATTTCACATGCATAATTTCTTTCTCCTGTATGTGACTGAAGAAAATTTTAAATTAGTAAAAAATTAAATTTATATAGATGATTTGAATTTACCTTCATATGTCGATCTAATTTTGGTTTTGTATGAGTTCTAAAGCCACAAACTGTACAGACCATATCTTTTTCTTCTTTATGTACAAACATATGTTTACTTAATGTTGTATCCCTTGAATAGCTTTTACCTTTAAGATGAATGACAAATTTTTATTAAAAAAATCGAAAAATCTTCAAAAATTATTCAAAATCAAGCTTTAAATTAAATGTATAGAAAAGTTGCAATAATTGAATAAAACGTTTAAATTTCAAGCGTTATTGATAGAATTAAAGTTTAAAAAATGTCTTACTTACCACAAATATTACAAGTATAATCTTTTCTTTTAAGATGAATTGCATTCATATGTTTCGCTAATTGTGTTTTTTGAATATATTTCATTCCACAAAGGTCACTAAAAATTTGCATAATATTTTTAAATTTTTATTTTGGAATTAAATTTTTTAATCTTACCAAGAATGATAAATCCTTGCTTTGTGAATTTTCTTATGTGAATATAAACAACTGAGAGTTTTGAACCTAGAACGAAAATAAATTGTTTAAAATTTTAGAAATTGCAACTTTAATTTGAATATTCTAGAGTTCGGAACATTTACACTGACAGTCAAGTGTCGATAATTTTCAAGTTGCATTCAAGTTAAACTGCTTAAAAATCTCTCTTATTCATTCGAATTTCTTTCCTTTCAATTAAAACTTTGACAACCTTAAGGATCATAGACTTTTATATAAATATAAAAAAGTTTTAATTGAACCTAAATAAAATTTGAATGAATAAAAGAGATTTTTAAGTAAGTCAACTTGAATGCAACTTGACAATTGTCGGTCAACACTTGACTGTCAGCATATAAGTGTCAAATTTTAAAAAACTCAAATTCAAAACTTACATTGCACCACATTCAGTACAGCAAATATTTCTCTCAACATTGTGTGTCTCTTTATGATTTTTCAGTTTGTATCGATCTTTGCAAATTTTTTGACAAATTTCACATTGATACATTTTTTGTCCATCAACTTCGACCATGATCAAACCTTCATCTAAATTTTTCTTTTTCTTTGGTCCTCTTTTTCTTTTCACATTTGTTCCAATCATTGCTTCATCATCCTCAATTGTTTCACAAATAAATTCTTCTTGCTCTGAATAAATTTCATCTTGTACAAAAACTTCTAAAATTTCATCCTCAACTTCATTTACAATTTTTGCTTCAGTTTTTGTGTCACAAATGTTTGCTTGTGTTGCATTGAAAAGTTCAAGCAAATCATTTTGTATTTTGTTAATAATCAGCTGATGCTCGTCAATTTCATTGAATTTTATGAAACAATTTTGACAAATTCCTGAAGTTTCTATAACTTCTAATTCTAATTTTATTCCCATAAAAGTTTCTAAAAATATTCAAAAAATTCATAAAATTTGAAATTTTTAATTTAACAAAATTTCTCACCAAATAAATGATAAATTGGTTTTTCTGAAAATCCAGTACACACATTAAGATCATTTTTGAATGGACCCATGTATTCACCACAAATTAAACAAGTTTCAATTATTTTTGTGTCCATTTCGGTTTTATTTGATGCAAATTTGATCTTTTTGTTTTGATTTTATTTTGATGTTTACACTTTAAAAAATTGAGGATGTTTAGAAAAAATGATCTGTTATTATTCGATGAAATTTGTTAAGAAAAAAATATTTGAATTTTAATTGACAGTTGAAAAGTTTTTTGAAACTATTAGAATTTTCATTGAAGTTTCTTAAATTTCAACTAATTTTTATAAATTTAAAAAAAAATTAAAAACAATTTCTTAAAGAATTTTTTAAAAAAACAAGATTTTCTAATGAAAACAAAAATTTGTCCAAATGAAAAAAACTTCAGTGACATAAAAAGAAAAAAATCCAAAGCAAAACAAAGCAATTAAAAATCAAAAAATATTTTTAAAATCATTTCAATTTCTTCCTTCATCACATCGAAATATCAAAATAAATTCACAAAATGCTCACAAGTTCCATCAAGCTCAAAATTCTTGTGATAGGAGAAAGTGGTGTTGGGAAAACATCGTAAGTTATTTTTATGATTCATCCAAACCAATATTTTTAAGTAAATTTCATAATTTCTGATGATTTTTAGATTAATGCTTCGTTTTGTTGATGATTCTTTTGATGCCAACGAACAGCCAACAATTGGTGTTGATTTTAGAGTTAAAAGTTTAGAAATTGATGGCCAAAGAGTAAGTTTTGGTGATTTGGTTTTGAAGATGTGGAGAATTTGCGATTTTTAATTTTATGAAATTACTAGAGATGGAATTTTTATGATTTGAAGGTCAAAGATTAGAAGATTTTGTTTACATTAGTTTGTTACTTGATTCACTTAGAACTTTTTATTTCAACAGTGAAATTTAAAGATTTAATTTTTGATAAGAATTGACATAAATTTTCCCAAATGTTTACAAATATTTCATTGATTTACTAGAAATTTACTAAGAATCTTGAATGAATTGTGCAAAACGTAAACTCTCAGAATTTCCACATATTTCTCCAAATTTCTTAAAACTTTTAATAGATTATTGATTTTCAATTAATTTTTTTAAATATCTAGCTTCAAATTCAAGCATGGGATACTGCTGGACAGGTCAGTAAACTTTAATAAAGAAATAATGATTTTTTTCTAATAATAAATTATGTTCTAAAATACAGGAACGGTTCCGAACTTTAATACCTAGTTACTACAGGTAAGAAGTGAAAAATTAAAAATTTTCAAGAATTTCTTATAAGTTTTTTTTGTATTTACTCAATAACAATTTTAACATCAATAATTGCAACTTTTTTAAACAATCCGCGTAGAAATTTAGTGCGATTTTATTTCATTTTCTTCTGTTATGGAGAAAACCTTGAATTTGAATCTTCTTTTCTAACTAAGAAATGAAAATCCATGATAATTTAATTAATTTTAATTTAAAATATTTTTACCATTTTAGAGATGCAACAGGAGCAATTCTAGTCTACGATGTCACAAAAATGAACAGTTTTCAAAAGCTTGAAACATGGTTGGAAGAACTTGAAGTAAATACAAATCGAAATATCACAAAAATGATTGTCGGCAATAAAATTGATTTGCAAAATCAACGAAAAGTTGATCGAGAACTTGGTAAAAAATTTGCAAAACAACAGCGAGCACTTTTTGTTGAAACATCAGCTGCAAGTAATATCAATGTTCAATTGGCATTTGAAGAATTGGTGAAGAAAATTCTTGAGGATAATATTTTTGATGATCAAAATAGTCTTGGTAAAAGTGACATTCGATTGACGGGATATAATAGAGAAGAAAATCAGCAATCTGTGGGAGGTTCATGTACTGGCGGCTATTGTGGTAGATGAAAGATTGATAAAAATTTATTTTTGGAAAATTTTATTTCTTATTTCTTTTTTGTGAGTGGATTAATGTCTTTTTCTAGTCTTAATATTTATATAATTTTTTTTCTCTAAAATGTGAATTGAAAAATTAATAAAAATAAATATAAATTACGAAATATTTTGCATTTAAAAGAATTTTTAAAAATTTTTTTTAATTAACTTAGTTAAAAAAAACAGCATCAAAATTTATTTATAACTCATGCAAATTCCAAATTTGATAAATTAATTAAATATTTCATCATAAATTCTCAAAGCTTTTTCAAATTCTTCAGAAAATGTTATCATACACGCATATCGATACTAATGCAATCCACAAATACAAATAGTATTTTTATCATCAAAATATTTCGAAGGAAAAATTAGCCAAAAGGTATTGTAGTTACTTTTCTATTAGACTTTAAAGCTATCAGACGTCTTTTTTACAAAAAATGAATTGAATATATTTTTTTTAAAGAACACAATTTTGAATTTATTGTTATTTAAATAAATAAGTAGAAAGTGTTAAAATTCATATTTTTTTTAGAACTAAAAATTTTATTTTTAGGTAAGTTTAAAAATTTTTTCATTAAGAATTTTATTTTCTCTTACAAAAAATTTATTCAAAACGAATGTCTTAAATTTTATTTCCATAAGTTTGTATTGTTTATTTATTGTTTGTAAGATAAAAAACTGAATCAATCCAGATATCGAAAAGTCTTTTAAAATTTGATTCTAAACATGAAATATTAAGTAAATAAAATAAACTGATAAGAATTTCTTCATTTATTACAGATAAAAAATGAATCAGCCTATTGTAAAATTTGATAATAAAAACAAACAATTTTTAATTGAAAAATGTGCAAGTGTCAAAGATGGTTTAAGTTTTATATCAATAGATCAGAATTTTAAAAATGATTTTGAAAAAGAAAATGATGTAAATACAATAATTTTGACAGTTGAAGAAAAACTTGACAAAATTCAAGAAATTGAAAGTTTAGAATTTGAAACAAAACCATGGCTTGTGATAGTATTTTTCTCATCAATAAACGATCGTCAAATGATCATAAATTGGAGAAATCGCGATTCAAAAGATTTTTTTCATCTTAATTTTGAAGAAAATTTTTCTAAAAATGTGTTATCGATGGTCTTCGATTGCTTCATAAAAATGTTAGAATCTGGAGGATCATGTAAGTAAAAATATTTATCAATCTTGAGATCTACGAGTGTCGATGATTAAAGCGCATTTTTGTTTAAACAGATAAGTATGTTTCGCAAAAAAATGAATATACTTTCAGTCCTATTTTGCTAGCGACTTTTTTTTTTGAATTTTTTCTTAGATTTCATTCAATTTCAATTTTAAATCAAAACGATTCAAACGTATTTTAATACAAACAATTTTAATGGAGACTAATAGTTCAAACATATTCATTATCTTTTACCAACCTTACTTTCTTTAAAACTTCCAGTTGAATTTCCACCAATAAAAGGCACAGCAAATATTTTTGTTACAATTTTAAAAGACTCTCGTGGCAACAATCTTCTAATGAAATCAATTGAGGAACAAAATGAAAAAATTTTTGATGAATTATTAGAACTTCCTTTTGATCTTCATTATACTTCATCTGATGACGATGCAAATTGGACAGCTGCTGACATTGCATATAAGAACAAAAAATTTTCAATTTTATTAAAACTTTTAAAGAAAAATTCACCATTTCCGAATGATTTTGAAGAGAACGAAGATATGGAAGAAATTACAAAATTCATTGATGATTTGGAAATTCTTCATGAAGGAATCAAGAAAAATGACAGTGAAAAAGTTAAACAAATTCTCGACAATTATCCACATTTGATTTATTTTTACAACATTTCAAATAAATCAGCATTAGCAGTTGCAGCGGAATTCTGTAATTTAGAAATTTATAAATTATTAATCAAAAAAGGCTGCAGCATTGGAAAATTTGAAAACTATGAAAAAGTTTTAGCTTCTTTACATTTAAATGGATCTTTTAATTCATTTGGAAATCGAAAAACATTTGATGAAGTTGTTTTAGATGATTCACAGACAACAGTTGTACAAGAAATAATTTCAGAAAAAATTCCCATTACTGAGCCATATCTTGCATATCATTACAAGAATTCTGAAATTATCTGTAACAGAAAAAGACCAATTCAGGATAAAAGAATTCTATTGGCTGAAAAAAATAATTTTTTTGATATCATCAATGAAAGTGAAGATGGAAAATTAATTTTAAAAATCACAGCATGCAGCAATAATGTTTTTACTTATATTGATTTCGAAAATGATTCAGTTTATTACATTACTGGTGAAAAATATCCAAATCATAAACATTGTATTGGTTTATTTCAATATAAATATCCAGAAATTTTTAAAATTTCAGCTGGAGCTAAAAATTTTGGTACTTCTGACAACGAAATTGCTGCAACAATAAAACATGAGCATTGTCATATGGCAATGTTGATGGTTTTTGGAAATAAATGCAAACCCTATGGAATTTATGATGTCGAACATTATGTGAAATTTACATTTGCTGAAAAAGAATGTCAAAGTAAAATCAATGTTGACAAAATCGTCGATCGAGTTTTTCAAATGTATTTTGATGAACAACAAAATTCTTACAATTATGAACCAAAATTTTGGCATGCTGAACTTGCTGTAAGAGTACCAGAAATGATTACATGTTATCGAGATAAAAAAGAAATTTTAGAAAATCGACGTGAAGAATTTTCATATTTGTTTGATTATTATGAAAATTTTGTAATGAAAGAAATGGAAGAATCATTGCCATTACAAAAAATTTTATTCGATGGATCAAATTCAGTGAAATTTTATGATCTTACAAGACCACTTCAGTCGATTATTTTATTTTCAATACAAGGAGAAAAAGAAGAAATTAGACTAAAAATTGCTGAAAATCTTTCTTCTCTTGAAACTATGGAAATATTAGGAACAGAAATTAGTAAGCAAATGAGCAGTTGGGGCAAGAATTATCAAAAGAAAAGAATTGTTTAAAAAATTTTCATCATATTTATCAAGGGGAAAAACTTTTAACAATGACAAAATATTTAAAATCAAAAAATATGTTTGAAATCATCAATTTTTTTGTTAATTTGATGGATTTTTTGATAGAGTTTACATCTCTTGATATTTAGAATATTTTTTTACTAATAAATTTGTTTTTTAAGAAGTAAAAATTCTATTTTTAAGAATTATTATTAAAAACAATTTTTTTAATTAAACAAAATAATATTTAGAGCATTTAACTCACTTTATAATTTTGGATAAAATAAATGAATAAAACATAGGAAAAAGCAAAGACATAAAATTTATTCCCTTTATTTAAAACCTTCACAACAAAGATATAGAGCAAAAAATTGTCCTCGACTACGGAAGTTAAAATAAACATCAATTGTAGCACGATTTTTACAAATATTTAAATAAAAGTTTATAATAGTAATGCAGTCTCATTAGAGTTTGCAAATTGTAAAAACTTACCGGGAATTTTTACATATTTTTTACAAATTTTTCTCAATTAGAGAAATTTTTATTTTTAGAAATTTCGATCATCAGAAAATTAATTGCATTAAGATTTTCAATCGAAATTTTTTAACTGTTTGTTCTACAAAGATTGAATTAACTTCACACAGGTAACTACATTCATATAAAAGTTTGATGTAAATAAAATTTTAATCATGAATCATGAATCCTTGATTAAATGAACTTATTTTTACTTCGTGATTGGTTTAAAGTCTTTTATTAAATTATAATTGTAAAATTACATATAAAAACAGGAAAATAAAAAAATTGACTCAGTAATAGTTTTGTTTTTTATTATGAGTTATATTTATTTTTTACTAAATTTTATTTTGAGTAAGTGAAAAAGAACAAAGTAAAAATTCTTATTTAATATTTTTAAATTGAAAGAAAATTTCAGATTTTAAAGTAATGTTAGTTAATGTTAAAGGTTTATGTTGCCTAGTTCTCTAATAAATTTTGGTCTATTCTAAACATAGTTGCAGTCTTTATAAACGGTCATGTCTATAGAGACAAATTCAAAGAAAATTAAGACAAATATGACTAACAGTTTTTAAAATATTTTTCAGTATTTAAAGCTATCAAAGCTCAATCAAATGCATCCTTTGAAATAATTTACAAATATGAATGTGGTAGGTTTTAAAATAAATCAATATTTTTAAAATTAATTTTTATAAAAATTGTTTTATACAGGAAATAAATATTATCGTTATAATTACGATAAAGAGCCAGCAGATTATGGAGTTTCAGGAGGTTTATATGCACCTGGTAAAGAAGTTTATTTAGGACTTAACGTTTGGGAAAAACAAGCATTAGCAGCAGGATCAATTCAACTAGATCCACCTGGTTTTATTAAATCATTCATAAATGCACCTGCAAATTTTGTCAATAATAGCAAAGAAGTTTGGTTTTTAGTGAATGATAAAAATCACAATTATGAATGGGTACCATCACAAAATGGTAGAAAAGAACCATTCGTAATTGATTATGGTGGCATTGCTTCTGCTTATTTTGGAAGAATAATTAAAAATGGAAGAGTTTTTATTGGCAATGTAGTTGAAGATACAGGTGTAATGTATTATGTAGATGAAAATGGATTTAGACAAAGAATAACTTCTGGTTATGAAGTGTTGACTTGCAAAAGTTCAAAAAGTAAGGAACAATCGCTAAAAAAATTATAAAAACTTTTGTAAATAAATTTTTCTAGATGACACAAAATTTTTACCACCTAAATTTGAAACAATTCCGAATGTCGATATTGGATGCAGTAAGTACAAAAAAATATATAAATTTTAATGTAAAAATAATAAAGTTGATTTCTAAATAGTCAATAATTGGCAACCATACAAAAATGATGATGCACCAGCTAAAAATGGAATTTCAGCAGGTGAATATGATTGCAATAACACAGCATACGTTGGTAAAGCAAATCCATCAATGACTTATAGTCCTGGTCGCTTACAAATTATTGATCCAAAAGGAGTCTATGTGACAGAATCAAGAAAAGAAATTTTAATAACTGATAATAGTAGTTATTATTTAGCTGATAATTTAAACTACTCATATTATTGGGTAAATTTTCAAGAAAAACTTCCTGAAAATGCTGTTTTTGTACGTAGTGATGGACCAATTGCAATTGCAATCGCAAGAGTATCTTTAAATGGGCATATGACAATTGGATATACTATTCAACCACTTGCCTTGTTTCCAACAAATGATGGACAAAGTGATGAATATGTTAGTGATTTTGAAGTGTTAGTTTGTGATCCATGGCCAAAATATCAATGTTGTAAGTCAACTTTAAATTTTAATTGTAATTATATAATACATAAGAATTTTACAGCACAAAATTGGGTAAACTTTAACATCAGCAACGCAAAAGCTGTAAAAAAAGATGGTTTCAATATTGGCACAATCAACAACAGCATTTCAGTTTTCATTGGAAGAAGTTGTGACTTTGATATTGGAATAATTCAAGTCAGTCCACAATCAGCTGCTGGTATTTATTATGCTAATGAAATAACTGGAACAAAAGAATTTGATAATTCAAGTAATGTTGAATATTTGGTGAAAAATCCAAGTGACACTTACAAATGGCAACCATCGAGAAATGGTGTGAAAGTTGTCAATGCATTGGAATTGCACAAAGAAGGTCATCGACCATTTTATATTGGAATGACTCGTATCAATGATAATGTTGTAGTTGGCAAAGTTCGTCCTGGTGATGGTTTATTTTTTATTGATCCACTCACTGGTAAACAACAGTCAACGAGTTCTTATGAAGTTCTCACTTGCACATCACCTGATGCAGAGAATGGTGAATATGAAGAGGAAAGTGATGAACAATGGTATGGTGATTATTGGTGTCCATCTGGAAAAAAATGGAGTTATAAGAATAAAAAATGTATTTGAATCAAAAAAATTTTTTAAGTAGTTCATTGTGTTTTTTCTTTAACAGACACGACAAATATTTCATAAATAGCTTTTTTTCATTTTTATAATAAAAGAGTTATTGTTTATTAAAATTAAGTTCTTCATTTTTTCTTTAAAAATGTTTCAAAATCAAGATTTATTTTTCACATACGTTCAATTAATTTTAAAAATTTGAACAGCTTCACATGATAAATGATTTATAATTTCTGTGCAATAACTTGAAAAATTCTGTAAGGAAATGTAAAAGCTTTTCCATCAACATTAAGAATTTTTACAATCATTCGTTGGTCTTCATTGAATTTTTGTAGAATTTCGTCAGACATTTTTTGTAAAAATGGATTAGAGTATCTCAAAGATCCTGAAAATAAATCAAATTTTTATGATACTATGACTATTTTAAAAAAATTACATAACAGAAAATATGACTTTTATAATTTATTCAGGGTTAAACTATGATTTTGCTAATAATTAAAACAAGGTTAGAACAATAAATGTCTACCATTGAATTTCAGCCTTAGAAATTTTGCATTAAATTATTTATGGAAAACTTTACATTTCTTACCATCAAATTTCTCTTGAGGTCCAAAATCAAAATCAAGTCGTTCATCATCAAATGCTATAATTTTAAATCCTGATTTTTCTAAAGTTTTTTTCAATATTTTTTCTCCATCTTCATTGAAACAAATGTTTGAAAGAAAATCGCTGATAAAACTTTTATCCTTTGTGTATTTGGAATTTATTAAAGTTTCCCAAATGTAGAAAATTACAGATGAGTGAAAAAATGTAAAGCAAAAAAGTCCTCCTGGATTCAACATTTGATGAATATTTTCAAAAGCTTTTTCATGATTTTTAATCCAATGAAATGTATAGTTTGAAAAAATTAAATCAAAATTTATTAAATATTCATCTTTTATCCAATCATCTTCAATATTTCTCACTAAAAATTCAGTTTTTTCACTCTTGTATTTTTCTGATGCTTTTTTGATTAAATCAACACTTTTGTCAATTCCAACAACAAAAGAAAAATTCAATCCACTTTCATTCAACACTGCATCATTTAAAATTTTTCCGCATCCTGTTCCAATGTCAGCTAATTTTAAAGATTTTTCTCCAAAATGTTCATTAAAAAACTTTTTGTGTCTTTTAATAAAATTCAATGCATCACGAAATTGTAAATTATTATTTTTGCTGTAAGACTCTTTGAACTCCATGACGTTAGGTTGAACACTAAATATTATTTTTCGAAAACTGAAGAAATCTATAAACTTTTTGTAATAAATCAGGTAGTTGTGAAGTGAAAAAACAGAGTTGTTATCGTCAATCGTCGAAAAAAATCGAATTTTTAAAAATGTATTTTAAAAATCAGATTTCTGTGTTTTTGGTCGTTTTATAAATTATAAAATATGAAAAAAATATTTTTTGTTAAATTTTCGAAAAAAATTTATTTTTTGAGCTAAAAACTGTACTTTTGAAACTCTTTAATATTTAAAAATTCATAATTTTTTACCAATTAATCACAAAAATATGGCTGATAGCTTGTTAAAAAGGTAATTTTAAGGCCTTTTTAACAATATATTATATGCAATATTTAACTTAAATCTGTGGTCATAAGAGCACAATTATTGAGGTCACTATGGGATTTTTTTGAATTTAATTAGTTTGAAAATTCAAAAAAGCTTCAAAAAAATTATTTTGATGTCTTAAAATATTGTTTTATACTATTTTTATACGAAACACAAAATATACAAAGCTTTCTCAAAAAATTAGTTTCCTACAAGAGTGCATGCTCTACAGCACGTGCTGCTGGTCTAAGAAAGTCTTCTTTGGAAATTTTAAAAAAATGCTTGAAATAACTTAAAAATGACAAAAAAAAAATAAATAATGCATTAAAATAATTAAGTTCACCACATGCATGTCCATCACATGAACCAAAAAAATTTTTTTCACCAACAAGTTTTAAAATCTCATGTAACATCGAGAAAACATGTCAGAAATAGTTTTTTTTAAAAAATTTGACATGTCGCTAAGAAAATAGCACTAAAAGTATGTGAAATTTTGTTTTTTTCCATGCTTTTTAATACTTATCATGACTAAATAACCAAAAAGATATTTTTTTAAAAACCACAATTTTTTTCGTACCTTGCACCTAACAAATCTGAATGTACCTTCTTCATAACCACAAAAATAGCTTTATCACGTAAACAAAAATAAATCAAAAATAAATCAAAAATCTAACAAAAAAATCAAAAATAAATCAAAAATCTAACAAAAAAAAATCAAAAATAACAAGAGTTCTAACCCCTTGGTTGAAATATTTTAAAAATTTGCATCACTTTCTATTTTTTTATTTTTAAAAATCCAAAAAGTTAACAAACCTTGATGAAAAAAAATCTTTTAAGAAGAACAATTTAATGAAGAATATGGTGAAATATTGTTCATGCCTATACAAATCAGGTGAAATATATTCACGACTAACAATGAATTCTCAGT
>CM031382.1:4574214-4651719 GCA_018290095.1 Polypedilum vanderplanki | reverse complement strand
TTTCCATGCTTTTTAATACTTATCATGACTAAATAACCAAAAAGATATTTTTTAAAAACCACAATTTTTTTCGTACCTTGCACCTAACAAATCTGAATGTACCTTCTTCATAACTACAAAAATAGCTTTATCAATTAAACGAATTGTCCAAAAAATATGAGTTATTGTTTGTTAAAAAAGTTTAATAATATACTTGAAGAAAACGTGCTTAATTTATTTTTTGGAAAAAAATTCAAATCTGCTGCATAGTGATACTATGAAGACCATAGGTTGAAAGTATATGGTACATATTATATATTGTGAGAAAGTGCTTAAAATTACCTTTTTAACAAGCTATCAACCATATTTTTGTTATTAATTGGTAAAAAGTTATGAATTTTTAAATATTAAAGAGTTTTGACAGTACAACTTTTAGCTCAAAAAATTAAAATTTTTCCAAAATTTTAAAAAATATATCAATCTCGACGCCTTGGATAGTCGGACGATTAGAGCGCATTTTTGCCTAACAGATCAGTGTTTGATAACAAAATTTCACATAATTTTTAGTACTATTTTCATAGCAACATGTCAATTTCTTTAAAAAATTCTGACAAGGTTTCTCGATGTTTCATGTCATTTCAAGACTTTTTGGGAAAAAAATTTTTTGGTCCATGTGATGGACATGCATGTGGTGGACCACCCTTGGGTCAATACTTACCCAAAAAAACTCTTTTGATGGCTTACCTACACGTCGAGACCTTTCTAACAAGCTATCAACCACCTCTCCACGACTTACCGTTCCCGAGTTATCACTGTCACATATAGCCAGCCAGCCAGCCAGCCATCGTGAGCCTAATAGCGTATTTTTTTGCAAAAATGCGCTAAAAATATTTTTCTCATATTTTATAATTAATAAAACGACTAAAAACACAAAAATCTGATTTTTAAAGCGTTTTTAAAAATTGCGTGACGATGACGATTTTTGACGATTCGTCGGACGATTTTATCGTCGGACGAAAAAATCGTCAGACGAAAAAAACGTCGGACGAAAAAATCGTCGGACGAAAAAAATCGTCGGACGAAAAAAAAATTAAAATCGTCAGACGAAAAAATCGTCATGACAAAAAAATCGTCGGACGATTTTTTTGACGATAACAACTCTGTGAAAAAATGACAGTTATTTTTTTAAAAACTAATAAATTTTCTGTGTTTTTTGATGAAATGTTTGAACAAATTATTTATATATAAATTTGTAATCACAAAAATATTAAATTTCATGCAATTTAGGATAATGTCAAACAAAATGAATTTAATTAAATAGAATAGAAATGAATAAAAAAATTTCAAAAATTTATCAAAAATTCTTTAATTATTATATATCTTTCATATCAAGAAAAAGTGCGCTAATTCAAAATTTGTACATTGACTTTCACTTCACAACTATCTGGGCAATAAACTTGTTTACCTGACATAACATTTGTCGGACGATCACGATTTTAGTTTTCTTTTTATTAAACTAGGGTAAAGGAACCTATTTTTGACCTATTTTCATATTTTCAACTTATTAAATAATATTTCACAAACTATTCACTCAATTTCTATTCTGGTGAAAGTTTTGAATGTAGAATGTGAAGCACTTTCAGTCAAAACACCACTTGTAAGCCGACGATGAGTAGTTTAATCACAATTTCACTTTGAATACGGAACCTATTTTTTGACCTACGGAACCTATTTTTTGACCTATTTCGGTTCCTAATTTTTGACCTATTTGTTTACAACCTGAATTTCTTCACAAAATCTCTCCAAACACTACAAGCTCACAACATTTCTTTCTTTATTATTATTTATTCAATTTTTTTGCGATTCCGAGTTTTAAAATGCTTTAGAAAGCAGAAAATTATATTTTTTAATTTTTCGAACTGTTTTGAACGCGTTTTACGCATTTCAACTAAGCGCGATTTACATTTTGTCGACAAAATTTTTGTAAACAAATAGGTCAAAAATTAGGAACAAAATTAGGTCAAACAATAGGTTCCCTATTCCTACTCTAATTTCATTAGTTAAAAGTGGTTTTACACTTTCATTTATGAGTTTATGTTATAGTTTAAGTTTTTTTACAAATATTTAAATGATAAAACGTGAGTGAAATGTGAACAATAAGTAAAAATAAAGTGATTAAAATCTTGCAAAAATTTTTTCATCAATTAAAAGATTTACGAAAATGGACATTTCTTGAAAATTATTGCAGTTAGAACATAAGTAAAGTGATAAATAGTGTTTTAAATATGATTTGTAATTGATCTATATATGAAATATGATGGTTTTGGTTGATTTAGATACATTTTCCAATAAATTTAAAATAGGTCAAAAAATTAGGATAGGTCAAAAAATAGGTTCCTTTACCCTAAAGTAACTTTATTTCACGTTTTTGTGATAATTTTGTTATTAATGAATTTTTGAATCAACTTTAAAAATATTTCATATCTCAGCAATCTAAAATTGTAGAAACATTTATATTGAAGATATTGGAAGCTGACAAAGAACTTGATTGTTAAAATGAAAAATTTTCAGTCAGTTACATGAGAAAAATGATAAGTCAAAAAAAGAGTTCTCGTTTCGATCAAAACTACTCAGAGAAAAAAGTTTTTTAACTGGCAAAAAGTTATGCCAATAAAACATTGTTATGAGTCCTAAAAAGAAAAATTTTATAAGACTCATAAAATTTTTATAATAATTTTAAAACATTTATGACAATTATAAAATTTTTTCATGTTTTTTTTTCTCCGTGTACGCGGAACTCTTTAGCTATTATAGTTTTCGAGATCTGCACCTCACCGAACAAAGTGAAAATATAAGCTTCATTGTTGTTCCAAAAATGCTATAAAAATCAAGGCGAAGACACTCCGATTAATCGCCGATTAATCGGCGATTCTTGCGATTTTGCGATTTCTGCGATTAATCGGCGATTTCTGCGATTAATCGGCGATTCTTACGATTCTTGCGATTTTTGCGATTTCTGCGATTAATCGGCGATTCTTGCGATTTCTGCGATTAATCGCGATTAATCGCAATTTTTTTAAATACAAAAAAATCGAAAAAAATAATTATATGAACTCAAATATTAGTAAAAATGCATGTTTTGCTTCGGTGATATAAATTGCACAAACTTTGTTTCGGTACATTCAATATTTTCGTTTTTTCTTGCAATTTCTGTGAAAATTAAGAGTTTTTGACTATGATTTCAGAAGATCGATCTAACAAAATAAAATCATTTGTCGATTGGTCACTTTTTCCAGTGTTATGGTCGAAAAACGAGCGTCTTGTGTCTGAATATACGCATGTACGTGTGAAAACATGCTACAGTTTTTAAATTTAATTTTTTTGTCAAAAATTTTACATATTCGACAAAAAAATAAGGTTTAAAACAACTATTGATGAAAAATGGTACATATCTAGAAAATGATGGGTTTAATAAATGATGAATTGCATGCGGACCAAAGCGTACACATTTACATGACATCAAAGTTTTAAAATTTTCAAATATAGACATATTACATTGTTGGAATGGTCTTGACATCTCATATACAGTGTCAAGTATTTTTCAATTTTAGACCACTTGCTAGTCAATGCAAGTTAAAAACAGCTTAGATGGTATATTGTTGCAAATTTTGACAAATTCTTAGTTGTTTGAAAATTTAAAAGACATGAAACGTAAAAAAATATGTAAAAAATGATTTTTGAGTCTTTTTGATCCAAAAGTATACACATGTGCACGATTTTGGTCGACAAAAGTCAAAATGGAAAAAAATATATATTTTTGAACTTTTCAATAAAATTTGAAACTAAAAGTATTAGAATTTTTGTTATAATAAATTATTGTTATAAATTACTGATATAGAATAGAAAATGAGCTTTTAATACGTCATTGACGATTAAAATTATGATTTCTACAAATATTGGATACTTAATAGATTTTAGAAAGTTCAACACGTGTAGATTACTTTGACATTAAACCTTTTGGGATAATTATTGCTTATTTACAGCAAAAGACTGTAAAATTTAACTCGTCACTGATCTTAACTAAAGTGCAAACGAAGCTCGTATTTTCATATGACAATAGTTCATAAAATTCTTTTTATAAATTATACAACATTATCGTTGAGTTATCTTATAAATTTTTCTTTATATTACAATTTAGTTATTACTATATTGGAATTATTTTAAAAAAAAATATTATATATCCAGAGCTTACTCATTTTTTATCATTAACCTGAACTGCAAGATGAATTAAATCAAAAAATAAATTGTAATTTCTTTCACGTGGTTCACAAAATCATCAACTCAAATTTCAATATGATAACTACAAGTATCATACCGTTACAAATCAGTAACTTATAGCTTTCGTATTGGTCAAAGATATTTTTTGGGTTATATCATTTCATCTCTAAAAATATTTTTTGAATTACGCGGACAACTTTCTAGTACACAGTTTTTTCCTATTCAAAAAATAATATAGATTTATTAAGAATTTGATATATAAAAAGAGCTAGGTTTTCTTATTCCCGGGAATTGAGATTGTGGGAACGGGAATGGAAAAAATACTGTAAATCAGCCAAAAAATTAAAGCTTCTCTTTAAACTTCAACTCTATCTTGTTTTCAACTATTAGAAAAGGTAAAAGAAACCTCGATTTATATCTATATTAAAAGTTGTTTTACGTTTTTTTTGCTCTATTTCATAGCTATTTCGATTCTCAAATGTTATTAGTCTAACAGATCTTAAGATCTTTCAAAATTTGCTTCCTCAGAAACAAATTTCAACTTTATTTAGTGATTTTGTTTATTCAAATCACTTTTGAATTATATATACTTACAAATTACATAGTACAGATTACTTTTAGAGAATAACTAACAGTAAAATAAAGAAAATTTAATTCTAGAAATAAAATTTTATAAAGTTAGTAGTAATGCAATAATACAGCAAAGAGTTTCAAGTAAAGTTGAATCTCCATAAAATAATAAGTTTTATTTCATAGAGTTGAAGTCGTTAAATTAAACATTTATTTGGAATCAAATAAAAATATTTTGATCATCGAATTATGAAAATTTAAATGAAAAACAACTTGAAAAAGAATAAAAAATTAAAACTTTTCTAATTTAGAAATTGTCTATTGAAAATTTATCAATATATTGAAAAATTTATCAATCACGACTCCTTGGATGGTTAAACGATTAAAACGACTTTTTTTCTAACAGATCAGTATGTTTGGTAATGAAATTTCAAGTATTTTGCTGGCAAAAAAGTTGATTTAAAAAAAAACATGATGGAAAGTCTCTGCGTGATCAGAGGACTTTAGCGCATTTTTGGCGCTTTAGATCAGTTATATTAACAAGTTAAAAAAAGAAAATTTAATGATTTGAATACATTTTATTAATTCATAGCGTTTGGAAATGAGATATTTTATAATTCATGTACTCGGATGACTAATGGCTTATGGTGTTATGCATATGATTCGTAGATGAAAACTTCAACATTATAGTCTTCAATTCGACCAAATACTCCATCGATAACAATAAAATAAATATTACAAATCAATACAAAAGATAATACGAGTCAGAAATTCAGAATAAGAAACACTTTTATTTAAATGTTGATATTTTGTTCATAACTTTCGATTCGAAATATAATATGATTTCAATTAACTGTCAAGTCAGATTTAAATACATCTTGTTGTGCGACAAAAAAAATGCTTGCGCAACAAAAAAAATGTTGCGCGACAAAAATTTTGTTTACAAATTTTCAATATGGGAAATTTAAATTCGTAAATTCCTAATAAAATACAATAAGTAACAGCATTCTAATAAAGATTGCCGCCAATAACTCGATAGCACAAATCAAATGCAAAAAACCGTATGTTTCAAGCTATTATAGTTTTCGAGATCTCACAATCCGAACAGCCGAACAGACCGAACAGCCGAACAAAGTGAAATTATAAGCTGCATTGTTGTCCAAAAATGCGCTAAAAATATTTACCCATGTTTTCTTGACGTTTCATGACTTTTAAGACTTTTTCGTTAAAAATTTTTTTTTGTTCAATGTGATGGACCACTCTTGGGTCGACACTTACCCAAAAAAACTCTTTTTGATGGCTTACCTACACGTCAAGACCCTTTCTAACAAGCTATCAAACACCTCTCCACGACTTGCCGTTGTCGAGTTATGACTGACCAAGCCAGCCAGCAGCCAGCCCTGTAAGCCTAATAACGTTTTTTTTGCAAAAAAATGCGCTAAAAATACTAATAAATATAATGAAAATTGAATATTAATTAGTTCCGTTCCCGGTCGAAAAAAGCCTAAAAAAACGTGTGAGACCAAAAATTGAAGCTTTTTTTGTGCGACTTATGAAAAGAAAAACACAAAATTTTTATGAAATTTTAGATGTTTTCTCAAAATATTATGGCCAAGGTCATTTAGAATTGTGTACACTCATTTTATGCCACTCAAAATTTTGAGAGGTACATACATTTTATTTTATAGTTTTGCGATTAATCGGCGATTTTGCGATTAATCGACGATTTTTTGCGATTCTTGCGATTAATCGGCGATTTTGCGATTTTGCGATTAATCGGCGATTTTGCATTAATCGCCGATTAATCGGAGTGTCTTCGCCTTGATAAAAATTCACCTATTCATGTTCTGTAACTTAAATGGGAAAATTTTAATTTAAGCAAGTGGAAATAATTTTAAAATATCCATGTGAATAATATATAAATTGCGTACATTGAATACTTTGATAATTTTCTGTTTATTTAAAATATTTACAAAAATATATTGAAAGCTTATGGTCTATAATAATGCATTCTTTCCCAAATTAATATTATGAACAAAAATAAACCACTTAATGTTCTGAACTTTTCTTCGCATTTTAAATCTTATTATTTCACAAATATATGCAATAGTTGAAATTCCGCATGCAATTAACCAAATTATGAATCCAAAGCTCAAGTCACTAAACGCCAAAATTTTAGGATCTTTATTTTCCATAATTGCATCTATTCGAAATATTAACCACACATAAAATCAAAAAATGTTGAACAATTCCCATTGGAATAAATTTTTCTACGACGTCTTCAAGAATATCAAACAAAAAATGATTTTGTAATGTACTAAATCCATTCTGAATTGTAAACAATGTTTGATCAAGAACAATTGGAGAGCATTTACATTCTTTGCTCAAATCTAATAAAGTATCTTCAGCATCAAAAATGCATATTTTGCAGTAAAATTATCTTTATTTGCAAGATAAAATTTTGTAAAATAATATGGATTTTTGAAGTAACGAATTGGTGGTCTAAAAAATTAACGAATATTTCATGAAATTGTCATTAAAAAAATAACTTTTTCTACCTTCTCTCTTCATCAATCATATCTTTAATATGTCGCTTAATATTGTCTAATCCAACAGTAATAATTGTAAAATTTTTAAAATATAAGTCATCAATAGTTTGTGGTAATGGTTTTCTCATGTCACTGTCATAAATTCAAACAAAATACTTTGATAACAAGTACGAAAAATTAAGCAGAAGAAAATAAAATTAATAAGTATAAATCTTGCAAATGAATTTTAGGCAATTTTAATTGACCAATGCCAAAAAATATATGAAGAATATTCATTGAAGGAGTTCGAACTTTTTCACCAAAGACAATATTTTGAATAGTTAATGGTTTGTATTGATAGTAAAAAAAACTGTAAAAGCAATACCAAAAGTTAAAAGTAAAAGAGTCCAAGTCATTTCATCAAAAACCATCATCATTTTCTCATAAATTGTATATGGTTCACTTGGAGTTATAACAAAAATAAATTTATTTTGACTGAATGTCATTGTAGTGTGAGTATCAAAAAGTAATGTTGTTTTTACTTCATATTTATATTGAACATTTTCATTTGGTCTGGTTTCTTTTACTAACATAGCTTTTTTTATGCAAGCTTATTTCAGGTGTAAAATTTCCAGCTTGTCCAACTGATTTATGAATATCAAGCATTAATCCATGTGTTCTTTTGTTATGAAATCAATATTAAATGACAACGGTTCATTTGACGGTAAATTAAACAACACAGGACAATTATGAAATTTTTAAATTTTTCGTGATTTTTGAGATCGTGGTTCCATTTTAGAGTTGTTTTGTTAAAAACATTAAAAATTCTTATAGTTGGATAATTGCAGTCCTCTCTGTATACCATTCAAATGTTAAAAGTGTAACATACTCGACATCATCGTATATTATAAATTCATGTTCTTCTATGTATCCAAAACCATTAGTCATTTTTCCTAATTTATATATCTTAAAAGGTATTTTGAATCATCAATGTAAATTAAAAAATTTCATTGGTTTAGGAAAAGTTATGTAAAGTTTAACTTTGCATTGAAACTCGTAAATATTTTCCATTTTTCATAAAAATTATTGCAGATTTATGTAATTTCTTTAAATCTCGATGATTTTGATAATTCTTAAGTTCACTCGAGAATTTTCCAGAATTTTTTCTTTCCAACTTTATTTATAATTTGATTTATTTTCGTGTTTTCTATTTCTCCAAATATTATGACGTCAAAAATTATCGATTTTTCAAAATAAAATGCTTCTAAAACTTGAAAGATTGCGTTAGAAATCAAATTTATTGAAATTTTTCCTCTAAAATATGACTATAATTTGCAAATGATGAATGAATAATTACAAATATTAAGATAATTGCAATGTTCATCACATTTATTAAAAAAATTCACAAACCGGTGTTTTTTGTCACAATGACCTAGTAATGACTGAGAATCTAAATCGAAAACGCGACTGTCGAAGGTGTTGTCATTGAATTTATTTATACTCAAAATGGCTCTTAATTGAAAGTTAATTATAGATTATGAGACAGTGAATTATTTATGAATATTTTATTTTAGATTCACGTGTGAGATTGAAACAATGTAAAATAATTTTTTTTTTAAATTTGCATTTATTTTTATTTGGCGATAATTAAAAGTCTTTTACTATTTCATAAATATTTATTTTCCAATATACATTTAAATTTGGTTATTTTAAAATTAGTCATAAAAGTGAAGTTAAGCAATAAAATTCCTTAATAATTTTCAATTATCTTGAAAAAAATGCTAACAATTGAGTTGAAAAAATTTTGGCACAAACTTCGTTTTAAAAAACGTCCAATTAGAAGCCTCGAACTGAAAGAATTGACAACACCACCGATTATTACAAATCTAAAGTAAATTAATATTCCAAAAATTTCTTATTCCAAAATTGTATTTGATAAAAAATTTGATTATTTGATGATAATTTTGATGAATTTTTCGATTTTTTGTTGAAGTTCACACCCCTTAGGTTTCAGTAAAATAAAATTTATTTACCAAAATATACTCTATAAGGTCGCAATGATATTGGTGGACTAAAATATGGAAAAAACCGAGTAAAACTGAATGATCACATACAAGTAGGAATTATTAGTTATCCAATATTAGTTGCAACAAATTTACAATAGCGCAGTTACTTTGTATAATGATTATGAAGTTTTTGTTCGTGATCCATGGCCAAAAATATCAATGCTGTAAGACAACTTTAAATTTAAATTGTTATTTTTTAATACATAAGAATTTTACAGCACAAAATTGGTTAAACTTAATGTCAACAACACAAAGCTGTAAAAAAGATGGTTTAATGCTGGCACAATCAATAACAGCATTTCAGTTTTCATTGGAAGAAGTTGTGATTTTGATATTGGAATAATTCAAGTCAGTCCACAATCAGATGCTGTTTTTATATTATGCTAATGAAATAACTGGAACAGAAAGAATTTGATAATTCAAGCAATGTTGAATATTTGGTGAAAAATCCAAGTGACACTTACAAATGGCAACCATCGGAAAAAGGTGTGAAAGTTGTCAATGCATTGGAATTGCACAAAGAAGGTCATCGACTATTTTATATTGGAATGACTCGTATCAATGATAATGTTGTTGTTGGCAAAGTTCGTCCTGGTGATGGTTTATTTTTCATTGATCCAGTCACTGGCAAACAAGCAGTCAACGATTCTTATGAAGTTCTTACCTGCACATCACCTGATGCTAGCAATGGTGAATATAAGAGAAAAGTGATGCGATTGGTTGGATCTTTTGGATGTCTTGTTAGAAAACAATGGAATTATAAAAAGAAAAAATGTATTTGAATCAAAACAATTTTTAAGTAGTTCATTGTGTTTTTTTCTTTAACAGACACGACAAATATTCATAAATAGCTTTTTTTCATTTTATAATAAAAGAATTATTGTTTATTAAAATTCAAGTTCTTTATTATTTCTTTAAAAATGTTTCAAAATCAAGATTTATTTTTCACATATGTTCAATTATTTTTAAAAATTTGAACAGCTTTACATGATAAATGATTTATAATTTCTGTGCAATAACTTGAAAAATTCTGTAAGGAAGTGTAAACGCTTTTCCATCAACATTAAGAATTTTTACAATCATTCGTTGGTCTTCATTGAATTTTTGTAGGATTTCGTCAGACATTTTTTGTAAAAATGGATTAACATATCTCAAAGATTCTGAAAAATATTAAAATTTTTATTAAGGGTGTTTTTTTCAGTTTGTTATTTGATATTTATGCTACCATTCAACTATAAACTTAGAAATTCTACGTTACATAAAATAATGACTAACTTTACATTCTTTACCATCAAATTTCTCTTGAGGTCCAAAATCAAAATCAAGTCGTTCATCATCAAATGCAATAAATTTAAATCCTGATTTTTCTAAAGTTTTTCTCAATATTTTTTCTCCATCTTCATTGAAACCAATGTTTTAAAAAAATCGCTGATAAAACTTTTATCCTTTGTGTATTGGAATTTATTAAAGTTTCCCAAATGTAGAAAATCACAGATGAGTGAAAAAATGTAAAGCAAAAAAGTCCTCCTGGATTCAACATTTGATGAACATTTTCAAAAGCTTTTTCATGATTTTTAATCCAATGAAATGTATAATTTGAAAAAAATCAAATCAAAATTCATTAAATATTTCATCTTTTATCCAATCATCTTCAATATTTCTCACTAAAAATTCAGTTTTTTCACTCTTGATTTTTTCTGATGCTTTTTTGATTAAATCAACACTTTTGTCAATTCCAACAACAAAAGAAAAATTCAATCCACTTTCATTCAACACTGCATCATTTAAAATTTTTCCGCATCCTGTTCCAATGTCAGCTAATTTTAAAGATTTTCTCCAAAATGTTCATTAAGGAAACTTTTTGTATCTTTTAATAAAATTCAATGCATCACGAAATTGTAAATTATTATTTTTGCTGTAAGACTCTTTGAACTCCATGACGTTAGGTTGAATACTAAATATTATTTTTCGAAAACTGAAAAAATCTATAAACTTTTTGTAATAAATCAGGTAGTTGTGAAGTGAAAAAAATGACAGTTATTTTTTTAAAAACTAATAAATTTTCTGTGTTTTTCGATGAAATGCACGGAGAAAAAAATTTTTTAACTGGCATAAAGTTTGTGCCAATAAAAAATTGTTATGAGTTCTAAAAAAAATTTTATAAGACTTATAAAACTTATTATAACAATTTTAAAACATTATTGACAATTATAAAACTTTTTTAGCAGTTATAAAAAATTTTATTAGTTTTATAAAATTTTGTTTATAGAACTCATAACAATGTTTTAGTGGCACAAACTTTTTGCCAGTTAAAAAACTTTTTTCTCTGTATGTTTGAACAAATTAGTAATATATAAATTTAGAAGTACAAAAAGATTAAATTTCATGTGAATTAAAATGTTTTGGAATATAAGAATTAAGAATAAAATTTCATAAATTTTTCAAAGTTCTTTAATATTTCATTTGATTCGCCTCAAAAAAAATGCGCTTATTTAAAATTTATACATTGACATCACAACTACCTGGGCAATAAACTCGCTTTCCTGACATAATGTCACTTGTCGAACGGACACGATTTTAGTTATCTTTATATTACCGTTTTTTGTGATAACTTTAATTTCAATGAATTTTTGAATCAACTTTAAAATATTTCATATATCACCAATCTAAAATTCTAGAAACAGTTAAATCAAAGATATTGGAAGCTAGCAGCTTCAAGCTAGTAAAGAACTTATTATAAAAATGAAAAAATTTTCAGTTAGTTTCATAAGAAAAATGGTGAATCAAAAATTTTTTTTAAAAAAATGATTTAATGTTATGCTAGGTATGAGAACTCTTGATGTTTCTTTTCAAGATAGTTTTATTTAAAACTATACATATTTTAGGAAAACTTTTACTAAAATAGCTAGTTTTCAAAAAATTACATAATTATATGCATTTCGTTTTGAATTTTTTTCTTATGCATATAGTTTTTTTAGGCTATCAAAAAAGTTTTGATAATTTTTAATAAAAGAGAAAATCACGATATCAAAAATGTTCTCGGGCCTTGATTTTATGTAAAATTTTGGATCTTTCAGAATGCTCTCACTAATATATCATCACAAAGTTTCTAAATTTCCTAGAATTGTCATTTTACCTAACATTTTTATACTTTACATTTTTAAATAGTACAAGAGCTATATTATGAAATAAAAACTCTTTACATTTAAATCATTGTTAATAAATGAAATATTTATTCCAATAAAACTTAATTTCATTAATTTTTTATAATTAACAATAAGGTGCTATTTCCTGCTTTTCTTACATTATAAACCTCTGAATACGATAATAAAAATATTTGAGGTCACTTTAAAAAAATTTTTCAAAAAGCATGAATCACGAATTTGTCATTTAAAATTTCAAATATAAAACTGACTTATTCTTATTTGAACTCGCAGTTTATTTTAAAATACAAAACATGAAGAACGTTTGGATTTTTTTAATTTTTGCTTCTTGTAAGAAATTAAATTTTTAAAAAATTAATTTCTATGATATTAATAATTATTTTTTAGATATCAAAAGCATCGCTGCTCAATCGAATGCATCATGTGAAATTTTTTATCAATATGAATGTGGTAAAATTCAAATAAATAAAATTTATTAAAAGCTTTAATTTTTTTCAAATATTAGGAAATAGATTTTATCGTTATAATCTTAATAGCGAACCAGCAGATTATGGTGTCATAGCTGGACAATATGAACCAGGAAAAGAAGCATATATTGGTCTCAGTATTTTTGCAGATTTCGCTTATCAAATTAATCGAATCCAACTTGATCCACCTGGAGCTTTACTAATTAATGTCGCTGGTCCTGCATCATTTTCAAATGACAGCAGCAAAATTTGGTTTCTTATAAATGACAAAAATCATGAATATACTTGGGTTGATTCTAAAAACGCAGAAATTCCGCCTTTTGCAATTCAAGTAGGACAAGATAGAAGTGGTTATCCGTTATTGATTGGAAGAATTTTAAGACCTAATGGTTTGGTTCTAGTTGGAGTAGTTGTACCGTTTGCTGGATATATGTATTATGCAGATGAAAATGGAATGAGTGTAAGCACAACTTCTGGTTATCAAGTTTTGACTTGTAAAAGTAGCGTTAAAAGTAAGTCAGATAAATTTTAAATCCGTTTTGAAACATTGTAGTTATTTTTGTTTAGACGAAACAAAATATTTGACACCATCTTATGATTTTCCATCTAATGTTGATACTGGATGCAGTAAGTATAAATTTTACAATATCATTTTAAAATTTTTGTCATTTCTTTTAATCTTCTAACTTTTAAACAGTCAATAACTGGCAACCATACAAAAATGATGATGCACCAGCTAAAAATGGGATTTCAGCAGGTGAATATGACTGTAATAACACAGCATACGTTGGTAAAGCAAAAGACGGAGGAGTTTACTATCCAGGAAGAATTCAAATTTCTTCTCAAAGTGGAATTTATTTTGCTGGCAATGGAAAGATGGTTTATAGAAGCAATGGCAGTTACTATTTAGTAGATAATCCAAATTACACTTATTATTGGGTTCCGTTTGATGGAATAAGTTCACCAAATAATACAGTTTATGCTCGCAACGATGTTGGTTCATGGAAATTTGCATTTGGTCGTATAAATATCAATAAAAAAACACAAATTGGAAAAGTCCTTTTTCCATATCTTATTTTATCAAATGATAATGAAAATGTTACACTCTACAATGATTATGAAGTTTTAGTTTGCAAACCTGAACCAAAATATCAATGTGCTCAAAATTGGAAGTCTTTTAATATTAGTAACATAAAAGCTGTAGAAAAAGATGGTTTTAATGCTGGCACAATCAATAACAGCATTTCAGTTTTCATTGGAAGAAGTTGTGATTTTGATATTGGAAGAATTCAAATCAGTCCACAATCAGCTGCTGGTTTATATTATGCTAATGAAATAACTGGAACAGAAGAATTTGATAACTCAAGCAATGTTGAATATTTGGTGAAAAATCCAAGTGACACTTACAAATGGCAACCATCAAGAAATGGTGTGAAAGTTGTCAATGCATTGGAATTGCACAAAGAAGGTCATCGACCATTTTATATTGGAATGACTCGTATCAATGATAATGTTGTAGTTGGCAAAGTTCGTCCTGGTGATGGTTTATTTTTCATTGATCCAGTCACTGGCAAACAACAGTCAATGAGTTCTTATGAAGTTCTCTCTTGCACATCACCTGATGCTAGCAATGGTGAATATGAAGAAGAAAGTGATGAACAATGGTATGGTGAACATTGGTGTCCTTTTGGTAAGAGATGGAATTATGATAAACGATTGTGCCTCGAAGTTGTACAAGAGTTTTAAAATGTTAATTAAAATTAGTAAATAAAATAAATTTGTTTTAAAATTGTTATTTATATCAAATTATTCAGTAAAGTAAAAATTTTAAACAAATCACTATTAATTATTTCATAATTCAGATTATCATTCAATTTCAGGTTGATTTTGTTATGAAAGGTGAAATGCATTTATTTTTATCCTAGGATGATCAGTGATAAGAAGAAATGTTTAATTTGTCTATTGAAAAAGTCCTTTTATCAATTATCATAGATTTATACAAATGGAAAATCATAAGGCAGAATGCAAGCATACAGCTGTCATAATATTTGAACAACAATTTTTTTGAAATATTTTAAACTTAGGTTAAATAAGATAAGTAGTTTCAAACGGTTATATTTAATGTTTATGAATCATTTAGGTTTAAAATTCCATTTTTATGTCACTTTATCAATACCCGAAAATATAATTACATAGTTTAATAAAAGTTCCATCAATTTCCACATAAAATATTTTCTTTATGTTATTTTCTTCCACGTGTTCCAAATATTATAAGTAACCTTGACTTATAATAATAAATTAACTTTTGTTGCTTTCCCGAACTTAAATCACGATTTGATCATAAATATTTTTGCATATAAACTAAATTTATCACTATTTGCATTTGCAGTTTATTTTTAAATATTAGTCATGAACAACATTTGGATTTTTTTATTTTTAACTTCCTGTAAAAAAATTAAATTTAAAGTTTTAATATTTTCTGACTTTAATGTTAATTTTCAGACTTCAAAAGCATTTTAGCTCAATCAAATGCATCATGTGAAATAATTTATCAATATGAATGTGGTAAAATTTAAAAAGATCTATAATTGAATGCAAAATTTTAATTTTTTTTAATAGGAAATAAATTTTATCACTATAATCTTGATAACGAGCCTATTGAATATGGAATATCAGCTGGGCAATATGCACCAAAAAAAGAAGCATTTATAGGATTGACAATTTATAGTGATATTTCATATTCTATCACTCAACTTCAACTTGAGCCACCTGGAGTTAGAACATACTATGCTGCTGGTCCTGCATCATTTTCAAATGACAGTAGCAAAATTTGGTTTCTTGTTAATGACAAAAATCATGAATACACTTGGGTTGATTCTAAAAATGGAGAAATACCGCCATTTGCAATTCAATTCGAATCAACTCGTCCTAATTTTCCATTGATGATTGGAAGAATTGTAAAACAAAATGGTTTTGTGAATGTTGGGGGTGTTGTGTCTTTTGCTGCATCAATGTTATATGCAGATGATAATGGAATGACTGCTGGAACTTCTTCAGGTTATCAAGTTTTAACTTGCAAGAGTAGTGTTCAGAGTAAGGCAGAAATTTTTAAGACAACATTTTGGTTCTAATTGACATTTTATTCGTTTAGATGAGACAAAATATCCACTTCCATATTACGAGTTTCCTAAAAATATTGACACTGGATGCAGTAAGTATAATATAGAAAAATCATTTTGTCTAAACTATTTTTTTTTATCTAACAGTCAATAGCTGGCAAGTATACAACAATGATGATGCACCAACTAAAAATGGGATTGCAGCAGGTGAATATGACTGTAATAACACAGCTTTTGTTGGCAAAGCTAAAAGTGCTGGAATCTTTACCCCAGGAAGAATCCAAATTTCTTCTCCAACTGGATTTTACTTAACAAATAGTATCTATGCTACTAATGGCAGTTACTATTTAGTAGATAATCCAAATTATACCTATTTTTGGACACCGTTCGATGGATTTAATCTGCCAAATAATACAGTTTACGCTCGCAATGACATCGGTAATTGGAAATACGGAATTGGACGAATAAAAATCAATGGAAAAATGAAAATTGGAAAAATTCTATACCCACTAATGATTTTACCAAATGAAAATGGAGTTGATAGTTTATTTAACGATTTTGAAGTTTTAGTTTGCAAACCTGAACCAAAATATCAGTGTGCTCAAAACTGGAAGTCATTTAACATCAGCAACGCAAAAGCTGTAGAAAAAGATGGTTACAATATTGGCACAATCAATAACAGCATTTCAGTTTTTATTGGACGAAGTTGTGATTTTGATATTGGAAGAATACAAATCAGTCCACAATCAGATGCTGGTTTATATTATGCTAATGAAATAACTGGAACAGAAGAATTTGTTAATTCAAGTAATGTTGAATATTTGGTGAAAAATCCAAGTGATACTTACAAATGGCAACCATCAAGAAATGGTGTGAAAGTTGTCAATGCATTAAAATTGCACAAAGAAGGTCATCGACCATTTTATATTGGAATGACTCGTATCAATGATAATGTTGTAGTTGGCAAAGTTCGTCCTGGTGATGGTTTATTTTTCATTGATCCAGTCACTGGCAAACAACAGTCAACGAGTTCTTATGAAGTTCTCACTTGTACATCACCTGATGCTAGCAATGGTGAATATGAAGAAGAAAGTGATGAACAATGGTATGGTGAACATTGGTGTCCATCTGGAAAAAAATGGAATTATAAAAAGAAAAAATGTATTTGAATGGAACTACCTCACTAAATTTAATTATTATTTTAGCGCATTTTTTGCAAAAAATACTAAAAATAACCAAATTAAGTTGTTATTAAATTGAAAATAAATTTTTTTTATTGTTTTGTAAACCTTGAACTACATCTAATTTTGTTTTTTAAAAAAAGTTTTTATTTTTTCAAATTTTGTTGTGTTACCCTTAGGCTTTTTCCGACCGGGAACGGGAACGGGAATTCCCGGGAATTTCCGTTTCCGTTCCCGATGAAAGTCCGGGAATTCCCGACTCCGGGAATGACTCTATACAAATATGAAAAAACATGAAAAATTTTTTAATTTTTTTATGAAAATTTTAAACTTTTTCAATATTTTTTAGTTAATAATCCAAAACCAAATAAAAATTTAATTCTAGCCATTCTCATTAATGTTTATTAGTATTTTTTCAGATATTGATAAAATTTTCCATAGACAATTCCTAAATCGGGAAAAAATTAATTTTAATTATTTTTCAAGTTTTGATTCGAATATTCGAAATTCGATGATAAAAATATTTTTATTTAATTCCGAATAAATATTTAATTTAATGACTTCAACTCTATGAAATAAAACTTATTATTTTTGTGGAGATTCAAGTTTAATTAAAACTTATTTTTCAAATATAAATTATTTCATAAACACAAGTTTAATTTTATTTTCAAAACATTTTTTAAAATTTAAAATTTTCGATAATTGCCTTTTCATTACTACTAACCTTATAAATTTTATTCCTAGAAATTCAATTTTTCTTTTATTTTACTTATAGTTATTCTCTAAAAGTAATCTGTATTATGTAATTTATAGTTATATATTAATTCGAAAATTTGATATGAACAAAATCACTTAATAAAGCTGAAATTTTGTTAAAATTTTGAAAAAACTTAAAAACTGTAAGGTTAGTAACATTTTGAGATCGAAATAACTCTAAATAGAAGCAAGAAAATGTAAAACAACTTTTATAAATATATAAATTCAAGTTTCTTTTATCTTTCCTAATAGTTTAAAAGAAGAAAGAGTTGAATTTTAAAGAAAAACTTCAATCTTCATATGACTAAGTTGAATTTAAAGTTAATGAATTAACCAAAAGAACAGTAAAAATGCAGTAAATATGTAAAAATTAGTCATTTTTTACAATTTTTTGGCTTTTTTATAGTATTTTTTTCCATTCCCGTTCCCGGGAAATTCCCGTTCCCGATCACTCATTCCCGTCCCGTTCCCGTTCCCGGAATTCTCAATTCCCGGGAATTGGAAAAAGCTCAGTTACCCTATATTTTAGTTAATATTTTAGAATCATGATTAACTTTGTTTGTTTTATTATAAATTATCTGAAATTATGTCAAAATTTATATAAAAAACTTTCAAGCACTTTTTGGCATTGATTTATTTTTCTGTTCTTATAGTTTATAATATAAAGACGAGAAAAAATAGTTATATCAAAATAATCTTTAAAAATTAAAAAATCAAAATATGGAAAATAAAGGTTTTGTTAGGACTTTACATAGAATTTATACTCCTTTGATTACACAAATTTTTTTGTTTTTTATTTTTTTTTTTTTTTGAATTTTAGTTTAACAAGATTCATAATCAGTATTAACTACAAACTCTGTTTGTCGAAGATTTAAATTTTCCAAATGTAAAATAATTAATATGAAAAAAGTTTTAATTCTTTATTCATATTTATTGATTATTCTGAAATTATTAATAACATCAAACATAAGAACACGTTTCTTTCATTCCATTTTGCTCCACTGGCTGCAAAAACACCTCTGAATTCATCACGACAAACACAACGCCATTTGATAAAACTCCATTGTTTTCTAACTGGACATCCAATGATCCAAACCAATCGGCATCACTTTCCTCTTTATATTCACCATTGCTAGCATCAGGTGATGTGCAAGTGAGAACTTCATAAGAACTCGTTGACTGCTGTTTGCCAGTGACTGGATCAATGAAAAATAAACCATCACCAGGACGAACTTTGCCAACTACAACATTATCATTGATACGAGTCATTCCAATATAAAATGGTCGATGACCTTCTTTGTGCAATTGCAAGTGACAACTTTCACCCATTTCTCGATGGTTGCCATTTGTAAGTGTCACTTGGATTTTTCACCAAATATTCAACATTACTTGAATTATCAAAAACTGCAGTTGCAGTCAAATCATCCAAATAATTTACACCATTTGAACTGATTGAATTTTACCTAAGCCATAATCGCATCCATTGATGCATTTTCGTGTTCCTCTACCAATAAACGATGTGCTGTCAACACTGAAACCATCAACTGATATATTTTGCATTAAGTTTCTTCATTGTTGTGTACTTTTATATTTTGGGCCATGGATCACAAACTAAAACGTCAAAGTCATAATATGTCGACTCAACACCATTTTCATTTAAAATAGTAGCAACTGGTCCTATGAGTTTTCCGATTTTCACATGTCCATTAATTTTTAACCCTTGAAATTCCTATTGAAAATCTTCCTAATTCTTTGATTACACAAGAACTAAATTTTGCGGAAAGTTTCTATCAAATGAAACCCAATAATAAGAGTATATTTGGATTTATCAACTAAATAAAAACTTCCATTATTATAAAAGTTCTTTTCCTGCACTAGCAAAACTGAAACCACTTGTAGGATTTTTTGTATACGACCGGTAGGAAAAGATCGAAACTTTTACTTTTTCCTACATAAGCATCATATATCACAATTATAAAATCCTGCTGAGATTCCATTTTGAGCTGGTGCATTGTCATTTTTGTAAGGTTGCCAGTTGTGACTAAAACAAAATTTATTTATGAACTTAAAAAATTTATTTTAAACAAATAATTACCAAAACAGGTGCTGTATTGATCATTGATAAAGGGGATTAGGAAGAAATGGTGGTGAAATTTGTGGTTCATCTTGATGAAAAAATAATTCATTAAATTTAATCTTTTAAGTTTGTTTAACTTACTTCTTTTAGTTCTACAAGTTAAAACTTGATAGCCAGTTTTTGTAATTTCTGCTCTGACTCTTGATCTACATAATACATAGCTCCCATAAAAGGACCAACAACTCCTATCATAACTAAGCCATCTTTATAATTCTTCCAATATATGTAGTCATACTGCTAGAATTTTTATTATAATTTAATCGCAAATGGAACAACGGTCACCTTTTGCCAACTATCAATCCATTTGTATTGATGATGTCTGTTTTTTCTCAAATACCAGATCAAATGACTGTCATTATAAAACATACTTGGTCCGCCAGTGCTAGGAGAAACAGCACCAAGAGGATCTAATTGAATTCTAGCTATATTTAAAGCTACATAATTCCAACATGTGACACCAACATAAGCTTTTTTACCAGGAGCATAAAAACCTGCTGCAAGACCATATTCTGCTGGTTCATTATCAAGGTGATATTGTGAAAATTTATTTTCTAAAAATAATTTTTATAAAATTATCGTAAAAATATATTTTTTTGAAAATTTACCACATTCATAATATGGTGTTTCTTCCGAACTTTCCTTTGTTGCAAATACAGCTAATGAAACTGAAATAAAAAATAAATATTTTTTGTAAAAAATGCATCTGTTGATTTTTAAATAAAAATGTACTTATTTTATCATACAAGATTTTTAAACCATGTTTAGATCAAATTCTATCGTTAAATAAAAGATTTAAATTTTTTGTCAACTTACTTAAAAAGGCAAAAACTCCCAATAAAAATTTCACGTCTTTCATTTCGTCTGTCTAAATTGATACTGAAACACTTGCTTAAAATTTATAATATAATTTTACATACATACATACATTTTTTGTATAATGTACTTTATGATATATTTATAAAAGGTTTTAACATTAATTAAAAAATAATTAATAATTTACTGAATAAAATTTTTAAGGCAATAAATTTTTTTTAAAGAAATAAAGCAAATCTTTAATTTTTATTGTAACTTTTGTCATCCGTTTTATCGAATAAATCACTATGAAAAACATTAACAAAGCATAAATAAAATTCAATAATAAATCTTTATTGCAAAAGATTTAAAATTCAACATGTAATATCAATTAGATTATGATTTTAACTGAATTACAACAAATAAAGTTTTTAATTTTACAGCTATGAAAAAAATCAAAATTAGAATTTTTTTTTTTCAAATTTGAACAATACTAGAAAAGATTTAAAAATTCATCTTTATATTCATCCAATAATATAAGAGCAAGTTTCATTATTCCATTTTCCAATTCCTGAATATTCTAGGTCTCTGAATTTTTGTTTACAAACACATTTTGATTCTTCAAAATTCCAAACTTTTTTATCTGGACACCAAAAATCACCATACCAATCGTCATCACTTTCTTCAACATAAACACCATTCTTTGGTTCAGGTGATGTGCAAGTTAAGACATTATAAGAATTTACAGATCGTTGTTTTCCAGTAACTGGATCAATGAAAAATAAACCATCACCAGGACGAACTTTGCCAACTACAACATTATCATTGATACGAGTCATTCCAATATAAAATGGTCGATGACCTTCTTTGTGCAATTCTAATGCATTGACAACTTTCACACCACTTCTTGATGGTACCCATTTGTAAGTATAGCTTGGATTCTGTACTAAATATTCAGTTTCATTTGAATTGTCGAAAAGAACTTCATTCTTTCTATCATCGATGTAATATAAACCAGCAGCTGATTGTGGACTGATTTGAATTCTTCCTATGCCAAAATCACAACTTCTTCCAATATAAACTGGAATGCTATCGTTGAATACTCCAGCATTGAAACCATCTTTTTCTACAGCTTTTGTGTCATTGACATTGAAAATTTTCCAATCTTGAGCTTTTTATGGAAAAAAAAATTAATGAAATTTTTCCTAATAAAAATTAGTGTGAAACTTACCACATTGATATTTTGGAACGGGATCGCAAACCAACAATTCATAATTTGAAAAATATTCTTCTCCTTTCTTTTCATTGCTGAAAATTCCAGTTGGATAAGAACTTCGTCCGATTTCTGTTTTACCATCAATTTTAGATCTCACTACAGGAATTGCAATTGTACCAATATCACTTCTTACATAAACAGTATTATCAGGATTATTTTCACCATCATATTCAATCCATTTATAAGTATAATTTGGATTATCAACCAAATAATAACTTCCATTAGTCATGTAGACATTTTTGAATTTTTCAGTTGTATAAAATCCAGCATTAGGCGTGACTTGAATGCGTCCAGGATAATATAAAATTGTTGGTTTAGCTTTACCAACAAATGCTGTGTTATTACAGTCATGTTCGCCTGCTGAAATTCCATTTTTAGTTGGTGCATCATCATTTTTATATGGTTGCCAATTATTGACTGTAGAAAAATATTTTAAAAAATTTTTGGTAATTTAATTAAAATTTATTTAACTTACTACATCCAGTATCGACATTTGGTTTTGTATTTGGCAGAAGTGGTGTCATAATTTTGGTTTCATCTATCAAAAAAAAAAATTTTGTTAATTCTTGATTTCTTGAGATTTTAGATATATCATAGAAAAAATTTGGTAATTTAAGTCACTTATCCACGTAGGCATTAAAATTTCTAACACTGATAATAATAAAATTTCTTATTTTCTTACTTTGAATGCTGCTCTTGCAAGTTAAAACTTGATACTTTGAAGTTGTAGTTTTTCTTTTATAATTTTCATCAATGTAACCAAATATAGATTGAATTGGTGAAATTGTTCCAGTATACACTAAACCATTTGGTCTTATAATTCTTCCTGGCAAAATTGGAAAACCAACCCGATCCTCACCAACAACAATTGCAAACGGTGGAATTTCACCATCTTGTGAATCGACCCAAGTGTATTTATGATTTAAATCGTGGAAAAGATACCAAATGCGACTTGTATCGTTAGAAAGAAAGACAGATTCTCCTGTGCCGATTGACCATACACCAGGTGGATGAAGTTGAAGTTGAGTGATGGTATATGCATTATCTAACCAAGATGCAAGACCAACATAAGCTTCCTTGCCTGGTTCATATTCACCAACAACTACACCATAATCAGCTGGTTCATTATCAAGATTGTAGTGAATAAATCTGTTGGCTAAGATGAATGAATTTTTTAAAGAAACTTACTAAAAATAATTTAATAGAAAATTTTACCACAAGGATATTTATAAATATCACAAGTATCATTAGATTGGGCTAAAGCTGCTTCAAATGCTTAATAAAGAAAATTAAATTTAAAAAATTTATTATAAAACATCAATTCTAAATAATTTACCAACTGTAATAAGTAAAAAACTTGTAATTAGTTTCATATCGAAAAATAAACTGATACTGATAAGAAAATTTCAAGCTGCTTATATACTCAGTTTAAAGAAACCTATCATACGTGATAGACATTAAAGACAAATTTTAAATTAAATTTTCGTGACACATGAAAAGCTCATTAAATAATTTTTTCAATGTCATTCATTTGGAGTGCACAGGCAATCGACCTACCAAATTCAGGGCAAAACACTTAGTCAAGGGAAAATAGGTTGTGTAAAATTATATAAAAGACGGCATGTTATTTTCCTTTTAGTTTGTAAGAAAAATCAAAACTATTTCCATATTTTTTGGTTATTTATTTTTGCATTCTTTATTTACATTTTTCAGAAGCTTTAAATGGTCTTATGAATTTAAGGATAAAGAAGTAATAAAAATCGAATCTTAATAATTTTTTAAAAGAGAACAAGATTTTCTAGGTTATTTTGACAATAAGTTTTAGCACAAGATGCAGACATAAAATTATCCGGACAAGTGCCTCATATAAAATTTTGTTTTTCTTTAAAATTATTTTTGTAGTCAAAAATATTTTATTCTTTATTTCATTTATTTTAGCAGCATGCGAATTTTTAATCACGATTTGTCTATAAATAATGTATATGACATGACAATAATTTTTAAACAAAAATTTCATTTAAAAAGCAAATAGAAAAGTTTTTTTTCGTTTCCTGCACTTTTCAAAGAAGAAGTTTTTATCAATGAACTATTGATAATGAAAATTTACCTTAAAATTATGACTCACTTTATTATTCCTTTTAAACGCAATGGTTTAAACATTTAGTAGCAAAACTATTATAATAGGAATATTTTAAAGGCAACTATGATAAAACTCTGGCCATTTATTCAAACATATTTCTCTGTCCATATGTTTAAATCAAGGGTTGAGAACTCTTCATAATGAAAACAGAGTAACTATTGAAAATCAAAAATTTTGTATGAAATTATTTAAAATTTTTCTGTTCATTTGATAGATTTTTTGAAAGAGTTCACACCTCTTAAATTCAATATTTTCTATTTACAGATATTTTGCTCTATTTTAATGAAAAATTCCTTTTATTATTAAAATGTATTAGTTTAGTCCGATATTAAAAAACTTATGGAGACTTTCGGTTCGCTTATATACAACTTCGGAAGAAATATAACTTTTTTAATTAAAATGTGTTTTTTTATATCTCTAAATAATCATTTGTCAACTTTTTCAGTATCAATTTAGATCGTTAAGGTTAAAGTTATTAAAAATAAAAATGATGAAAGTTTTTTTTGTACTTGGTGAGTTGGTAAAAAAATTTAAAAGCTTAATTATTTTATTATTTTTTAATAGGATTAGCTTGTTATTGTGCAGCAACTCAAAGCAAAGAAGAGAAAAAGCCTGATTTAGAATGTGGTAATAAACCAGTGACCAAGTACCCGTGTTGCAGATCGGTGTACTTAAGCGCATTTTTGGTGCCTAAATCAGAGTTTATAACAATTACAGAAATATTAGATGCGTCTATAAAACAGATTCATACGATAAGATATACTGGTTAAAGTAAATTTCAAATGTATTGGAAATTTCATTTGTATACTGTTTCGAATGAAATAATTGAAATTAAGTTGTAGGAAATAGCAGTCAATTAAGAATTCAGCAACTATTTCTTATTTTGTTTACATTTTCATATAGAAATATATTTTATGAAAACTCGAGTAATGTAATTGCTGCTAATAATCCTAATCTATTAAAATTCTCGGAATCGTCTTTATAAATTTCGGTGATTTGAAATAACGATCAAATTCAAAAATACGCGAAGTTGGCTACGCGCAGCTGAAAATTTTTTGATCGCAGTCAACTTCGCGAAAAAAATTTTGTTTGCAAATTTCAATATGGAAAATTAATTCATAATTTCCCAAGTTATATGACTAGTGACAGAAATATAAATAAGCGTCGCGCCACTAATTTTTAAGCACAAATCTAACACAAAAAAACCGGAAGTCGCTAGCTATCATAGTTTTCGAGATCTCAGAGGACAGCCAGCCAGCCAGCCAGCCAGCCGAACAAAGTGAATGTATAAGCTGCATTGTGTACCAAAAATGCGCTAAAAATTGTCGTTTATTCCTTTTTTCCAAAAAATATCAAGAAAATTTTTTTAATTTGCTATAGCATAAAAGAAATGCAGCCTAACACATGCACCTTGTATTTATGGTAATTCATGATTGAATTTTTTCCACAGGCAATAAATTCTATCGTTATTATCTTGACGATGCACCAGCAAAATATGGATTATCAGCAGGTTATTATGCACCAGGAAAAGAAGCTTACGTTGCAATTGGTAATTGGCAATGCGCAGTCCTTAACTCTGGTAGACTTCAACTTGATCCGCCCGGAGTTTTACTTCCTAATCTTGGTGGACCAGGAACTTTTTTAAACGATAGTCACCAAATGTGGTATTTTTATAAAAATCCACATCACGAATATAAATGGGTTGATACAAATAACGGTGAAATTGTGCCATATGCAATTGATTTCAACACTGAAATTTAGTGGCTTTGCAACTTACATTGCAAGAGTTAAGAAAATGCTACAGTCATGATGGGCATTATTGGCACCATTTATGGCATTTATGTACTATGTAGATGAATATGGAGAAAGCAGGACAACAAGAACTAACTACCAAGTTTTAACTTGTAGAACTAAAAGAAGTAAGTTTGAAAAAAAATTTTTGTAGTAAACAATAATTCTCTAAAAATATAAAAGTCTTCAAAGCCTCAAAAAATCTCAATAACTGCCAAATATTTTCAAAGTTTTATCATATTCTGAATAATTCAATTTTATACAAAATCATTAAAATTCAAACATTTATTGCTATTCTTATTTTTAAAATTTTAATTAAATATTTTTACAGACGAAACTAAAATTCCTTTGCCAAAAGTTCCAAATCCACCTTCATCAACGATCAATACAGCACCTAGTTGTGGTAAGTAACTAAATAATGCATAATTTGTAATTTTTTTTATAAAACTCATGATTTTATTTTCTAATAGTACATAATTGGCAACCGTACATTAATAATAATGGACCAAAACAAAATGGAGTCTCAGCAGGTTTATCTGAATGTGAAATCCTCCTTATGTAGGAAAAAGGACAAACGTTTGGAATTTTTATCCCAGGATATATTCGAACAACTTTAACGTGTGGTTCTATTACAACAGTGCAGGAAAAGAAACTTTTATGGCTAATGGCAGTTATTATTTAGTTATAATCCAAATTACTCTTACTATTGGGTTCCATACTCTGGATCAATTCCATCAAATGTCGTATTAATTACTCAAAATGTTGGCAGATTTTCATTGGGAATCACAAGAGTAAAAGTTAATGGACATATGCTTGTAGGAAAACTATTGCCGCCATTGCAGCATTTCCAGGAATTGATGGAATTCAAACAAGTTTTTATGACTTTGAAATTTTAGTTTGTGATCCATGGCCAAAATATAAATGTGCACAACAATGGAAGAAACTCAATGCAAATATATCAGTTGATGGTTTCAGTGTTGACAGCACATCATTCATTGGCAGAGGAATACGAAAATGCATCAATGGATGCGATTATGGCTTAGGTAAAACTCAATCAGGTTCAAATGGTGTAAATTATTTGGATGATTTGACTGCAACTGCAGTTTATGATAATTCAAGCAATGTTGAATATTTGGTGAAAAATCCAAGTGACACTTACAAATGGCAACCATCGAGAATTGGTGTGAAAGTTGTCAATGCATTGGAATTGCACAAAGAAGGTCATCGACCATTTTATATTGGAATGACTCGTATCAATGATAATGTTGTAGTTGGCAAAGTTCGTCCTGGTGATGGTTTATTTTTCATTGATCCAGTCACTGGCAAACAACAGTCAACGAGTTCTTATGAAATTCTCACTTGCACATCACCTGATGCTAGCAATGGTGAATATGAAGAGGAAATGATGCTGATTGGTTTGGATCTTTTGGATGTCCAGTTAGAAAACAATGGAGTTTCAT
Source organism: Polypedilum vanderplanki (assembly GCA_018290095.1). Classification (NCBI taxonomy): domain Eukaryota; kingdom Metazoa; phylum Arthropoda; class Insecta; order Diptera; family Chironomidae; genus Polypedilum; species Polypedilum vanderplanki. The sequence goes on along the minus strand of CM031382.1, from coordinate 4,624,015 downwards.
CAAATGGCGTTGTGTTTGTCGTGACGAATTCAGAGGTGTCTTTGCAGCCAGTGGAGCTCAATGGAATGAAGAAACGTGCTCATATGTTTAAATATTATAAAATTTTGATTTTTTTAAATTTCATTGTTTTATTAGTTCAAAACAGAGTAAAAAATTGCAAGAAATATTTTAAGTTCCATATTTAATTTCTTTATCTATTCGTAATGTGTTTATTTATCAAAACTGCGACCTGTATTGCATTCTTTTGATCGTTATCATCATGTCCTCCACGTGTATAGCTTTGAATTATTTATTTAGATGTTTTATACATACTTTAAATCGATATTACTTCATTCTTATAAAAACAGCTTTTGAAACATACGAAAAATATTTAAATTAGCGCTCACATCACACAGATGTTTTTTTTCACTTGGTCAAATATTTCATTATTAGTTCAAGGCTCAAATGTATCATTCTTTTGTGTTCTATTATATGAAAGAAAATAAGCAAAAATTTTTAAGTATAACTTTCGTTTAAGTTTTCCTAAAACATATATTTGACTATTAAATGTTTGAAATACTTTGAAGTAAAATTTGTGATCAATAATTTCTACCTGTAATTCTATAGAAAAAAACTATATTTCAAAATTTTCAATTACTTTATTTTAATAAACCTAATTTTACAAATTTCATGATTTTTAAGAATCAAAAATATTAAAATAGTCGTAGACAAAAATTTAGACATATGAGCATGTTTCATCATTCCATTTAGCTCCACTGGCTGCAAAAATTCCTCTGAATTCATCACGACAAACACAACGCCATTTGATGAAACTCCATTCTTTTCTAACTGGACATCCAAAAGATCCAAACCAATCAGCATCACTTTCTTCTTCATATTCACCATTGCTAGCATCAGGTGATGTGCAAGTGAGAACTTCATAAGAACTCGTTGACTGTTGTTTGCCAGTGACTGGATCAATGAAAAATAAACCATCACCAGAACGAACTTTGCCAATTACAACATTATCATCGATACGAGTCATTCCAATATAAAATGGTCGATGATCTTCTTTGTGCAATTCCAATGCATTGACAACTTTCACACCATTTCTCGATGGTTGCCATTTGTAAGTGTCACTTGGATTTTTCACCAAATATTCAACATTACTTGAATTATCAAAAACTGCAGTTGCAGTCAAATCATCCAAATAATTTACACCATTTGAACCTGATTGAATTTTACCTAAGCCATAATCGCATCCATTGATGCATTTTCGTCTTCCTCTACCAATGAATGATGTGCTGTCAACACTGAAACCATCAACTGATATATTTGCATTGAGTTTCCTCCATTGTTGAGCACATTTATATTTTGGCCATGGATCACAAACTAAAATTTCAAAGTTATAATGCATTTCATCACTTTCTCCATCATATGCTGGAAAATATGCAATAGGTGGTGCAAGAAATCCAATTTTTATGTGTTCATTAGTTTGAACTCTTGCGATACCTGTTACTACATTTGTGGTTGAAATTCTTACAAGAACAGCATTATGAGGAGGAGGTTGAAGTATATCATAATTTTCCCATCTATATGTATAATTTGGATTAACAACTAAACAATAATTACATAAAATTCACTTTTTCTATGAACAGTAAACAGTCCTTTTTGACCAACAATTTGTAAGCGTCCAGCACGAGTAAAAAATGAAGGAGATCCTTTACCAACATAAGCAGTATTACCACAATCGTATTCTTCAGCTATTACACCATTTTTAGCAGGTGCATCATCATAATTATAAGATTGCCAATTATTAACTAAGAGATTTTTCGTTCAACAATTAATAATAATAAAAAAACTTTGAACTAAACTTACTGCATTCAGGTGGTAAATCAATATTTGGAAGATTATTTGAAGAAGATATAATTGGTGGAGGAATTGTTGTTTCATCTAAATAAATACAAAAAAAAAAATAATTATTTCCTTTAAAAAAATAAATGTATTTTCTTACTTTTAGTGCTTTTACAAGTTAGCACTTCATAACCAACATTTGTTCTTCGTGCATTTCCATTTTCATCAACATAGTGAAAAATGTTCATATCAGGAACAACATTACCAAGAAAAGTGAAATTATTAATTCTTATTCTACCAACATAAGATAAAAGTCCACCACTTTTTAAACCAAATTCAATTGTGAAGGGCTCGACTTTTCCATTTTCTGACGCAATCCATTGGAAATGATGGTGCTTTCTTTTACCCAAATACCACATTTGTTGACTTTCATTTACAAATATTCCTTTATCACCTAATGTAGGCTTATAAAACCCAGGTGGATTTAATTGAATACAACCACCAACTAAACACATTCCTTCCCAAATACCAATTGCAACATAAGCTCTTTTATCTGGTGCATATTGACCTGCTGAAAGACCATATTCTGCTGGTTCATCATCGAGATAGTAATGGTAAAATTTATTGGCTGTAATTTTATTCTAAATTTAATTTCTTTTATTTAAAAAATTAGGAATTACTAACCACATTCAAATTCTGGCTTTTCTTCATGGCTTTTATTTGCCTCGACTTTTACGAATGCAACTTTAAAATTTAATAAAGTTTAAAGATTCGAAAAAAAATAATTTTTTACTCACCAATTGCAAATAATAAATTCAAAAGTGATTTTGCGTCCTTCATTTTTGCAAACTAAAATGAAACTGACAGAAAGTAGGTTCTGGATAGCAAGAAATGATCATCAGCATTTATTTAAATAGCTTTTAAAACAGATAAGAAATAAAGTCATATTTATTTGAATATTAAAACAGAATAGAAGTCCCGAATAAATTATTTGAACAATTGTTTCTTTTTTCTTGAATAATTTTTATCATATTTCATACATCTTCAAAAAATTTCTAAACTCTATGAATTATTATTAATTCAGGATTTACTTAGAAAATATTTTTAACACATCGGTCACTGTAGGGTATAAAATGTTAAACATTTAAATGGTAATTGTAATATATCAATAATTTTGTCATAAAATATATGAGCATATAGAAAAAACTTGTTTTCTGACAATTTATGACAGCAAGTTTGAACACTTGTGTAATAAATGGAAACAAATGTTTTCATACAAAACAAATATGACCTAAAATCAAATCCTTAGTTCTTAAATTTCAAAATAAAAAATTTTATTAAACCAAATTGATAAAAAACATTTTTTTATTTTAAAATTTAAATATATGAGCATGTTTCTTCATTCCATTTAGCTCCACTGGCTGCAAAAACACCTCTGAATTCATCACGACAAACACAACGCCATTTGATGAAACTCCATTGTTTTCTAACTGGACATCCAAAAGATCCAAACCAATCGGCATTACTTTTCTCTTCATATTCACCATTGCTAGCATCAGGTGATGTGCAAGTGAGAACTTCATAAGAACTCGTTGACTGTTGTTTGCCAGTGACTGGGTCAATGAAGAATAAACCATCACCAGGACGAACTTTACCAACTACAACATTATCATTGATACGAGTCATTCCAATATAAAATGGTCGATGACCTTCTTTGTGCAATTCCAATGCATTGACAACTTTCACACCATTTCTCGATGGTTGCCATTTGTAAGTGTCACTTGGATTTTTCACCAAATATTCAACATTACTTGAATTATCAAAAACTGCAGTTGCAGTCAAATCATCCAAATAATTTACACCATTTGAACCTGATTGAATTTTACCTAAGCCATAATCGCATCCATTGATGCATTTTCGTGTTCCTCTACCAATGAATGATGTGCTGTCAACACTGAAACCATCAACTGATATGTTTGCATTGATTTTCTTCCATTGTTGTGTACATTTATATTTTGGCCATGGATCACAAGTTAAAAATTCAAAATCGCTATGAACTTCATCATCTTTTCCATCATTAGTTGGAAAATATGCAATAGGTGGTACAAAATAACCAACTTGCATGTGACCATTAGTTTTTACTCTAGCAACAGCTAAACTGAACTTTCCATTTGAATTTCTTGCAAAAACTGCATTTTGAGGTGGCACACCATTGCCATTATAAGTTGCCCAATTATATGTATAATTTGGATTATCAACTAAATAATAAACTGTACTGTCGTTGACATAAAAACTTGATTTTTTATGCACAATAAAGATTCCTTTTTGATCAACAATTTGTAAGCGACCAGGATGATTAACATTTCCTGGATTACCGTAACCAACATAAGCAATATTTCCACAATCATATTCACCAGCTGATATTCCATTTTTAGCAGGTGCATCATCATTGTTGTATGGTTGCCAGTTGTTGACTGAAATAATATTTATGACGTGATGAAATGTATAAGTTTTTTCAAAACAAATACTCACTACACCCAGTAGGTGAATCGACATTTGATGATGATGAACTTGATGGAGTGATTTGAGGAAGTGGAATTGCTGTTTCATCTATTAAAATAATTATAGAAAAAATTTAGATAATTTTTGAAAAAAAATTATTTATCACTTTTTCACTACTTACTTTTATGACTTTTGCAAGTTAAAACGTCATAAATACTGGTTGTTTGAGAATTTCCATTTTCATCAACAAAGTACATTACATGCATTTCAGGAACGACAATTCCAAGAAAAACTGTTTGATTTTTCTTTATTCTACCAATATATGACTTGAGTCCACTTGTTTTTGCACCATATTCAATAGCAAAAGGTACATCCTTTCCATTTTCTGATGCAATCCAATTGTAACGATGATGATTTCTTCTTGCCAAATACCACATTTTATTAGAATCATTAAGAAATATTCCGCGATCTTTAGCACTAGGAATGAGCAATCCAGGCGGATCAAGTTGAATACGACCAGCGTTAAACATCATGTCGTTCCAAATTCCAATACCAATATAAGCTTTTTTACCAGGTGCATAATATCCAGCTGATAAACCATATTCTGCTGGTTCATCATCAAGATTGTAATGATAAAATTTATTGGCTGTGAAAAAATAAATAGTTTTTAAACACAATTTTCAATTAAGTTCGAAGATTTAAATGATAACAAAAAAAATCTTACCACATTCATACTCAGGCTTTGCTTCACGACTATGACCTGCTATGGTGTGACCACAAAATACTGAAAAAATTTAAAATTTTTCATCATAAAAAGTTAAACTTTTCTTTTCTGGAAACTCACAAGCAACAAGTAAGAAGCTCAACACAATTTTTACACCGTTCATCTTTGATGTCTCAATTGATACTGAAAATATTCATCTTAACCCGCTTATTATATTCATTGAATGCAAATGTTTTAATATTTCTAAGAAGAAGAGAAATAACAAATTGTGCACGGTATCAATTTATTTATAGTTAAATGACATCTGTACTCATCATCAGTTTGAACAAACTGATACAAAAGTGCTACTAATTGCTACCAATTAATATCTAATGAATATTTTTGGGCTATGATTTATTATTGTTTAAGTAATTTGTTTTATTTAGAGTCCAAATCGTTTTATAAACAATAAATAGGGTAAAGGCACCTAATTTTTGACAGTTTTCCGGATTTCAAAATTCAAACACAAATTTCTCACTTATTACTTAATCAATTCAATTTCTGGCAAAAGTTTTTATTGTAGTTTTTCGGCATCTTTCTTTGAGAATATTATTTAGAAGCCGGATTTGAATATTTAGGTCACATAAATAAACCTAAATTTCGATAGTTTTTCTTTTGATTCTGATTTTTACACTTTAAAATATTTGCTCACTCTTCACAATTCTTTTAATCACTATTTCTTTACAGCAAAATAATCAAGGTGTGGAAACGATCTCTAAAGATCCCTCAGATCCCTAAAGATCTTTAGAGATTTTAAGCGATCTTTAGAGATTTTAGGGATCTTTGGGGATCTAAGGGATTTACAATATTTAAATGCGTTTTCTCAAAAGACTCGAAATTTAAATCCAGCGTTTGTGAAAAAATTAAGCTATTTTAATTGTGTCAAATTATGTAAATAAGTGATTAAAATGAAGATAAAGTTTGATTTCAAATCTTTAATATGTTTACAAAATAAAACTGAAAAGAATTAGTAAATAATAAGTGTTTGAAGAAATTGAAAAATTTTATAATCTTCAAGAAAAATACAAATATGGATATTTTGTGAAAAATACTGACAAAAAATTAATAATGAAGTGTTAAATCATGATTAAATTATATATTAAACCTTTTGCAATCAAAATGTAGAGTTGAGTTTGTGTGTTTTAAAAGCGAATGCAACAATTTGAAAAACTGTCGAAAAATAGGTTCGTTTACCCTAATTAAAATCAATCAAAAATTAGTTATAAATTTAATCAAACATTGATTCACTTTAGATATAAATTCAGTTAGATGCAACTAAAAACAATATGGTTTCAGACTCTTATTTTAATATTTATATTTAAACATTTTAAAATGTTTCAGTTTAAAAAGATAATGGCAAAAGAGAAACGCAAAGCGGACCGAATGTGCTAGTTTTAATTATAGTTCTCTTATCAACAGCAAAAGTAACACACGATATTCATGAATATTCAAATGAGAAGAAGGAAAACTTATTGCTTGAAACACTTTCTTCTCTTGAATTTAATACAACAGGTATTATTAAAATTTATTTTTATCTCTCAATCGATGTGAAAAATATTGATTTTGTTCACATCTGTGTAAACCTACAGTATCACTAAATTGAAATATAGTTCTTATGAGACAAATATAGATATAAGATATGGCACGAGTCTTCAAAGTTAAATTTAACCAGATATTATTGCATGAGATGTCTTAAAATTATGTAACGCTTTTTTTATATTTTTAGAGTCTTCTTTTTTCATAAAACTATTTTTATAAGAAATTGAAAATGTATGAAAAAACATAATAAAAATTTTTATTTATTTAATAACAGAATATTTACTAGGATTAAAAACACTTTAATATTGGGTATGTCCTAAATATTGTGTTAAAATAAAAGAGTTGAGTCAGCGATTTTCAGCTAAGAATTATCTATTGTAGTTTAATGAATAACTGTACCATATTAAATATTGTTCGTTACTGAACATCCCATAAATAAGTGAAAAATAGACAAATAAAGTTTAATTTAAAATAAAGCATGTCCTAGCAAACATGATAGTAAATACGATTTATACAAATTTAAATTTCATTCTCATTCTCTTATGTTCTTTTAATTTTTATTCAAAAGTATTAAATATAAAAAGCCAATATTTATGTAAATTTTCAGGGATTTCCTATTTTGTGGCCAAACAGATATTTTTAGAATGTTTTTAAAAATTGGATTTTTTATTACTCATAAAAGATGCTTGTACTTTCCCCTTTTTATAATAATTTATTCATTGAAATGAAAGTTGAAATTTTTATCTTTAAAGTCATCAAAATTTTCATACCTGGTTTTGGCAAATTCTGCTCACCAATAATAACATAAATTTTGATCTAGAAATTTTCGGAAATTTCCAATTTTATGATGAAAATTTTGCAATCGTGATTAGTTAAATGATAGTTTTAATGAAATTTCATTAATCACTCTTTTGAATAATTCATGTTGATATTTTTAGCCGTTACGCTTATTTATATTTCTGTCACTAGTCATATAACTTGGGAAATTATAAATTAATTTTCCATATTGTAATTGTAAACAAAATTTTTTGTCGCGAAGTTGACTGCGATCAAAAAAATTTTGAGGTGCGCGGAGCCAACTTCGCGTATTTTGAATTTGACCGTTATTTTCAAATCAACAAAGTTTATTATAAAGACGATTTCGAGAATTTTAATAGATCAAGATTATTAGCAGCAATTACATTACTTGAGTTTAAAATATATTTCTATATAAAATGTAAACAAAACAAAAATAGCTGCTAAATTCTTAATTGACTGCTATTTGCTACAACTTAAATTTCAATTATTTCATTCGAATTCTCATAAATATTACAAATGAAATTTCCTATGCATTTGAAATTTACTTCAACCAGTATATCTTATCACATGAATCTGTTTTATAAACTCAACTAATATTTCTGTAATTTGTAATAAACTCTTATCTAGGCACCAAAAATGCGCTTTTGTTGCCTCTTATCAATAGCATCATTATACAAATAACTCGTTTAATGGTTTTGTTTTGCTAAACTTTTTTTTGACTAATTAATGTTTGTTTTGCACTATAAAAGCAAAATTTCACACATATCTCCGTTTAGTAAAGTGCCTTAAGTCAATCCGATTATACAAAGATAGTAAAAACTATGGAAGTTTTAAAAATTGTGCCATTTTTCTTATTTGTTGTTTTAACATGTGCTCAACGAGGACATTATGCAGGAAATCGTCCAATTGTTGATGGATTAAAAGGTGGAAGTTTTGAAACACAATTGCAACCACAACAGCAACAATCAAATCGTGGAAATGCTCAAAATAATAAATTAATGGGAAATGAAATTCAACCAGTGAACACAAATCAGTTGCCAAGTTTTTCACCTTTTCCAAACAATCTACCACAGTACAATCCTTATACTTTATACAATCAATTAGCAGCGTATCAGCAACCTTTTTGGTATCAAAATAGCATACCTTTTTATGGAATTTTTAATAGACAGTAGACTGGAAATAACAAGTGAAGTCAAATAAAAGTTTTCAAATAGAATGTGAAAATATTGTTGTAAAATGCGCTAAAAAGAGATATACAGACAGTTTGACACATACTGTCCGAGCACGAATATTAAACCCGCGTTCTCTAAATTCCGGTTAGATGTTCTTACTACTAAGTTATCGGAAGACATTTCAAAATGTGGTAAATTGTCAACTTAAACTCTTAATCTTTTTAGTCATCGTTGCTGACAGGATTTACTTTCTAAACCAACAATTATATTTCAAATTGTCTTTCTTTTTTAAATAATTAAGAAGAGATATTAACCATCAGTAATGTGTTTATAGTGCATTTTCTGTGACAGTTCAGTATTTATTGTTTCATATTACTCAGTTGAATAAAATATTTTAAGTTAAGAAAATTCAATAAATTAAAAAAAGTTAAGAACAAAGAATACATTTGAAAAATTTCAAATAGCAATTTTGATGTCATAATATAATTGTGTCTACGAATTGTCTAAACACATTTTTTAATTTAACAAGAATTTTTTCTAAAAGTTTGTTAGTGAAATAATACGTACATGGATTGAAAATTCATTCATTAAATTTTAATAAACAGTTGACTTACTTAATTTTCGCTTTTATATTGCACTTATAATTTTATCTAATTGTTGTCCAAAAATAAAAAATATGGCCGAAGTAAAAGATCTCATGATTTGAATCAACTAATTATTATTGATTAAAAAATTATTAATAAATCATTTTAAAATTCTATTCAAACAATTAGATACACAGATAGGTGGAAAACAGCATCTTTATTATTTTGACAGGAAAATGCAATAAAATTATTTCATATTTTACATAATATTGTGGAATAGTTACGAATTAAAAATTATACGTTGGTAATTATTTTTATATCCTATCGGTTACCTAAACTAATTCAAAATAACAAATCATAATAAATTAACTGAAAAAGATTAAAAAAATAACTAAAGGTTTATTAAGAAAAAATCTTTAAAAATTAAGTTTATTTTATTAAAAGAGATTCACAGAATTCATATTGTATTAAATTGATAATTAATTATATTATGGCCAAAAGTTTTTATGATAAAATTAAAAATTTTAATTACTTCAGTCTCTTAATCTAAATAAATTTTACTGTAACTTAAAATTATAATCAATTTTAAGTACAGTCAGATAATCGTGGTGTATTTATTCTACCCAATTCTGCATTTATTGTTGACAATAACGGATGAGTTCCACAACCACATCGATTACGGAAATCGTCAAGATCAAGTGCCCTAATAGAAATATTTTTTTTTATTTTTCATGAAAATAATGAAATCTTTTATAAAAACTTACCAAATCATAGCACCAGCAAGCTTCATATCTTTAACAAATTTAGATTTCAATCGAATTTGTTCAACACTGAAACAAAGGATATTTCTCAAAAAATTCATGAAAATATTAAAAATTTCTGTTCGTACTCATCATAAGAAACCCATTGACGATGATTGTATGCATATGGTCCCATTCTGCCTTCAGGATCTTTCACAACGGTCCATCCACCGCTATTGATTTTATGACAAATTTCATAGAAAGCCAAAAATCCAGCAGATCTTGTAAATTCACCAGCTTGTCCTGGTCCTGGTGCTTTTTCATTCAAACCATTATTATCAACTTTCTCCAATGAAAATGATTGTCCATAAGTTGGCATTCCCATAACAAGTTTATTTGGTGGTGCACCTTTTTCAATCCAATAATTAATTGTGAAATTGGCATTGAAAGTTTTTTCCCAATCATCAGGATGTTCATAAAGTGGTGCAACATGTCCAGTTTTCTTATCCCATTGTCCATGATAATCATAACACATTATAGCAATCCAATCAAAATAGCGTGATAAATCTTTGACTTCATAGCCAGCATCGATGACTTTTTTACTAGGTGAAACAGCAGCTGACAATAACAATCCTTTTGGTTTAAATGCTTCTGAAAGTTCTTTAACGAAAGCAGTAAATGCTTGTTTTTCATCTGGTTTTCCTTTTGTACAATCAACTTGCCAACATACTGGATATTCCCAATCAAGATCAAGACCTTGAAAGCCATACTTTTCCATAAATTCAATGACATTAACAATGAATCTTTTTCTTGCTTCTGGATTTCTCACTAAACGACTATATTTGTCACCTAATGAATCATTCCATCCACCAAGAGCGATGCTAACTTTAACACCTTTCTCCTTCAACCCTGAGACTCTTGTATAAAAGTTGTTGTCAATATCAGCCCATGAATCATGAATTCTAATTGTCAATGTTTCACTATTGAGTGTTGCAAAGCCATAAACAATATGTGTGCATAGAGTTGTATCAATATCATCTGGCTTATATTTACCAATTCCTGGACGATACCTTTAAGAAAAACAATGTTGTATAAATTTTTACCAAAAATATTTTAATAAAATAATTACCATGCCCAGTTTGTGAAATAGCACACAACCATAAATTCATTATTTCCTGTTGGCACAAATGGATCACTGACAATTGGTGGTTTTGTTGGTCTTGGTTTTTTTGTTGTTGCAGTTGTTGATGGTTTACGTGTTGTTGATGATGGCGAATATGATGGCTTATTTCCACCAGATGAAACTTCATTTTCAGCTTCAACTTCTTCATCATTTGATCCTTCATGTGGCTTAAGTGTACATTTAACATTTATTGGCCAATCACAAATATTCATAACTGCATTCCAATGAAGACCATGACTACATCTGTTAAAATTTATTTTAATGTTTATCAGAAATTTTTAAATAAATTTTTTACTTACGATGATAAAATTGAATTTCCATTATCACACATGTAATATTTATCACAATATTTTTCATGTGGTCTAAAACTTCTTCCATTACAACTTCTTGTATCAACTGGAACAGAAACTTCATTTTCTTCATCATATTCATCATATTCTTCTTCTTGCACTGGTGCTTCTGTTGTTTTTCTTGGTTTTGTTGTCGTTGTTACAGGAATTATTGGTTTCTTTGTTGTCTTTTCAGCTGTTGGTTTGTAATGCTTACGATTTTCAAGTGTACAGTCTTTATGTGATCCTGGATAATTTCTTAAAACACGATTGATTGTACGAAGAAGCGGATATTCTTCACATTCACATGAGTTTTTGAAATCATCAAGATCAAGTGCCCTTGAAAGAAATAATTTGATAAAATATTAAAAAGAAGGCAATGAAATGTTTAAAATTTCTTTAATTCAAAATATCTTACCAAATCATAGCACCACCAAGTCCTAAAGCTTTAACATATTCACTCTTATGACGAATCATATGAACATCATCAAATGAAACCCATTGATCACCACTATATGCATATGGACCAATTCTTCCACGTGAATCTTTTACTACTTTCCAATTCTTTCTTTTAATTCTCATGCAAATCTGAAAAATGAAAATTCTTAAAATGACTTTCATTAATGAATGTTTATAAAACTTACTTCATAGTATGATAAGAAACCACGAGCCCTTGTATCTTCACCAGCTTCACCACCACCATAAGATGGACTATTGAGTCCAACATTATTTCTATCAGCAAGTGAGAATGATTGACCATACATTGGCATACCCATAATTAATTTTCTTGGATCAGCTCCTTTTTCGATCCAATAATTCATTGTGTAATTGGCATTGAAAGTTGGTATTGATGATTCTGGATGAATATACATTGGTGCAACATGTCCAGTCTTTTTGTCCCATTGACCATGATAATCGTAGCACATGACAGAAATCCAATCAAAATAGTCTGATAAAACTTTGACTTCATAGCCAGCGTCGATGACCATTTTGCTAGGTGAAACAGCTGTTGAAAGCAAAAGTCCTTTAGGCTTAAATGCTTCTGAGAGTTCTTTGACCAACATTGAGAAAGCTTGCTTTTCTTCTGGTTTTCCTTTATTGCATTCAACTTGCCAACATACTGGATATTCCCAATCGAGATCTAAGCCATCAAAGTTGTATTTTTCAATAAATTCTGTCACATGTCTTACAAATCTTCGTCTTGCTTCTGTGCTCAGTACAAGTCGACTGTATTTATCACCAGCAGAGTCATTCCAACCACCAATAGCAATTGTAACTTTAACTCCTCGTTTTTTATATTCTGTGACTTTTTCATAAAATTTATTATCAATATCAGCCCAAGAATCATGAGGTTTAATTGTTAATGTGTCTCTATCAAGAACAGCAAAACCATAGACAATGTGTGTACACAAATCGGGATCAACATCTTCTGGTTTAAATTTGCCAATTCCAGGACGATACCATGCCCAATTTGTAAAGTCTGTTAAAATAATAAAAAATGAATAGCAAACATTGAATAATCACAAAAAAAAAAAACAACTTACAGCAGACAACTTTATATTGGCCATCGAACTCATCAACTTCATTTGTATCTTCATCATCATAATCTTCCTCTTCTTCTTCCGTTTCTTGTCCTGCACCTTCATTTTCTTCATCTGGAACTGCTTCAGTTTCTTCTTGTCCAACAACAACTTCATTTTCTTCAGGTCTATCTACTGGAATAATGACAACAGGCGTTTCAGAATGTGATGGTGGTTGTTGTGGTTCATTCTCTTCATCTTCATATTCTTCATCCTCTTCTACGTCAACGCTAGCATTTTGCAATTCGGCATGAATGACTTTCAATAATGGATGTTTTCCTTGACCACATTTTCCACGGAAATCGTCCAAATCAAGTGCCCAAATCATTCCTAAAATAAAAATTATTTTAAAATTTCAAGATTTGACTTTGTTTTTTTTCTTAAAATTTTTAAAATTTAATTTTACCTCCTCCAATTCCCATTTCTTTAATAAACTGAACTTTTTTCTTCAACATTGCTTGATCATCAAATGAAACCCATTGATTGCCACTATAAGCATATGGTCCCATTCTGCCTTCAGGGTCTTGAACAACTGTCCATCCACGATTGAAAATTCGATCACAAATTTCATAGTATGAAAGGAATCCAGCAGCTCTTGTAAATTCGCCAGCTTGTCCTGGTCCTGGTGCTCCAGCATTCAATCCATTCTTCTTTGCATCAGCAAGTGTAAATGATTGACCATAAAGTGGCATTCCCATGATGAGTTTTTCTTTTGGTGTTCCAAGTTGAAGCCAATAATTTATTGAATAGTTCTATAAAAAGAAAATGATGATTTTTGGAATTTTTTAGAAGCAAAAAAATATTTACGGTATTGAAAAAGTTAACTTCGTCATCAGGATGATAATAAAGTGGTGCAACATGTCCAGTTTTCTTATCCCATTGTCCATGATAATCGTAGCACATGATAGCAATCCAATTCAAATAGCGTGATAAATCTTTGACTTCATAGCCAGCGTCGATGACAGTTTTACTAGGTGAAACAGCAGCTGACAATAACAATCCTTTTGGTTTAAATGCTTCTGAAAGTTCTTTAACAAAAGCAGCAAAATGTTGCTTTTCATCAGCAAAACCTTTCTTGCAATCAACTTGCCAACATACTGGATATTCCCAATCAAGATCCAAACCATCAAAGCCATATTTCTCTAAGAATCCAACAACATGATTGATGAACTTTCTTCTTGCAGCTGGATTTCTAACAAGTCGACTGTATTTGTCACCAGCAGAATCATTCCATCCACCAATAGCAAGTGACACTTTAATTCCTTTATTTTTGTACTCAACAACACGCTCATAGAATCGATTGTCAATATCAGCCCATGAATCATGTGTTGTAATTGTCAATTGATCATAATTTAACACAGCAAAACCATAGACAATGTGTGTACAAAGATTTGCATCAATATCACTTGGTAGATATTTTCCATCACCTGGTCTATACCACGCCCAATTGGTGAAATAGCAGACAAGTTTTAAATTTCCTTTCAATGGTTCAATTTCATCATTAACTGGAATTGTCATTAATCCTGTGCCAACTGATGGTTTTGATGCTGATGTGACTGGCTTTGAAGGTTTTGATGGTGCAGCAGGTTTAGGTGATGATGCCGGTGAAAATTCATGAAAAACTTCATTTTGTGTAATAACTTCAGCTTCATCTTCTTCATCATCTTCGTCATAATCTTCCTCTTCTTCTTCTTCACCTTCTGGATGATCACATTTATAATTTTGTTCCCAATCGCAATTATTTGCATTTGGATTCCAAATTAAACCACTTGGACAATCACGTTTAAACATTTTTTCATGAACACATTCTAGGTAATACCTACAATCACCTGGGAATGGTGCAAATCTTTCACCATTGTTGCATGTCTCACCAGCTGTTGCTCGTAAAAGTGCTGCAGTATAAATTCCAGTTTTTCTATAAAGTTTTTCAAGAAGTTTTTGATATTTTTTCCTTGATACACATTTGACTTTTTCTTCATAATCACAATTTTTGATTTCATGGTTATATTGCAATCCATCAGGACATGACATTGGAACTTTTCTATTATTTGTACAAATGTAATATTTTGCACAATCTTTATGTGGTAAATATTCACCATTAACGCATTTCGTTGGTTTTCTAACTGGCTTTTTACTGCTTGTTTCTGGTGGCATTGTTGTGGTTGTAGTTTCATAATATGTTGGTCTAACTGTTGTCGTTGGTCTTTTTGTTCGTTTGGTTGTAATTCTTCTAGTAGTTGTTGGTACTGTCGTTGTCATCATAGTAGTTGTGATTGTAGTTGTTGGCGGTCTTGTACGTTTTGCAGTTGTTATTCTTGTGGTTGTTGTTGTTCTTGTATTTTTCGTAGTTTTCCTTGTTCTCATTGTTGTTGTGGTAGATGTTGTTGTAGAACTTGGAATAATTTCATCTTCCTGAACTGCATTTTCACCTGCAACGCAATTTGCACTTTCTGGCCAATCACAATGTTTATGCATATCATTCCAATGTAATCCACCAGGACAATGACGTGCGATTTTTTCCCCACGGATGCAAATAATATATTGATTGCATTCTGCAGGATGTGCAGTATATTGACCTTCTATGCATGGTTCATTATCAACAACATCAGGAACGACATTGACTGGAACTGGAATCGATGTTGACGAAGTTGATGATGGTTTAGTTCCTGATGGTTTATAAAATGGCTTTTTAGTCGTAGATTGAACTGCTGGCTTTCTTGTTGTCGTTTTTCTAGTTGTTGACATTGTTGTTGTACTTGGTGTCCACCATGATGATGTTGTTGATTTTGTTGCAGAATCATCCATTGGAATGCCAGCAAAACCAGAATCTGCAGTTGTTTGCATAATTACTGGTGGTGGAGTGACCACTGATGGTTTTTTACAATCATAACCAGTTGGTGCATTTGAATTAATTCTTCCTAAACCACGATTGATTGCCTTCAACAATGGAAAAGCTTCAACACAACATTTATTATTGAAATCATCAAGGTCAACTGTCCAAGCTGAAACACCACCAAGTTCATTATCAACGACATATTTTGCTTTCTTTTGTACCCATTCAGGATCATCAAAGCCAGCCCAAATTTTTCCATCTGTAATGTACGGTCCTGAATTTCCACTCGGATCGTTGCCTTTTTTGTAACCTGGTTTCTTCAACATTGCACAAATTTCATGATATGCAAGCATTCCTGGTTGTGATGTAAATTCGCCTGGCGATCCTGGGCCGTATGATTGCGAATTATAACCACGACTATTTGGTGAGCGAAGTGTGAATGATTGTGCATAGACTAATTTTAAAAATTTTGAAATTTGTTCACAGATAATAGAAAAATTTGGCATTAATTAGAAATTATTAAATCTTGTATTTGAAAGAAAATACTCACATGGAACTCCCATGATAATTTTTTCTTTATCAGCACCAGATTCAATCAATAATTTTATTGTATAATCAGTGTTATATTGTGGATATTTATCATTCGAACTTCCATAAAGTGGACTAAAAATAAAAAAATTTACAATTTCTAATCTTAAAAAATTTAAACTTTTTTACCTAACATGACCAGTAACACTTTCCCAAGCTCCATGATAATCATAAGTCATAACAGTCATAAAATCAACATTTTTTGAGAGTGAAACAAAGTCATAACCTTCAGTGATAATTTCTTTATAACCAGATACTGAAATACTCAGCATTAAATCTGATTGTTGCAATGATCGTCTCAATTCTTGTATAAATTGAGCAAAATTTGCTTTGTCTTTTGCGTCGCCTGTTTTACAATCACTTTGTGGACATGCTGGATAATTCCAATCAACATGAAGACCAGAAAATCCAAAACGTTTCAAAAATGGCACAGCGTTATCAATGAAATTTGCTCTTAGTTTTTTGCTTGCCACAAGTTTGCTATATTTGTCACCAGTCGAATCAGTCCATCCACCAACAGCAAGCAATACTGGCTTGCTATCAGCTAACCTGACAGTTCTTTGATATAGTTTATTTTCAACATCAGCCCATGGATCAAATTCAAGCATAATAAATTGTTCTGGATCGAGAGTTGCAAAGGAATAAATGACATGAGTACAAAGACTGAAATCGAGATTTTCAGGCACAAATTTTCCTTCACTTTTACGATAGAATGCCCAATTTGTCGTATGACAGACAACTTTATAATCTTTCTTTTTTAAATCACCCATCATGCGAGTATTCATATTTGAATTTTGAGGAACTTGTGTTTGAAGTCGTTCATATGTTTCTGAATCAATAATTTGTTGATATGGTGAACCAATGCGATAATACTCTGGATCAGTGTCATAAATATTTGATGGTATAATATAAGCTTCAAGATCAAAAGCACGTGATTGACGACCACGAGTTGGAATTACAATATCAAGAAATTGCTCTCGCTGTGATCGAAGATGAGCAAAATTTTCAATTCCTGGATTGTATTCAACAGCTGAACGCAATGGAAGATATTGTGTGGCACTAAAAAATTACAAATATTAAAAAATATTCTTAAGGTTATTTGTAGTATTCTTACACAGTCCTAGGAATACTTTCAACAGCAGCTCTTGAAAATGATGATCCATAATGATCATCAGTCATGCCAAGTCCTTGAACTCTTAAATTTGAATGAGTTTGATCATTTTCAGGGACGAATTCAACTGATGATCTAACAAAAGATTCAGTTGGTCTCTCTTCTAGATTTTCAACAAATCTATATGGAACTGCATGGATGTGAACAATGAGCAACTGTGAAAAATAAAGAAAAATTTT
The DNA here is from genome assembly GCA_018290095.1 of Polypedilum vanderplanki. Taxonomy (NCBI): domain Eukaryota; kingdom Metazoa; phylum Arthropoda; class Insecta; order Diptera; family Chironomidae; genus Polypedilum; species Polypedilum vanderplanki. The sequence continues at coordinate 4,606,221 of CM031382.1, read as the reverse complement.
AAAGATTCTATATTTTTTTTGAAAGAGGCTTTTGAACTTACTAAGCTCATAAATTTTAAAATCATGTTTAAGTTTTCTTCAATGTTTTAACTAATCATTAAATCTGGAATGAGAAAAATTAATTAATTTTTTAAATATAAATTTGAAATATATTCAAGTGAAGCTTTAAAGGTACTTTAATGAAATTTGGGTATTAAAATTATTGTCAATTAAGTTTATATATTTAATGTTAATATGGAGCATGAACGATTAAGTATCCTTTATGAAAAAATAAATAATCCAAAAATCTCAATTCAACTCATTCTTCTATTTTTCTTATCTAAAATATTTACAAGTATAAAACAAATGAAAAAGAAATTAAAATACAGAAAAAGAATATTAAACCAGTGACCAAGTATCCGTTTGGCAGATCGGTGTACTTAAGCGCATTTTTGGTGCCTAGATCAGAGTTTATTACAAATTACAGAAATATTAGATGAGTTTATTAAACAGATTCATGCGATAGAATATAATAGTTGAAGTAAATTTCAAATGTATAGAAAATTTCATTTGTAATACTCATAGTTTCGAATGAAATAATTGAAATTTAAGTTGTAGCAAATAGCAGTCAATTAAGAATTTAGCAGCTTTTAATTTTTTATTTATATTTTTATATAGAAATATATTTTATGAAAGCTCGAGTAATGTTATTGCTGCTAATAATCTTGATCTATATAAATTCTCGGAATCGTCTTTATTACATATAAATTTTGTTGATTTGAAAATAACGATCAAATTCAAAATACGCGAAGTTGGCTGCGCGCAGCTGAAAATTTTTTGATCGCAATCAACTTCGTGTTATTTACATTTTTCAATATGGAAATAAATTCATAATTTCCCAAGTTATATGACTAGTGACAGGAATATAAATAAGCGTTGCCGCACTAACTTTTTAGCACAAATCTAACTCAAAAAACCAGAATTCGCTAGCTGTTGCAGTTTTCGAGATCTCAGTGGGACGGTAGCCGAACAGCCAAAGTGAATGTATAAGCTGCATTGTTGTAAATGCTCTAAAAATGATAATAATATGAGAAGCCTTTTTCATAGTTGTTAATTTGTATTTTTTTAATAATTTTGTTGCACTTTGTGCTTCAATGAGAGTTGCTGAAGGTGTCTACAATAGCGCTTGGTACAAGGCAAGTTCAAAATATCGAAAATATGTTTTACTAATTTTGGTGAGAGCACAAAAGGCTCAAAAGATCACAGGATGGAAATTTGTTGATATCAACTTGGAGACTTACTATTGGGTGAGAATTGATTTGATATCAATTGAAGTCAAGAATGATGAGTTTCATCATTTTTATCGCACATTTGGAACAATAATTCAGCTTATACATTCACTTTGTTCGGCTGGCTGTTAGGCTCACGGCTGGGTGAGGGCTGAGATCTCAAAAACTATAATAGCTAGCGATTTACGGTTTTTTGTATTAGATTTGTGCTAAAAAGTTAATGCGGCGACGCTTATTTATATTTCTGTCACTAGTCGTATAACTTGGGAAATTGTGAATTAATATTCCATATTGAAAATTTGTAAACAAAATTTTCTTCGCGAAGTTGACTACGATCAAAAAATTTTAATCAATTAACAAAATTTATAATAAAGACGATTCCGAGAATTTCATTAGATGAAGATTATTTGCAGCAATTACATTACTCGAGTTTCCATAAAATATTCTATATGAAAATGTAAACAAAACAACAAATAACTGATAAATTCTTAATTGACTGCTATTCGCCTCATTTCAATTATTTCATTCGAAACTATGAGTATTACAAATGAAATTTCCTATACATTTTGAAATTTACTTCAACTAGTGTATGCTATCGCATGAATCTGTTTAATAAACTCATCTAATATTTCTGTAATTTGTAATAAACTCTGATCTAGGCACCAAAAATGCGCTTAAGTACACCGATCTGCAACACGGGTACTTGGTCACTGGTTTAATTTTCTTAGATCATTCAGACTGCTCATAGCTACTACTCATTTTTGAGTGGTGTATACAATCCATAAAGAACGCAATTTTATCAACATCAATAATTTTAAATTAGGTAAAACAAATTAGAGAATTGTTTTAAAATTACTAATTTTATTCTTCCTTTTCCGTTACAAAAAATATTCAAAACACCTGACTTTTATTGATTTATGTTGTCTACCAGAATCATGATCACACGTATATGACATTTCACAATATTTTTTTCACACAACTTTAAAAAGGATGATGTGTTGATTTGTCACAGCAACAAGTGTCAAACAAATGCACTGCACATGTGTAAATTTAAAATGAAATGGATGAATTTTTCAATTTTATGACACGTCTTTTTTGTGCACTTCATTCATTTGATTATCAGCTCTTGATCTAAACGGTGATAAAAAATGTCGCTGTGTGAAATTTTCAGCGCATTAAAAATTGAAACATTAGAAAAGTTGGAAAGATGTTATCAATATTTGAAGTTTAAGGTCCAAAAATTGAGAGGTGGTACAACTCGTGTAACTCCAATGTTCATTCAATTCAGTGATTTCTTCTGGTGTAATAAATTTTTGTCTAAACTCGGTTATTCGGTGCTATCGGAAGTAGAAACAAGTGAAAAAATGCAAAGAAAATTATGTTACGTATCACTAACATTTTTTGTCTTGCTCAGCTTTTTTATTCAAGTCTCATTTGTAAGATCGACACACAATTTAATGACTGGTGACAATTTATTCATTGCTATGGAAAATGCAGCTGGTATTGGATTTTACAGTTTATTATTGCTAAAATGGTACTTCTTACTTCACCGAAATCGTGAAATAGTCATAAAAATTGTTATGAAACTTGACGAGCATTATCCACATTCTGGAATCGATCAAATGAACTTCAATACCAAGCATTATTTAGGATGACTAAAATTTTTTTTAAAAATTAATTTGATAATGTTTTGTACAGTAGTTGTGCAATTCTCTTCAATGCCATTTCTTCATCAACTCTATGGTTGGTTTTGCTCTAAAAATATCAAATGGGAACATGTCTTTGCTTTGAATTTACCCTTCGATACTATTCAGAGTTCGCTGATTTTTTGGCCATTCTATTGCACTGAGTTATGGATTGTGTTTTACAACATATTGATAGTTGGTGGTACTGATATGCTTTATGCAACTCTAACACATTTGACAACAATGGAGCTTAATAACTTAGGTCAAATCATGGCTGAAATCAATTGGGATGATGAAGATGAAGAAGGTGAACTTAAAGCAATCGAAGAAATCAAGAAATTGGCAGGAATTCATCAGCAATTGATTGAAGTAACTGAAGAACTGAACGACATTTTTTCACCACTGATGCTTGTCAACGTTTTTGGAATGCTAATCACCCTTTGCATTGGAGCATTTCTGAGTGTCGTAAGTAATTTTTCTAAAATTTATTACTTCAATAATAAAATTAAATTTAAAAGTCAGGAAAAGGCAACTATTTTTTGATTAAATACCTTTTGTCTGACACTTTTGTTGCATGGCAGCTTTTCATTCAGTGTCATTATGGAGTTTCACTGACTGAGTAAGTGAAATAATAAATTAAAAAAAAAATGTTAATATAAGAAGCCTTAGTCATAGTTGTTAATTTGAATTCTTTAATAATTTCGTTGCATTTAGTGCTTCAATGAAAGTTGCTGAAGGTGTCTACAACAGTGCTTGGTACAAAGCAAGTCCAAAATATCGAAAATATGCTTTACTAATTTTGGTTAGAGCACAAAGGCTCAAAAGATCACAGGATGGAAATTTGTTGACATCAACTTGGAGACATACTATTGGGTGAGAATTGATTTTATATTATGTAAAGTCAAGAATGATTAGTTTTCAATAATTTTTAATTTTTTTAGATTATTCAGACTGCTCATAGCTACTACTCATTTTTGAGTGGTGTATAAAACCATAAAGAACGCATTTTCATTAACATCAAAAATTTAAAATTAGGTAAAACAAATTAGAGAATTGTTTTAAAATAACTAATTTTTTTTACTTCTTTGTTACAAAAAATATTCAAATCACCTGACTTTTATTGATTTATATTGTCTACCAGAATCATGATCACACGTATATGACATTGCACAATATTTTATTCATACAAGTTTTAAAAGGATGATGTGTTGATTTGTCACAGCAACAAGTGTCAAACAAATGCACTGCACATGTGTAAATTTAAAATGAAATGGATGAATTTTTCAATTTTATGACACGTCCTTTTGTGCACTTCATTCATTTGATTGTCAGCTCTTGAACCAAACGGTCGTGAAAAATGTCATTGTGTGAAATTTCAGTGCATTAAAAATTGAAACATTAGAAAATTGGAAAGTTACTACCAATATTTTGAAGTTTAAGGTCCAAAATTGAGAGTGACACAACTCGTGTGACTCCAATGTTCATTCAATTCAGTGATTTCTTCTGTGTTGATAAATTTTTGTCTAAACTCGGTTATTCAGTGCTATCGGAAGTTAGAAACAGGTGAAAAGTTGGTTGAGAAACATTTGTGCTTATAGTTTAATAATGACAGCCATATTCACACTTTTAATGCTAGTGTCATTTTGTAAGATCAACACAGAACTTGATGAAAAGTGACAATTTATTTGTTTCGATGGAAAATATGCTATTAGTTTAGGTTTTTCTTTAGTTATTGCTAATGGTTCTTTTTATTAGACCGAAATCGTAACATAATCTTAAAAGTAATCGAGAAACTTGACGAGCATTACCCGCATTCTGGTATCGATCAAATGGACTTGAACACTGAACAATACTTAGGATGACTAAAATATTTTTGAAAGTTCACTTGTGGCTTCTTGTGCGACAGCTGTACAATTTTCATCGATGCGATTTTTCGTCAACTTTATGGTTGGCTTTGCTCTAAAGAAACCAAATGGGAAAATGCACTTGCCCTTAATCATCATTTGATACAGTTAAAAGTTCACTGATATTGGCAGGAATTCATCAGCAAATGATTGAAGTAACTGAAGAACTGAACGACATTTTTTCACCACTGATGCTTGTCAACGTTTTTGGAATGCTAATCACCCTTTGCATTGGAGCATTTCTGAGTGTCGTAAGTAATTTTTCTAAAATTTATTACTTCAATAATAAAATTAAATTTAAAAGTCAGGAAAAGGCAACTATTTTTTGATTAAATACCTTTTGTCTGACACTTTTGTTGCATGGCAGCTTTTCATTCAGTGTCATTATGGAGTTTCACTGACTGAGTAAGTGAAATAATAAATTAAAAAAAAAAATGTTAATATAAGAAGCCTTAGTCATAGTTGTTAATTTGAATTCTTTAATAATTTCGTTGCATTTAGTGCTTCAATGAAAGTTGCTGAAGGTGTCTACAACAGTGATTGGTATAAGGCAAGTCCAAAATATCGAAAATATGCTTTACTAGTTTTGGTTAGAGCACAAAAGGCTCAAAAGATCACAGGATGGAAATTTGTTGACATCAATTTGGAAACATACTATTGGGTGAGAATTGATTTTATATTATGTAAAGTCAAGAATGATTAGTTTCAATAATTTTTAATTTTTTTAGATTATTCAGACTGCTCATAGCTACTACTCATTTTTGAGTGGTGTATACAACCCATAAAGAACGCATTTTCATTAACATCAAAAATTTAAAATTAGGTAAAACAAATTAAAGAATTGTTTTAAAATAACTAATTTTTTTTACTTCTTTGTTACAAAAAATATTCAAAACACCTGACTTTTATTGATTTTTGTTATCTACCAGAATCATGATCACACGTATATGACATTGCACAATATTTTATTCATACAAGTTTAAAAAGGATGATGTGTTGATTTGTCACAGCAACAAGTGTCAAACAAATGCACTGCACATGTGTAAATTTAAAATGCAATGGATGAATTTTTCAATTTTATGACACGTTCTTTTGTGCACTTCATTCATTTGATTGTCAGCTCTTGAACCAAACCGTCGTGAAAAATGTCATTGTGTGAAATTGTAAGTGCATTAAAAAGCGCAACATTAGAAAATTTGGAAAGTTTTTATCAAAATTTGAAGTTTAGGATTCAAAAATTGAGATTTGGCACAACTCGTGTGACTCCAATGTTCATTCAATTCAGTGATTTCTTCTGGTGTGATAAATTTTTGTCTAAACTCGGGTATTCAGTGCTATCTGAAGTTCAATCAAGTGAAAAGTTGCTGAGAAACATTTGTGCTTACACCCAAATAGTGACAGCGATATTCACACTTTTGATGCTTGTATCATTCGTAAGATCAACACTGAACTTGATGGAAAGTGATAATTTATTTGTTGCTATGGAAAATATCGGCTTCAGTGGAGGATTTTTCCTACTGTTCTTGAAGTGGTTCTTTTTGTTGGACCGAAATCATGACAGAATCTTAAAAGTAATCGAGAAACTTGACGAGCATTATCCACATTCCGGGATCGATCAAATGGACTTGAACACTGAACTATACTTAGGATGACTAAAAATATTTTTAAAAATTCATTTTGTCTCATATTGTGTGACAACCGTGCAATTTTCATTGATGCCGTTTTTGCATCAAGTTTATGGTTCGATGTTTTCTCAAGAGATAAAATGGGAGCATGCTGTTACTTTAAATTTACCATTTGATACTTTTCGTACAGAAGTTTATTGCCTATATATTTTCGTTGAGCTTTGGATTTTGATGTATTGCGCGTTAATTTTTTGTGGCACTGACATGCTTTTTGCAACTCTCGTATATTTGACAAAAATGGAACTAAATAACTTAGGACAAATCTTAGCTGAAATTGATTGGGATGATGAAGATGAAGAAGGTGAACTTAAAGCAATCGAAGAAATCAAGAAATTGGCAGGAATTCATCAGCAATTGATTGAGGTCACTGAAGAATTAAACAAAATCTTCTCCCCATTGATGCTTTTCAATGTTTTTGGAGAATTGGTTGCACTCTGTACTAGCGCATTTCTTCTAATAGTAAAATTATAAATTATTTCTAATAAACTTGTAATTAATATGAAAAATATTTTTAGTCGGGAAAAAGTCAGTATTTCATCATAAAGTATTCTTTTGAGGTTTTACTTATATTATGGCAAGTTTTTCTTCAATGTTACTTCGCAAATTTAATGACTGAGTAAGTTTAAATTATTTGTTTAAAATTTATTGGTTTTAAGATCATTTTTGGAACAACAATGCCGCTTATATCTTCACTTTGCCTGGCTGGCTGGTGAGTAATGAGATCTCGAAAACTATAAAAGTTAGTGTAGAGGAGATGATGTGAAATAAAACCAATCTGGCTTGATTGAATTCAGGAAGTGGACTGACTTTATTAGGTTAAATCATAGGGGAAGTACGAAAGTACAGCAAGACATACATAGGGGAATGTACTTTTCAACAGTTAGCGACTCCCACTTTTTTGCATTTGACTTGTGCTATCGGTTTATTTCGACGACGCTTAGTTATATTCTTGTCTCTGATTACAATAATTAGGAAATTGCGAATTTAAATTCCATATTGAAATTTGTAAATAACGCCAAGTTGGTTGCGAAACGATTATAGCACCACCAACGGCAAATATTAGAACTTCATATTTTGAATATTACTCAACCGTTACTTTAATATCAACAAAATTTGTGATAATAAGATTCAGTAAATTAAATATTAATTAAAAACGATCACTGTACTTTCATACATCAAAATTTTGTAAACATAATTTTGCCTATATTTTAAATTTATTTCGATCAATTTATTTTAGAATTTGTTCCTCAAACGAATTTAATAAGTCTGTAATTTGTCAATAAACATTGATCTAGACACTGTAAATGCGCTAAAGTAATCTGTCCTATGGCGGACAATTTCGGAATTTTTAATAATTTCGTTGCATTTAGTGCTTCAATGAGAGTTGCTGAAGGTGTCTACAACAGTGCTTGGTACAAGGCAAGTCCAAAATATCGAAAATATGCTTTACTAGTTTTGATGAGAGCACAAAAGGCTCAAAAGATCACAGGATGGAAATTTGTTGATATCAATTTGGAAACTTACTATTGGGTAAAAAATCTTTGATTTATTTTGGCCTTATTTTTATAAAACACTTTTTTAGATCATTAAGACAGCTCACAGCTATTATTCATTTTTAAAAGGAGTATACAATTCGTAAGCTGTATCATAAAGAAATATTTGTTGGTCATATAATCTTTAATGTCCTTTTTGTCTATGAATTAAACAAAAATCTGAAACGAATGACTAAAATAGATGATAGAAATTTTACTATTTAATTAAGTGAAAAAGTGTCTATTACACTAATAAATTCACAATCAAAATTCTCTTTATTAATTTATAAAAGAATAGCATAAAGAAGGAAAAGAAAAAAAACAACAAATGAATGAAAGTAAAAGTAAAATCGATGTAAAAAAAATCATGTGTGCTAAACGGTTTTTTGCGTTTTTTTTTATATTCTCTTTTATTTCCATTTTTCGTAAACACTTGTATGCTTAACGTTTGGTCATTGAACCATAAAAAAATTATTTTTTTTTTCTTTCAAAAACAAGTTTTAGTTTAATGTCTTTTTATGCAAATTTTATTCTTAATCTTCATAATTTTTGCGAAAAATTTGTTTTGTGATTTTTATTGATCCTTGAAAAATTCTTTATTTTTAATTTTTGATGATATTAATTTATTAAATAATTTTTTGTCTGATGCAATTTAATTTGCATAAAGTAATAAATTTGTGAGAAATATTTGTGTAATTTAAGATATTTTACGGTAAATGTGATGATAAATATTATTCATGAATGTTTTGACAAAAGACTGTGGCCAAAAGGAATTGAAGACTAAGAGAAATTTGAAACATGCAAAACTTAATTAAAAGGACAAACTATTTGAAAGTTTTGGAAAGAATTTATAAATTTTTTTATCAAAGAAAGAAAAATTGTTTAGTTATCACAGTTTGATGTTATCTAATATTGATTGTATTTAGACTTTAAGACTGAGTTGATAATCTGCCAAATTTTGAAAAATCCACCGATAGTTTAGTGGTAAGTGCATCTGATTGGAATTCAGAGGACTAGAATTCAATTTCTGCTCGGACATGTCAAAGTGTGTCTCTTTTGCCGCTTGGTTTCTAATAAAGTCTCATTATTGGCTGTTTTTTGTCTACAAAAATGAAATATTTTTAATACCTGATATATTAAAATTCTTTTTGAAAATAATTTTGAACAACTTTAGCTATCATTGTCATAATAAAAATAAGAATGAAGAAATTCAATGTGTTGTTGACGTTTAATGAATCTTTAGAATTTTATGTTGCAATACAAACAGTAAGAATACTCAAATATTTGTCATATTTTGTTTCACATAACTTTAAAATTATCTCAGTTCAAATTTATTTAAATGCAATAATTGTTCGATATTAAATGTATCAATTTAATAAAATGTTCACACCATATAGCAGATGCAATAATAATCTTATAATTACTCAATAATTGTTACATTTTATCTGTGATGAATGTATGAAAAAATAAATAAAGACAAGCGACATTACATCGATAGTCACGAACTTGAACTTGAATTTTTTCCTCTAACTCTATTTTATATTTATTTCCAATTGACTGAATAGCATCGTTGTTATTGAAATTTAATCATTTGCGACATTCATAAGCGTTTAATGAACCTTCTTATAAGCACTAAGTGATTCGTATTATAAAGATTTATTTTTCTTCTTTTTTTGAAGAACGGTAGAATGAGAAGAGCAAGAATTTCCTGTTAAAAATAACTTTTAAATGAATTCACAAAAAAAAACACAAGAAAGAAAGATGAAATTTACAAAACAAGTGATTGTCCATTAAGAGTTCTTGATCTCTCTTAAAATTTATGGAGCTTGCCGGCCGGTCTTTTCTTTTTCTTTCAATGTTTGCTTACGGTAAATTTTTATATTTGTCAAATAATCTTTTCTTTATCCTTTAGGTCAATAAATTTATTTCAGATTTTATTTTTAGCTACTATGCAAAAATTAAACTTAATTTATTTACATAATAAATGTGATGATATAAATAAATGTTACAAGATTTATTGAAATATGCAGTACTAAGGAGTGGAAGTAGAATAATTATTTATTTCAAACAATAAAGCTCAGCAATGTGCATCGTTCTCAAAAAAATTCTAATAAAATTTTCAATAAAATGAACAAAATTTTGAAAAATATTAGACAAATTATAGAATTATTGAAATACTTTAAAATTTTTAAGTTCACTAAAATTTAAAGAATCCTTTATAATAAATTGGCTTCATTCTTTTCATTAATAATTTCCATTTTATTTTATTTACTTTAAATTCATTATGATTTTTAATAATTGTCATTTATTTTGAAAAAGGTTAAAAATTTCTTTTTTCTCTAATTTACCGTTAGGTACAAGACCACACATGATAAAAAAATAAAATTCTTATTCTTAAATAAAAAGATATAAAATTTCAAAGCTTTGCGTGTGTCACGATGATGACAGTTGAGTGAGGTCAACAACAGCGAACATCATTAGAATGATAAAAATGCCATTTATAAGCAATTACTAATTTTGTCGGTATTTTATATTTATCACAATTAAAAGTGAGTGACATTCCACTCAAATGAATGATAGAATATTTGTGAGTAATGAGAAAGATTTAAATGCGCTAATACGCAATGAACTGTCATGCACAAGTTTTTACCTTGAAATGCCCTTTTCTAGTGCGTATGTGATGAGATTTTTCAATTTATGGAATAGAAGGACAATAAAGCAGATTCACTTATGTAATATCATTCTTTTCTTTCAATAGCTTTGTTCTTGAAGAATGAGAACGTTTTATGAAATTTTAATTTTTTTATTCCGATATGTATTGACAAAAGTGTTGATATTCATGGTCGATAGTTTTATATAAAGTCACTGTTGAATATTAATTTATTTTAATTGTTTTGCATTGTGATATAAAAATAATTTTTATTTTTGATAAATATGAGTAATCAGTTGGGAATTTAGGTTAAATTTATATGAACGTTTTGATAGCTTTTTTGTATTCTTAGTTTAGAATTATTGAAATTTTACTTTTGCTCTGTAAGAAAGGTATCATTCCTTGCTCCACAATATTGTTCTATGGTAAACTTTCAACTAATCACTAATTTGAAAAAATTAAAAGCAAAACAATTTTTATTTTAATTATGGATTTAATTGAAAATTTCTTATTCAATTTCATAAAGTGATTTTAAAAATCTTAAAATTTTGCTTCAATAACACAACAAATTGAAGTATTTTGCAAAAAAAATTAATTAAATAGCAAAATTCTTTAAATTTGACATATTTTCTAAGTGTGGATATTCAACAATCTTTCCAATTTTTTAATCTTTTTCGTTCGTTTACAATTTTTTACGATTTTTCACATTCTTTTTTCTAATGTCTAGGCCTTGCATATTTTTTAAAAAAATATTTTTGGTTTTTACCAAAGAATGAGAACTTTAAAGAAAATAGTTAACAATTATTAAAGTAACTTATAAAAAAAAAGTTTACAGATCAAAATTTTTTATGAAAAACACTAATTTTTTTTGATTTTTTGATGGACTAAAGGAAGTAATGAATTTTAAAAATTTTTAATGTGTATCAATCTCAGTTTGGAAATACTTTTTCTTTAACATTTTAATTAAATTGTAAAATTTATATTTAAATATTCGTCCATCAAAAAATACTCAAAGGTTATTTTATAAAATTCATTTGTCATCATTTGAATATTAAACAATGAGGAACTTCAACAAATTAAAGACTTTTTACAGGAAATCACCATGAAAATGAAAATTACAATGTAAAATAAATAAAAATAATTTTTGTCACATCTTTACTTAATTTACTGCAATAACTCAATAAAAAATTCTTTGCAACAAAGTATTAAAAATATTTTTTATCACTCACCTTTCTTGTCATCCAAAAAAAAAGAAAGAACACAAGATTCTACTAAATTGTCTTTAAAAGAGTTCAACAAACTTTTTCTGCTTTCACAAAACTTGTTCTTTAATAAATTCTGATAAATTCAAAAATTTCTTGCTGTTTGCAAAACTGTTTGTGGTCCAATTGAGAAATTCTTTTTATCACTCAACACTAATCCACAACACAAGAAATTCTTTTATTTCTCTTTTCTTCTTTTGTTCTTCACTTGTCACTTTTCACTGAAACACTGTTCTTGAGCCAATGTTGTGTTGCTACTTTTATACAAAAATCATCAAAAAAGCTTTAAAAAATTCTCTGAGAGAAACAAAAAAAGCTTTTGAGCGAAATAAAGTTAAGGATATTCAGTGATTGTGAGAGGAATTTTCTTTTTACTCTCAACAATCTCAAAAGCTCACAATTTCTATTTCTCTCATAAAACTATTGAGAATTTTTTATTTCAGAGAGTTTTGAGCTCACATAATGTGAAAATGAAAGTGAACAGATGATTGTGATGATGTTGAAGATGTGAGAAAATTAAAAACAAGGTTTAATGACGCAGCACGTGGTCATAACGCATCATATGTAATTATATACTTTTTATAGTTGTAGGTCAATGACAAGAATGCATTTTGGAGCGAATTCCTTTTGTAAATTATATAAACATGAAATTTTAAGTGATGATGATCTAATAGCATTTTTTAAACATAATTTGTAAATATTTTAGTTTTTAAATTGATTTAGAATTTTTTAAATATTTTGAAATAATTTGAAAACTTTTAAAATGCCTGAATAATTATAATATTAAATATTTTCTAAGAATAGTCACACTTTCAATTTATACTTAAATGTGTGAATATTTTTATTAAGATATTTTAGGGTAAATCAATTTTCTACTCAAAAAAATTTGTTAAAATTTTTAGAAATGGACTTTTTTTAAATGACTACATTTTTAAAACAATAACACGAAGCTATGCACTCTTTTCTGATTTTTATTTCTTATGCTCATAGCTTTATTTTAAATTATCATTAAAATTTTAATGTTCTTTAACTAAAAAGAAAGTCACGATATCAAAAAATATCCAAAGAGTTCTCAGGCTTTGCCAATTTTAAAAATATTCTGCTTTATTTATTTTATTCAGTCATAAAATTCTAATCAATTTTCATCAAATTAATAAATTCCCACTCAATAAATGTTTATGACTTTTTAACTTCAATCAATTTCCGTTACAAAATTGCATGCTTTTGAGTCATAATTTCTTCCACAAAGAGCAATTTGTTTAAGGTTTATTATTGTATTTATTGTAGAACAACATTTATTTATTTATTCTATTGCTCATGAAGGTGTAAGCTGCTCTATTGCCATTGATAAACTATTCATTCTTAAAGATACATATTATGAAAGAAAATAAATGTAAGAATAATTTAATTTTTACAAGGTAAGGCAAAATATTGAAGAAATTTCTAAAATTGAGTTATTTTTGACAAATTTTTTTGTAGAAATCGAAAAAAAGTAAAAATTTATGAATTTTATTGATATTTAAAATTTTAATAATTTAAATTATTTCCATTTTTAAGTTTTTTTAAAATAATTTTTCTAAGACAAATAAATGTTTGATTCTCTTGTCATTTTCATAAGAAGTGAAATTAAAATTTATCACGATGATGACAAATAGAGGCGAGAATGGCATGACTTGTATGTTATATACGAAAACAAATTAAACGATAGAAGCGAAGGAGAGAGAGGTAGAACACAAGAGAAGAGACAAAAACCGTTAATCTTAAATGGAACATTTACTGAGGTTTAAATTTAATAAATTGTAATTATAGTAGGCTGTTTATTATATAATAATTTTTATTATTATCCAATAGAGTAAAAATTTTATTGAATTTTTAATGACAATAAATTAATCAAAATCATTTTATAGTAAATTTTTCTTAAATCCAGTACTAATTTTAAGTTCTTTAACACAAAATCCACTTTTAACAAATTAATTCACCACACTTAAGTCAACAAACTTCAGAACCACATCATCATTATCATTTCATTTAACTAAATCATGATAAATTGAGCTCCTGCCTTAAATTCTTGCAAAATCTTTCTCTTAAGTTCAATAAACTCATTTGCAAAAAATTCTTAAACATGAAATAAAAACTTGTTTTTTGATAATCAATTTTTTATTATAGCGGTCGGTTGCGAATTATTTTATTCTTTACCGGTTTTTTAAACGCCACACACACTGAGGACCACAAAAATGTAAATTAATGGGTCGAGAACACTGACCACTTTTTTTCTTCACTCTCTTTTGATCACTTTCTTTCACTTCCACTTGATTCTTTTCTTTTCTTTTTTTGGTTACTTCACTTTACACTTTTCACTGATAGACTGTTCTTGTGCGATGAAATGATTCGCCTTTTATACAAAATTTGCAAATTCTTTTCAGTGAAAGCTCTTTTTTCTTTTTGTTGTTCTTCTCTCATGAGAATTTTTTATCATTTTTCTCTTCTTTCTCTTTTGTATGCAAATTATTATGCTTTAAAGTTGAGAAAGCTTTTGAGAGAAAATTGAAATAAGGGTTGAAACTTTTTTAGATTTAGTTAAATTTTTAATAAAGACGCATATTGTGCGTAAATTATGAAATTATTTTTAGTTTTTTATCATATTGTAATGACATAAAGAAATAATTTTCCTAATTGACTTTCACATTTTTGTTATCAGTTTAATTGAAGCTAAAATAGTAAATGACCTGACATTAGATATTTTTAAAACATCTAAGGGTATTGACATAACAACTTTCTAGTAGTTACTTATTTTCTTTATAATATGTAAAGATATATATTATTATTCAATTTATGATCATGTCATGACTAATAAAAATTCGTTTATTAAAAAATATCTAATTTTCTGATGTCAAAAATCTTAATGTTCTTAAAAAGTTTTAATTGAGTATATTTCAAGAAAATAAAATAAATGTAATCTGCACATGCGTAAACTCATAAATTTCCCTTTTGAAAAATTGTAGGAAGAGTTTTTTGACTGAGGTAACTGAAATAGGATTGTGAAAGCTTTCTCTTTATAACATTAATAATCAGTTTTATTTAGCGTATAGTGTATATATAATAGAAAAATTTAAATTCTTGAATATCTAATATGAATATTATAATAAAATTATTATTTACCGAACATTCCAAAAAATGTCAAATACATTATTTAGTAATTTTCATTTTGTTTTAAATATTTTAAACTTTTTTCCATTTGTTAATTTTTAAAAACACTTAATAATGCTAATTCAAGAAAATTTGCAAATAGAAATAAATTTAAAGAAAGTGTAAAGTGTCTTGGCTAATTCAGTTTAAATTTTTCTCAACTGTTATAGGTTTTTTTAAAGGTTTCATACTCACTGCTTTACTTTTAGAATTAATTTGTTTTTTATTTAAAATTTATACAAGATATTAAAATTCTGCTCCTAATTTAACAGAATAAATAACTGTTTGAAAAACTAACTTCATATTAATAGAAAAATCAATTAACTCTAAATTATTAAGGAAATCAAAATTCTTTAAATAAAACTCTTATAATTACTTCATAAAAATTTAAATTTTTTTACACGTATTTAATTAAAAATTTAAATATGCTACAAATAATTCATAATCGATAATTTTTTCTTCACAATTTCTTTTCCTTTTCTTTAGTTTCTCTTCATTCTTCAAACAGTTTAAAACCTTTAAAAGATGCTCGCGAGAACTAAAGTGATTTTTAAAGAAATTTTACCGATAAAATCTGAAAATTTTGAAGTTTTAAAGCCACTTGATTTGCCAATAAAAATTCTTAAAATCAATGGAAATTGGCCAACAAAAAATTCATCAAAAAAATATTTGATTTATTGCATAATTTTGCATTTACTCGTGATGGAAATTGGAACAATTTTGCAACTTCTTTATTTACCTCATGTTGAAAATTTCTTTGATTTTACTCAACTTGTGACAATTTTACCATCGTGCATTGCAGTTTGCATTGAAACATTTGTGGTTTATTTCTACAAAAATGAATTACTTGCTGTAATGGAAATGATTAAGGATGTCATAAATGAGCATGGAATGAGTGAAAAATTAAAGACAAATTTATTATTCGTTGACAAGTATATGCGAATTCTTTTGCTACTCATGATTGTCAGCACTTCAGCTTTTACAATTTCAGGAATTTATTATCATCAATTATCTTATAAAATGTGGTTTCCATTTGAAATTAATTTCTGTTTTGCTATAATTTATCAAATTTGCTGCCTTTATAACTACAGTTTGGTAAACTTAGTCTTGGATATTTTACCTGTATTTTTTATTGTTTACACTGTTGGAATGTTGGAACAATTGTGTGACAATCTTGAAAATATTAAAAAATCAACAAAAGGTGAAGAAAATCGTCAAAAGTTGATAAACTGCATTGAATACCATTGCAAAATTATCGAAATTAACAAAAAAATTCAAAAAATTTTCTCACCAATTTTTCTTGCTCGTGGATTTTTGTCAGTTGCTGTTCTTTGTACAGCTATTTTTGCAATTCTAACTCTGTCAGATCCAGCAATTTTTGGTAAACTTGTAGCTTATGTCATCATTATGACTGTCACAATTTTCGTTCCTTGTTATTATGGAAGCAAACTCAAAGAAATTTCATCACAAGTTTCTGTTTCTCTTTTCCAATCTGAATGGATTTATGAAGACCAAAAATATCAAGAACTTGTTAAAATAATGATTATAAACACAGGAAAAAGTTTAAAAATTTCAATTGCTGATGTTTTTGATGTCGATCTTGCAAATTTTATGTCAATTTGTCATTCAGTTTATTCAGCATATTGCATTTGTAATAGAATGAGCAGTGGCTTTTAATTGAGATGTGAAATATAAAAAATTAAATTTAAAATTGTTTGATGGCAATTTCGTTGTTACTTTTAAAAAGTTTGTAATTTGATAAATTTTTATTTGATAACAATCATATGATTTTTCAAGTGGAGTGAACTTCAACAAAATTATCAATTTCGACACCTTAAATGACCGCATTAGAGCGCATTTCTGTTTTAACAGATCAGTATGTATGGTAAAAAAATATACGTATTTTTAGTGCTATTTTTTTTAACTACTAGTCGATTTTTTAAAAAATCACTTTTGAAATGTTTTCTCGATATTTTATGACATTTATTCAGTCAGCCTGGAAAAATGCGCAAAAAATCAAAAAGCTCACCAAAAATATCAAAAATCACACCACTTGTAATTTATAAATTTTTTTCAAAGCGAAAATTAAAGTAGAAGAAACGAGTTAAATGTGAAAGATAATTTAGAATAGAAATGTTGGTATTGCATTGAATTTAGACCTTAGTAGACTGAAAGGAATGGTTGTCTTTAGTACAAATAATAAAACACATGAGAATCATTTATAAATAGACATTTTTTTTATTTTTAAACACTAAAGAAAAAGAAAATAAAAATCTTTCAAAACGCAAAAATCAATAGAGCATAATTTATCTTTAATGTGAAAAAAGTACAAATTTTTATTAAGATTCAATTTCGGACATTTTTGTTCTCATTCTTGATGAAAATTCGAATAATATTCAACTTCAGTACAAAAATGAAAAATTACGAATTTTTTAAAACAACTTTATGATTTTTAGACAAATTTCAAAAGTTCTTAATAATTTTCTCAATTTATGATTAAAAATAAATTAAGGAATCAATTTTTATCACTTTTTTGTCTTGTTTAAGAAAAAATTTTAAAAAATATATTTTTCACTTAAAAATAACTAAAAATTAATAAAGCTTTCAAAAGTCAAAGTACAAAAAAAGTGTCAGATAATTTTAACCTCGGAAAACTTAATTTCTTGGAATAAAAGAAAGTTTAGATTCAAAATCAATTATATTTTAATATTTAATATAATAATTTTTCTTTTGTCAACAGGTGCATGCAATAAATTATCTAATCCTCCTTTGCCTATTATACTTATAAACTTTTGATCTCTATAAAATATTTAAAGTCTTTGAGTTTTCAAAAACTGTTTTGTAAGTTGTAAAAAACAGTTATTAGTCAGTGATTAGCAGTGATTGATATCAGTTCACATTTTTCAATCGCTTCAATTTTCATATTGGTTAAAAAAATCTCTGCCATTTCAATTGAATTTTTAAATAATCTATTATACAGACAGTTATTACATTTCATTACAATACAAAAATTACAAAATACATACCAATTAAAAAAATCAATTTCAATTAGATTTCAGTAATTAACTTTTCATTTCATTAGTTTTATTTCACAGTTCAGTGAATTAAAAAGTGTAAAAAATGATAGAAAAAGTTAAAGTGATTTTTAAAGAAATTTTACCAATAAAACCTGAAAATTTTGAAGTTTTAAAGCCACTTGATTTGCCAATAAAAATTCTGAAAATCAATGGAAATTGGCCAACAAAAAATTCATCAAAAAAATATTTGATTTATTGCATTATTTTGCATTTACTCGTGATGGAAATTGGAACAATTTTGCAACTTCTTTATTTACCTCATGTTGAAAATTTCTTTGATTTTACTCAACTTGTGACAATTTTACCATCTTGCATTGCAGTTTGTATTGAAACTTTTGTGGTTTATTTCTACAAAAATGAATTACTTGCTGTAATGGAAATGATAAAGGATGTCATAAATGAGCATGGAATGAGTGAAAAATTGAAGAGAAATTTATTATTTGTTGACAAGTACATGCGAGGATTTTTCCTTTTGACAATTTTCAACATTTGTTCATTCATTTTTTCTGGCTTTGTTAGACATGAAATTTTTTTTAAAATGTGGTTTCCATTTGAGATCAATTTTTGGCCAGCTTATTTATACCAATGTTGTTGTTTAATTAATTACTGTTTAGTGAATTTAGTCTTAGACATTCTTCCTGTTTTTTACATGGCTTACATTTTTGGATTACTAGAACATCTTTGTGAAGTTATTGAAAATATTGAAAGTACTCAGAAAAAGGAAAATTTAATAATGTGTGTGAACTTTCATTTAAAAATTATCGAAATCAACAAAAAAGTTCAAAAAATTTTCTCACCGATTTTTCTTGTTCGTGGATTTTTGTCAGTTGCTGTCCTTTGTACAACAATTTTGGCATTAATTATTCTTTCTGATCCAGCCGTATTTGGAAAACTATCAACTTATGTCATTATCATGTTTGTGTCAATTTTTGTTCCTTGTTATTATGGAAGTAAAATTAAAGAAATTTCATTACAAATTTCTTATAAACTTTTTTATTCTGAGTGGATTAATGAAAGTGAAGATTATAAGAATATTTTAAAATTTATAATTGGTTGTACAAAAAATACAATGAAAATTAGTGTCGCTAATATTTTTGATGTTGATCTTGGAAATTTTATGTCAATTTGTCAATCAGTTTATTCTATGTATTGCATTTGTTTACGAATGATGAAAACTTAAATAATGAATAATTTAATTACAAAAATATAAGATAATAATTAGAAACTGATTTCTGAAGATAAAAACTCTGACTAACAGACTAAAAATGGAATATTGAGGCATGTGCAAATAATTAAACTTATGAACAGAAATGAAATAGAAAAGTGTATGAAGGTATAAATCTGTATTCAAAAGTGTTGAACCTTCGCTTTAGATGTGATATGAGTAGTGCAAAATAGTTAGGAAAAATAATTTCGAAATATAACTTTTAACCTTTAATTCATAACAAAAAGTCATTTAAATATACTCAATTTAAAATTACATTTGAATGTAAGTGCTCGTTCAAATCATCAAATTTTCATAAATCTTCTTTCAGTTCAAGCCTTTTGAAACTTCGTTAATTTTTTTATTTGGGTGTCGACTTAAAATATTTATTAGAATAATTGTCTGTAATTGTTATATAATTGTATAAAAAAATCAATAGTTAGTGTAAAAAAATATAATTAAAAGGAAATCACGAGGAATATTTAAAATGAAGGTTGAAAGCTCTTGATAAAGTTCAGCCTTCTTGATTAAAAATGTATTATTGTGAAGTGGGCAAATTTTTAATGATGGTAATTTTTTTTTAAAAAAAGTAAATTTGATTGAAAAAAAAATTGAAAATTATTTTATATGAGTAACAAAATATTAAATTTCGAAAAATTGTGAACTTTTAAAATTTTTTTGAAAATTTTCAAATATTTTATATAAACAAACCTAATGAAAATAAAAACAACACTAATCAATCAGTTTTTATTTGTCAAATCAATTTTAAAATACCACGCCTAAAAAATTCATTCAATCTCTCAAAATAGCAAAAAAAAAATGTCAATCAGTCACTTTTTCAAAACCACATTTGAAATGCAATGAAAGTGCATCGAGAAACATAAAGAGAAAAAGAAGCAAACACTTGAAAAAATCTGTATCAGTTTCAATGAATGAAATAAAAATATTTGAAAAATTTCCAATGTCAATGTGAATGTACTGAATGCGATAATAGAGTGAATTAATAAAACAGCATGATTGTGTCTCAACTGCATTAGTTGTTTTGATTTATTTCAAGTTAGATGTGCAAGTGAAATGGAGTTCAAATGTTTATTTTGTCAAAATGAAATTAAAGATGGTGATTTAGTTTGTACGAGTTCTTGTGAACATTTTATTCATGAATGGTGCATTGACTTAATGAAAAGGTTTGGAAATTTAAATTTTTATTAGGTTTAAAAGTTTTATTTGATTAAAAAACTTTGAAACATAAAAAAAATAAAGCAAGCAAAAAAAATTAATTTTTTTTTGGTCTTTTAATTCTTTTTTTAGTTCAAATGAGCACAGATGCAGATTATGTCACAATTTCATTGCTGTTTATTCACAATTTTTGGAATTCGATCTTAGCAAAGCTGTAACTATAAAGGGAGTGAATTCAATTGTTCAAAAACTTGATGAGATTATAAAAATCATGTGAGGCCTGAAAATTTATATTTTTTCTAATTATTTTATTTTTAAAACTTTTTTAGATCAGCTCGAGAAGAAAAACTTACAGAGTTAGCTAAAAATTACCAAGAAATTGCTGATAAAGTGTAAGAAATTTCTTTGTTTTTAAGAAATTTTTTTAGTGTAGAGGAAATTTTGTAGTGATGGAAATTCTAGATTAGATTTTACCGCCAGAGATTGACAATTTGCTTTATCTTTTTAAAATATTTGCCAAAATATAATTAATTTTTTTGAATTTTTTAAATTAATCTTAAAATAGTTCGCCTCTTTTGAAAAAACTAGAAGAATTTAACTCTCTTTTTTTTAAATTTCTTTCTTTCTTCCAGTGAAGGTTTTTCAATAGAACATCACGCACTGAAATTTGAGAAAAATGAAATTGACAAACGTCTGAAAAATATCGAAAATGAAAAGAGCTCAAATAAAGATTGAATTAAAATTATTTTTTTATTAACAACAAAGAGAAAAAAGTGTCAACATTAACCAAGTGCTTACAATACTTCTTGAAATCCACCCACAACAGTGCTTATTTTTAATGATTGAGCATCATCAACTTCTTCATCATCAGAATCAATTTTTATTGTTTCAACAACATCTTGATTTTCTCTTGTTTGACGATTGAGTTTTGTCAATGTTATCATTTCAGCTGAAACATCGCTGATGCATTTTAAGTTGTTTGCATAAATCCATAAACATCGAGTTCGTGATGATCTTTTGATGCCATTGAGCTTTTCATAATAATCTCTCGTATACATTTTTCCATCAACATTTTGCATTAATAATAAATATGAACTTGAACTTCTTAAATAAGGACCAAAAAGCAAAAAATTATCACTCATTGTTTCATGTTCATGGATTTTAAATTTTAATGGTGCTGATGGTAGTGCATAAATTTTTGGCCATTTAAAACTATTATTTGAAACTAGTTGAATTGCCTTGCGTTTATTTTTTGCTTTTTGGACTGATTCCATGATGACTTTGTAATTAAGATATCGATTCCAGTGTTTTATGAAGACATCTGAGAAATCATTTGAAATATTTAATAGGAACCATTTGTAGGTTGAAGGTTGTGATGTCTATAGAGAAATAAAAAATTTAAAAATTTATGAATTTAAATTTTTAATTTTTACTCACCTTTGTAAGTGACTTTTGTATTAATGGTCTAACATTTTGAACAGAATTTTCATTTGCATTTCCATTAACATTTTTCAAATTTTCATCTTTTAAATTTTTCTTTTTTTCTTCCTCTTGTCTTTTATTTTCAATTTTTTCAACATTTCTTTTTTCAGAATTTTTTCTTTCACGTTCTTTTCTCAATCCGTACCAAATGTTGTAAACTTTTTGAATTTTCGCTGTCAATCTTGGATGAGTCGATCGTGTTGGTTTTGCAACAATTCCATCAAAATAATTTTCCTTGCTGTTCATAATTCCACAAATTCTAAAATATCCTTGACAACCATAAAGTAAAATTGTCATGTGTTTTGTTTTTGCATTTTCAGATTTTAATAAAATCATTCTTGTTAGTTCAGTCATGTGATTTGAAAGTGATAAAAATTTGATATTTTTAACATCTACAGCATGTTCAATATTTGGTGGTTTAGGTGAATCAGTGAGTGCCATCATATAATAAATTTTTCCACTTTCTCCAATTAATTTTGCTTGCCAAATTTCAATCAATTCTTCTTCTAGCGATTTTAACAGCAAATCCCAACGATAAAGATAAAATTTATTATTTTGACCATCAAGACATCGAAGTCCAAGTGAATTTGATTTAATAATAGCACAAAGTCGTTGCATACGAATTGAGAAAATTTTATTAAATTCTTTCATAACTGGCGTATTATGACCAGGTTCTGGTGCTCTTTTAATGTATTGACCATAAAATATAAGTGGATCAGTCATTGATGATGAATTTGATGAATCTGAATTTGATCGATCACGAGTTATCATTGAAAGTTGTTCTTTAACTAAATCATTTGGTTCACTATCAAATTGTTGCTCAATTTTTCTTCTTACACTTTGTAATATTGACTCAATTACATCACCAATTTGTTTCAGCATCATTTTGTCTTTAATTTCAATTGCTAATTCCGAATTTTCATTAAAAAGTAAATTCATAAAATCATGACAGCCATTTAAATTTTCAGTTATTGTAGAATTTTCATATTTTTGTTGTAGAATAAAAATTGGATGGTCGAGATCATCACTTATTGAATCAAATTTTAATTTGGTTACATCAAGACGTTTGGTATCGATAAAATAACTGAGACCATCAATATAAACAAGTGCACTTTTGTTATTTAAAATTGTTCTAAATATTTGATTTAATCTATTTATTTTTGTATCATAAATGTTGATAAAAATTGGACCAATTCCACCATTAATTAATTCACTAATATTGACAACTTCAATTTTAGGTGAATTTGGTGCATCATCGAATGATTCAAGAACATTTATCGATCTTAAAATTGCTTGCTTTCTTTCAACTGGTAAAACTCGTCGTGAAATTTCCAAATCTTGACTACTGCTTTCAAAACTTTGAGCTCTTGAACTTCTTTCATCTCGTGATGTACAAGTTTCAACACTTTGAGCTCTCGATGATGCTGCTGATGAATCTAAACTTTTTCTATTGTCATTTTCTATTGGTTTTGTAATGTGATGAATTTCTTTGCAGCCACATTTATAAAGGTTGTGAAGCATGCAATAAATTTGAATATTTTCAAGATGTTCAAGTTTTCTAATGTCAACATTGACATGCAACCATTTATTGACTTCTTTTTTGACCGTTTTTAATTCTTCGAGTGAATAAATTGGATCATTACAAACTGTAGCGGGTTGTGGTTTTGGTTGAGCATGAACTTTAGCTTTAAAAAGTTCATCTTGAAGTTCTTTTGGTTGCTTTAATCTTTTGAATTGTGGTGGTGGATCTTGAACGAAACTTTCATCATGAAGATAGTCAGAATATTTCTTTGGCATTTTCTTTTGTCTTCTCGATTCTTTTTCTTTATTGGTAAGAAGAACTGTGTCTGAATCTGTGACAATTACTGTCGCTCGTAGTTCTTTTTCATCCTTGGCAAGATGTGCTGTTGCGTGACGTCTTATTATTTCTTCCTGTTTGGTAAAATAAAATTAAAATGAAATGAGAATTTTTTAAAATTAAATTTCTTTTAAAAGATGTAAAATTTTTAAAAAAAATTCAAAAATGGCAAAAAAGTCGTTAAAATAAAAGAATTTTAGGAGAAATTTCCA
This sequence comes from Polypedilum vanderplanki, assembly GCA_018290095.1. Lineage (NCBI taxonomy): Eukaryota > Metazoa > Arthropoda > Insecta > Diptera > Chironomidae > Polypedilum > Polypedilum vanderplanki. The sequence continues at coordinate 4,582,040 of CM031382.1, read as the reverse complement.
ACTCACATCATCAACTCTAGGTGCTTCAGTCTTTACAACATTTGCATTTAATCTTCTTAATTCGAGTAAAACTTTTTTTGATTTTTCATTCTTAGAAATTGATGAAAGTCCTTCTAATTCTTCTCTAGTCTTAACTGGTGCTACATAAGCTGCATTTTTATCAATTTCATCTTCCTTTGTAAAAAGATCATCATTGAGATTCACAAAGACACTGTTTGTTAAATCTTTTATTATTTCAACAATTTCCATTTCGATTTTATCATTTTTATCTGCATTTTTACAAAATGTCCATTCCATGTCATCTTCATCATCACCATTTTGATCAAAAATTCTTAACTTTTCTGTATCTTCTTTGGATTTTAAAATTTCTCTTACCAATAAATGTTTTTTATTATTTTCATAAGGAATTTTGAACTCAAATTTTTTGCAATTTTCTTCATCACATTTTAATGCTGATAATGAAAAATTTATCCAATTTTCATTCATGTCACGATATGGAATGATTTCATTAAGATACTGCTTTGCTACAGAATGTAATGGAATTTTATTTCCAACTGTCACTTCAAGTTTTATATCTGGCATTTCAAATTTTGAAAAATCACCTAAAAATGCTGAATCTTCATCAGACATGAACATTTTTCTATTTTCATTGATAAATTTAATTTTTTTACACAGTGGTCGTGGTTTTATTGAACATAATTGTCTACTCAAATTTTTATCTTCCAATTTTTTAAAAGCATCAATTGATTCCTCTAAAACAAATTTTCTTATGCTTTCCATGTTCACTAAATTGTCAATAATTCTTTTCTTAATTTTTCCACCTTCACAGCATCTTATCGACCTTAAACTCGTCTGTCGAAATTTCTCAAAAGGTTTGTTCGATTGTTTTGGTAGAATTTTATTTCGATGATTTCCCACTGAGCCAGCAAGTTTAAACATTTGTCCATCAATGTCAATATATTGCTGTATGTAATTTCCTTCTTTTGTTCTTAACCATGACAGTGCTTTCCATGATCCTTGTTTTATTGGAATATCTTCATTGGCGATTGTTTCTATTAAATTATAATTTAAACCCATTCCAGCATTCTTTCTTTGAATTTGTTTAAAAATTTTCGATTCTTGCTCGATCATGAGAAAATCAATATTTTTGCTAACTAAAGCTCGCTTTTCAGCTAAAGTTCTTGGCTGTTGAATATTTGTTGGCATTTTTGGTGCATTCATTTTAGGTGGCTGTGATCTTGCTGTCATTTTTGATCTATCTGATTCTTCTGATAATCGCTTATGTTTTGTTTTTGCAATTGCCTTTTCATAATCTTCATCTGATGTCACAAAAGCTGAACTAACTTTTTGATTTTTAACAATTGGTGTTGCAAGCATATTTGGATTTGAATTTTTCATCATTTCAACTGGTGTGTTTAGTTCAATTAATAAATCATCATCACTTGTTGCACAACTTTTCACTTGTGGCTTCAATGGTGAACGTTCTGATGATGCTGTACTTTCAGTTGTATTACGACGAATTTTATCGAGTAATGAATCAAGTAACGATGATGACGTGGATGAACGTCGTGAATTGTCTTCGACTTTTGTCGTCACTTCATCGAGCATAGCAGCAGGTATGGGAAAAAGTTGTGGCAGCTGTTTCATTTCAGTGTTTGTATGTTGTACATTTTCTTCATGTGATAATGGTATGAGTTCAGGCATGGGAAAATCAGCTGTCTCCATTGACTGAAGTGTTGGCATCGCGTGTAGTTCAGGCATTTCATGCTTTCCAATCACACTATCATTGCTCTCGTAATTAAAATTTTCTACTGAATTTGTTGTTTGATCCATCGAGTCACAGACACCCAAACCAGAGTCATTTTTGATCTCATCAAGCAGTGAAGTTGCATCATTATTGTCAGGAAGTTCAGTAAGCAAATCTTCATCCATGTCAATGTTTAAAATTTCATCACAATCCATCGATTTTATTGATTTTCTATAAAAGAAAAGAAAAAATAATTTTTATAAGCACACGTATTAATTTTTAATAAACTTCCTCACATTTTTAATACACGTAAGTAAATGAATGACAAAAAAATAAAAGAGAGAAAAAAATTTGTCTGTTTATTAAAATTATATACATTGAAATGAATTTATGTCGAATTATCTTTAATAGAAATATTTTTATTTAATGAGGTTAGGTATCTTTTTTAAAACTTTATTTGAATATTTTAAATATAGATTTTTAAAAACAAGAAAATATTTAAGAAGATTTATTTTCACTCTTTTTAGTTTTATTATTTCGCAATTTCTCAGTTTAGAAGTGACAATAATCTGATTCACATGATTTTTTTTTGTAGATTTTTATAATTTCTTTGTAGAGTCTATTCAAATGTTGGATAACGCAAATGGTTTAAAGAAAAAAGAAATTTTAATTTCACTCCGTATTTAATTTTTAGGGTGTGTTAAATTATTTATTATGTAATTTCAGAATTACTGCTGAACTTAAGCTAAAAAATATTTCTTTCTTTTTTAAGTTATTTCACTCAAAGTTTAGTTTTTATGAATATTCAAGTATAAAACTACTAAAATATCAGCCTAAAGAAGCAGATTTCGCAAAATTTTTTAGCAAAAAAATCACAAAAAAATCAAAACTGAAAAACAAAAAGAGTTCTCAGGCCTTAATTTCACTCTATCAAATATATAACAAAAAATTGACAAAAATTCAACAAAATTAATAAAAGTTTGCATCCTTTGAATTTAAGAATGTTGAATTTCTAGTGTAGTAGGAAATTCTAAAAATTATCCAATATATTTTCTTTGATCTGAACTAATAAAATTAAAACAGTAAAGCAAAAAGTTCAATTCAAGTTATCCAAAAGTCTTTTTTTATCTTCCTAACAAGTTCATAGAAATTTTTTTATCTTAATTGATTTTTGTTAACTTGAGACAAGCAAGCGGTGTAAACACACGTGTATGTCAATGACTGTGCAACAGAAAGTATTTTTAGTTTATATCAGTAAGTGTGTATCTTTACTTTATGAATGACTGAGTATTGTTTTTATTACAAGCTTTTTATTTTATGATATCTTGATAATTTATTTTATATATAAAAAAATTTTTTTAAATTTAAATGAATTTTTTTCAAAATTTTTGAGTTAAATCCAGGTGAAGACACTTTGTTCTTTCATTGCTAATTTTTGTATGCCTTTACTTTGGTTATAATTAATTTATTTTGAAGTTAAAATCTCTCTTAATTATGATGAATTATTATGTAAAAAAATCAATTTGTAGCAATAAAAAATTATTATAATTATTTTGAAGTTTGGGTGTGGTTTTTTAGATCATTTTGAAAAACATTTAAACATTTTTTACATGTTCCTTACATAGGGGTTCTCGGTTCGATATATCGATCGAAAGTACCCGGGTATTTTCGAGTACGATATTACCCGGGTACTCGAAATTTTCAATTTTCGATTTCGAGTATACTCGAAACAGTTCTTTTCATAGAATTTTTCTAATTTTTTATGTAAAAAAATTTTTTTCCATTTTTTTGAATTCAAATTTTCTTTAAATTCTTAAAAAAAAAATATATAAAGAAAAGTTAACAAAAATCGCAAGAATTCAAGTCCACAGAGCAGATCAGTAATGTCTACGATCAAGAAAAACTTACAGTTTTTCAGAAATCTTCGGCGCCGTTGTTTTTAAGTCAAAATGCCTCTAAAACCACTTCAGACATATTTTGTCGACGTTTCAATTTTCGCACAACATTTTTATTGTCACACGCGACAAAATTTGTAAGCGATTGCAGCGTTACTAGCGGCAAAAATTGGAAATAATTGCAATTTTCACACTAGGCTAGTCGCTACACATATGCACCAATTTCTGCCAAAAGTTGATGTTGCCTCACTAAAGTGCCACAGATTACGAATATGCAAGAATTTTTAAGAAAAAATGTAATCTGTAAGCTGTAGCGTGTTTACAGACGAACATACATCCCACCACGGTTTTTTGGGTATAACTTTTTTGGGTCATGGAGTGACCGATTTTCATGAAAGTTGACTTGTTTAATCGGTAATTACGATAGACACTTACCTATATTAGGTTTTCATAGTAAATTATCCTTAGATTTAGAGAAAAATGGAATAAAGTGAAAGGAAAAAGTCAAGCTTCGGTGTATGCGGCGCGGCGCCAAAGAAAAAAAAATTTTTACCAAAACTTTTTAGTCGAGCATTACAATTTTTGATGATATATTTTGTTAAAGTTATGCGCTGAAAAATAAGTTAACAATTTTCATTGAATAAAACTATTTAAAAAAGCCAATAATCATCAAAATTTTAAAATTTTTTTTTGAAAATTTATGAAAAATTATTTTCGAGTATACCCGGTTTTACCCGGGTATTATCGATATCGTACTCGATATCGAAAATCTTCCGATATCGAGTATTCGAGAAGCCCTACCCTTACATCAAACTTTTCATTCTTTAATATCTTAAAACTTTTTAAAACTGCTTTTATTCTATTTTTTTATAGACACTTGAAAATTGAAAATTTTCTCTTGTTTTGACATCATGAAAATTAATAATTAAAAATAATAGTCTTTAAAAAAATTAAAACATTTTTAAAATTATAATGAAAAAAGTTTTGCCACCTGAACTATTTTTAAATAAAAGCACGCAATATTTTTTATTATATAAGTATCCCCTATTCATTTATTTATCCACTCGCTTTGTTATTATTTTCTTTTTTTATTATTTTACATATTCAAAATTAAATTTTAAAAAAAAATATTTTTTTCACATTGTGTCACTCATCAATAACTTTGTATCATTTTAGTCCAAAATTTAGACCTAAGAAAGCTTAGGACAAAAATCGCAAACAAAAAATTTATGCTATTTTCAATGAGTATTTTTAAATGTTTGTAAAAACCAATTTAAAAATTCTTCCATTATTTTGGATTAGAAATACTTTCAATTTTAAGTTTTCATTTACAAAATGACTTTTAATTCACAATTTTACACTTTTTTATTGATTTAAAATTTCAAAACACGACGCACAAAATACAAAAAAATTCACAATGGCGACAATTTTAAAAAGAAAAATTTTCATCAAACTTACCTAACTATAAAACAAATGAAACAATTTTCATCGATGACGTCGACAATCACAAATAAAATTACACCCAATATTTTTTTTACTTCCGCATCTTTAAATTTCTTTTTAAATTTAATTTAATTTTTTAATGATTTTAAGATTTTTTTTACTACACATGTAAGTCACTTAGTTTCACGAGGGGCTCAAAACAATCCAGATAAAAAAGAGACGAAAACTTAAGATTGGTTTGTTTACACGATGTTTATTTACTCACAGAAATGTATTTTTTATATTGTGACTTTTTTTAAATTTATTATTGACTTATTTTTACACCATTTCTAATAATTACACAAATTTTAAAATATCAACAAAACTTTTATTTTATTTTTCTTTGTAACTTTAAATTTTTTCATTCTCATACACAATTTTTTTTCTGTTTTGTTTTCACACAAAAATAAAAGGGGGATGTCAAATTTAAGCTACAAAAATTCTTTCACGGCGTCTCTTTAAGAAATTTAAATTTTTTTAAATTTCTTATGTCTTAATGTAAAGTCAAAATATTAATGAAATTTTTCTTTTACGTTTCATTAATTTTATACCAAAATAATTTATTTTACTTTTGGTAAAGAACGTGCTTATAATTACCGGCACAAGCGACAATAAGAAATGTCATTTATCAAACACACGTGAATCTTACAATTCAGTCATAGACAGCAGACAATAAGCATTTATTGTTTGGACATTTTCTTATCATTTGTTCTTTATCTTTTTTATTATAGAAAAAAAATTCTTCACGCGCGTAATTTAATGAATGTGAAGCGTGTGAAGGTTTCTTTTCATTGCTACTTTTATTGGCGTAGTGTGCTTCCCTTTAAAGTACATGTAAATATAGTTTCTCATGTAGAAAAATTTTTTTAATTGAATTTTGCAATATAAAAGATAAAAAATTAGAAATTAAAGTTTTTATGAAGGTAATTTATGATTATTCTAGACAACTTTTTGAGATTGTATTTAATGGATATCAAATTCTAAACTGTTTTAGATAAGAATTAAAAGCTGATGGAACCAAAATACTGGATAATTTTATGAGTGATTTTAATTTATGTTTTTGAATAGAATAATTCGAATATTAAATGATTTTGTTTAAAATATTTATTTTATAACTATTACTGCCATAAGTATTGTATTTTTATTGAAATTTTTATAAAAAATTTCTTTATTTTTGTATTATGTAATCTGTTTTCTAATGCGAACATTGTGTATCTACACGGAGAGAAAAATGTATTTTTTGGCATAACATTCATTATGAGACTTACAAAGTCATTATAAAAGTAATAAAGTTGTATTATGTCTCATAATGTCTTTATGAGTCTCATAAAAATTCATTATTAGAAGTGAAATGTTATAAGTCTAATAACGATTCTTTATGACACTCATAAAGAACGTTATAAATCATACAAATTTCCAATTTTTTATTTGTCTAATAATGAATTTTTAAGTCTTATAAAGTTTTTTATAAATCTTAAATGATACTTTATGAGGGTAATAATATACGTTATAAGACTAAAAACTAACTTGTTAGGACTCAAAAAGTCTTCAAAAACTTTCTCTTTTAACAAAACTTGGTCAATATAATGATTTTATTGATGTAGTGATATTTAAAAAATCATAAAACTATCAAAAAATCGCTTAGAAAAAAAAAATTAAAAAATTTTACTTTCAATTTTCAAGTTTATTTTTTGAAAATTTTATTTTACTTTAATTTAAAAATGTAATTAAAAAAAAATTTTAAAAGTAAAACATTTTTTCGTTCAATATGATGAACATTTACCAAATTCAATATAATAAAATTTTATCATTTACAGACACATTAGTAAGAAGCAAGAAATATCAATTACAAATTCATCCGCGTAAATACAATTCTCAGCCAAGACCAATACAAAATCTCAGAAATTCTACTTGCGAAGTATATAATTCGCAAGATAAATTTTTGTCACATATAATTTTACTTTATGAGTCTCATAAAGTTGTGTTGCCAGGAAAAAATAAAATCATTATAAGTTTAATAATGACGTTATGCCAGAAAACAATTTTCCCATTTTAAGTCTAATAACGAAAACTTTTTTTCTGGCATAATGTTCAGGTCTTATGCCAGAAAAAAAGTGGCGTTATAGGATCAAATTCGTTATGAGCCCTAAAAAGTTTTTCTCTCCGTGTAAGATAAACTTGGTTGCAATTTACTTTCATTAAATATTTTTATTTCAACACGAAACTATTTATCAAAAATAGATTTTTTCATCTAAAAACTTTAAAATTGATTTTCTCGAAACTTTTCCATCGACAGAAATTATCTCATGCACTGTAAAATAAGTTCCTATTGTGCACTTTAAACAACTATTAGCAGAATCAGTTTATCTTTTATAGATAAAAAGTTATGAGCAACCAAAAAAGTAGACTTTTAAATACGGACTTTTACTAAAATGATCATATCTCGGTAAATATATATCTGATCGAAAAGATTTATACACTAAACGATTTGTTTTAAAATGAGCTAAAATATAATGTACAGTATGAATTTTTCCAGTTATGATTTTTCATACATTTTCAAAAATCTTTTGTTTACAAAATTACGAAAATGTAAACATACGAAATTTTGACAATTTTCTTTCGCTCAAATCTCTTTTATAACGTTGTTCTCAAGAAAAGCAGCTACCTAAAACGTTAGAATATAACATATTATAGTTAACTCG
>CM031382.1:4534858-4572801 GCA_018290095.1 Polypedilum vanderplanki | reverse complement strand
ACTTTAAGATTGGTGTTGTCTACACGATGTTTTTAACTTACAAGAAATGTATTTTTTTATATTGTGACTTTTAGTTTAAATTTATCTATTGACGTTATTTTTACAAACTTCTAATAATTACACCAAATTTTAAAGAATATTCAACAAAACTTTTATTTATTTTTTCTTTGTACCGTGTTAAAGTTTTTTCATTCATCATCACACACAGGTTTTCTCGTGTTTCTCGATTACTTTTTCAGCCGACGCGAAAAATAAAGGGGGATGTGTCAAATTTAAGCTACCATTAAAATGTCTTTTTCAACACGTGACTGGCCTGGCTTCCTCTCTTTAAAAGAAATTTACTTTCTGAGTTTAAAATTCTTATGTCTTAATGTAAAAAGGGTCCAAATAACTATTGTAATGAAATTCTTGTCTTCTACGTTGTCATTCATTTATTACCAAAAGGAATTTCAAATTTTAACTTTTGGTAAGAGACGTGCTTATATATTAACCGGCACAGGAGCGGACATAGAAAGTGTCAGTTGCTCACTCAAGGAAGCACACGTGAGATCTTACAATTCAGGGGATCATATTTGACGGGACCAAAGCAGAAACAATAGAGCCATGTTAGTTGTTTGGACCAGTTTTCTCTAATCATCGTCGTTCTTTCATCTTTTTCATTATAGAAAAACAGATTCCTTGCACCTCGGCTGCGTATCTAATCCTTCATAATGCACATACCTCGCTAATTCATGCGGCCCGTGAGAAGGTCTTCTCTTGGTCATTCGATATTCTTTTTCCACGTTTATCCTCATCTGGCGCTAGTTGTGCTGTCTTTATAGTAAAGTGGTGCTAATATGACGGATTTTCCAATGATAGCACAAAAACAATATAAAGTTAACTTACATGAAAGTCGTGAATTTTGACAATATAAAGACTAATAACACCAAGCATTTAGACAAGGTTAAAGTATTTTTATTGTAACAGGGGTGCGATAGTTTTTAAAATTATATTGATTATTCTATGACACATCTTCTGAGTATATTTGTGTATATAATAATGGCTTGTATTTGTAACTTACAAGATTTCACGGTACTTGTTTTAGGAATGACGATTTTATAAACAGTTCTGATGGATCACTCACAACGACCTAATTGTTACTCGCGGGACCCTAATTATTGGACGTGCACCTGATTTCACATCTTATCGCTTTTTTGCTAATAAACAATACAATATACGATTCGATTAAGTATTGATTGTTTAAATATTCGATTTATCTTTAATAAATATTGCCTAGAAAAAATCGGCAGACATATAGTCCCATCTGGTATTATATTCTTGAAATTTTTATAGGTAAAGAAATTCATCTTTTATTTGTGCCTGTAGCCTTACTAGTTTAATAAGTATCGTTTTCTACATGCCGAACACTGTGTGTATCTACCTGTACAGAGAGAACAAACAGCCTACGCTCATTCTGCTTCTTCGCGTCATCACACATCTCTACTTCATAAAGAAGCTTATTACATTCGAAGTAAGTATTAAACACGTACCTAAATATTTGTATTCATACTCTCCATCTTATTATTTATGGTCTTTTAAATGAGGTTCATAAAAGTTAGGGGCTCAGTTATCTTAGAATCCTTAGGTGGAATTCGCACCATGTCCTCATACTACGAAGTCCATTTATACAACATATAATAACGGATTCTTTCACTGCACATCTCACTTCCCAGGGAAAAGAGACGTTTTTATAACATCATTAACAAGAATTATGTATGTCCGAATTTTTTTATTTTGTCTAAAATAAATGAATTTTTATTGAAGGTCATCATATAGAAGTTTTTGTATAAATCTATAAATGATAACCCATGGAGACGTCAGTATTTATGACGGGTAATCAAATAACGTTATAAGACCTAAAAACTAAACTTAGTTAGAAAGAAACTCAAAAAGAAAATACTTTCATATAAACTTTTCGTTTTAACAAAGATTGGTCAATATAGATGATATATGCATGTGGATGTAGGTGGTTTTTAGAAAAAAATCATAAATACCTATCAAAACATCCGCTTAGAAAAAAAAAAAACTTATTAAGAAAATCTTATACCTTTCATTTTCCAACGTCTTATTTTTCTGAAAATTTTACATTTTACTTTAATGTTGAAAATGCTTCAGCCATTCAAAACAAAATTTTAAAAGTAAAACATTCTTTTTCGTTCAACTATGGATGAGAACATTGCTCCAACCGGAAATTCATATAATAAGTTATAATATATGTCACTACCCAGAAACGACACTAATTAGTATGAATTGAATTCAAATTATAGTAAAAATTCACTTATTCGGACCCGCGTAAATTACAATTCTCAAGCCAAAGACCGGAAGTACAAAAGTCTTCTCAGAAATTCTACTGGTGGCGAAGTATATTAATACATCCGCAAGATAAATCCTTTTTGTCTATCCAATATAATTTTTTACTTATGAGTGCTCTTATAAAGTTGTGTTGCCGAGTTTAAAAATGAAATTATTACATTAGATATAGACTACTTTCTAATAATGACGCTTTGTATGTAGTCCAGAAAATCAGAATTTTTCCCATTTTTAAGTCTAATATAACTGAACACTTTTTTTTCTGGCATATTCCATGTTGCAGGCGTTTATTGCCAGTTTAAAATTCAAAAGTGGCGTTATAGGAATAAATTCGTTATGAGGCCTCCTAAAAAGTCTCTTTCTCCTCCGTGTATATCTAAATCTCTTCATCAACACTTGTTAAATGTAGTCTTAAACAATATTTTTATCCCGTAAGTTCATTTGAAATATTGTAAATAAACACAAAAAAACTATATTGTTTCTTATATTTGGTTTTGTTTATTTTTGAGAATACTGAACAGAAGGTTAATGACATTAATTTGATTTTGCGCGCATTTTAGTAACTTTTAAAATTTTGATATTTTTACTTAATAATTTTCACTAGAGAACAAAGCTTGAGAGCTTTTTGAACAAAAATCAAACTTGAAGCAAAGATTTCTCAGAACTTGTTAAAAATAGGATAAAATCCAAGGCCTGAGAACTCTTTTTGATATTTCGCATCAAGATACCTTTGTTTATCGAAAAATAAAAATTTTTAGAAATGGACTTTTTTTAAAATGACTTCAGTTCTAAAACGATAAGAAGAAACTATACAGTTCTTTCTGATTTTCATTTCTCATGCTCATAGCTTTCTCTTAAGCTATCAATAAAATTTTTATGGTCTTTAATTAAAGAGAAAATCACGATATCAAAAATATCAAAAAAATCAAAAATATCAAAAAATATCAAAAATATCAAAAATAACAAAAAATATCAAAAGAGTTCTCAGGCCTTGATAAAATCATTATCTTTATAAAATATATGAAATTCATTGAAGAGTGTTTAATTTTTTTAAAAAATTAAATTATTATGATGCTGCGTTTTCATCAAGGGGTGTGAACATTTGATAATGAAAACAGAGCAACTATTGAAACAGTAACCTTTGACTGCCTTTAATCGTAGAAAAACTTCAAGTAATAGAAATGTCATTCATAGGTCGGTAAAGAACTGTTAAGTACATTCTGCTCCAAAATTTTCATTAATTCATTAAAATGGTTCTAAATAATTTCATAGAAAATTGTCTAATTTTATTTAAAGCAGCCATTTCAACCTGTGAACTCTGTCAATTTTAAATTTAATATTTTAAGCCAGAACCCGAAATCGATGGAAGAGTAAGTAAGTTCGTGAATAAATTTATTCGATTAACAATATTCACTAAGGAAAATTAATTTCAAATTATAACTAGAATGAAATTTACTTTATTTTTAAAAACAATTTGATGTTAAAATTGTACAGTGTGAAATGAAGTATTTTAAATTTTATTGAACAATTAAAGATGAACTTTAATTCATTTAATTTTTTTGATTTTATTTTTTAAATTAATAGAATTTAAAACATGAACCATGAAATATTTTTGTATAAATTTCAAAGATCAATGATCACATTTTTCAATAGTTTTATTTTTTACAGCAACAGGTTTAAAAATAAACAATTTTTTATATTTTGCAATATCACATGCATGTCATTAAAAAACCATCCAATTTATGAAGGACAACATCAAATTCGCCAAATCTAAACGGTAAATCTCGTGTGTCAGGAAGTAGAACTAGTTTTACATTCACGTGATTCATTTAATAGAATCTGCATCAACATCATCTAGGAAGAATAGCAACAAAAAACGAGTATTTTCAACAAAAGAACAGCAGAATAAAAAATTTGTCTGCTTTTAAATGCTCAACAAGGCAGTGACCTATTTTATTATTTTTCATCTTCTTTATTTTTTTCTGTGTGAGTCTCTTCTTTTTAGTATAAAATATAAAAATCAATCTTTACAAATTCTTATAAACTAAAATATGACATGAAATGGACGATGCTGTAAATGGCAAAAAAACTATGAGACTATAAAAAAATTTAAATTTTAATCTGTCTCAAATTTTTTTTTCTTTCTTCGCAGAAAATTCTTCTTTTCTTTCTTTTTCTTTATTTGCATAAATCGTGAGAGTTTTTTTAAGAAAAAAAGAAAGAAAAGAAGAATTTTTGCGATTGCGGATTTGTGATTCTTTATAGAAATGTTTGATTTTCGATATGTGCAAACTTATGGATTTTTAAAGTAGCTATGAAGTGAATGTGTTACTATATGGTGCTACGTGACATTTCATTATGAAATTTAATTTTGTGGAAATTCTTATTTACTATACTTAAAATTAAATTGGCTAAGATGAAAATTGAATGAAAGAACTGTTTGAGTGTTATGTAATGCAAAAGTACAAAAATCTATCTTAAATTTTAATGGAATTTTAAAAGTAGTCGGCAACTAGCGAGTTGATTTTTTTATAACATTCAAACAGGTGAATGAGAATTTTATTTTTTTATTACCCTTTTTTTTAAGCTGTAGACTTTTTTAAGTAGTTTTTGAAGACATTAATCAAAGACTGTTAATTATGCAGATAAAAAATATTGTAGTTAATAGTTTAAAAAGTCTGGCTATAAACTTTTTAAAATTCCAAAGAATTGACTCAAAATGTATTACATAACACTCGAACAGTCACAAAATTATGAAATTCTATTAAAAATGAGAATAGGATTAAAAAGTTTATATTTTATAAAAACCCAAATAGTTATAAAAGTAACGGATAATTAAAAATATGGCAATGGAAAATTTACAATCAAATGTGAAGAATTGTTTTTTTTAAAATTTTGTGCATTTTTTACTGCTTGGTCCCATTTAAGAAATTTCTTGCATTGTTATTTCATTCGACAGTTCATAATTTATGCACACATTTACTAAATTAACTTGATTCTTTCAATTTTATCTTACATTCTGATATTTCTTTTCAATCAACACCTACATCAGTTAACAATCTAAAACTTAAACATTTTTTTATTCCGGAAATCTTCAAAATGTCAAATGTGTGCTTCAAATTTTTTTGATCAACAATGTAAAAGCACATGTGGAAAAATGATAATAAAAATTCCCCAAAAGAATCCCGAAAAACCAGAACTAATCAAAAAAAAAATCTTCTCAAATTTCTTTTTCTTTCCCGCGATTTCTACACCAAATCAGGTGGTAAATTTAAAGATATAACAAAGAAGATGCTGAGAAATTCTACAAAATGATTTTTTTAAATTTTAATTCTTAATAAACTTGATTGGGATCAATTGGTTCATTTTCATTGCAGAGAGCAGGATAATTAGGATTGTTGCCGAAAAGGCAGCCACCAGATGGTTTACCACATTTGTAGATTTTATATCCCTGTATATTGCCTGCTGCATAATTGCATGCAAAAAGACCAGTCTTGTAGCTATCAGTATAACGAGCAAATGCACATCCAACATGTGTAGCACGATCGTAAACTGCGAAAATAAAAATTAGATCAATTTTTTTTTTAAATTTTAAAATCATACCCATTTGGAAGAAATGACCGGTATCATGGCTATAAGAAAAAAAATCCAATAAAAAACCTTCAAAAAAATATTTTTTCTTTCACTCACATATTCCAACCACAACAACTATTGATCGCGCTTTGGTCAGTCAGCTGATATTCATTGAACCAAATCAGCATGCTGTTGACCATCACACTTGTCACATCTTCAAACGCCCATGATTGACCCCTCCAAGCCAAGTTTTGACCGGCAAATCTGAATTGCCCTAAAGAATAAATAAGAAGAAAAAGTTGAAAAATGAGAATGTAAATTTTTTATTGCTTCTTTTTTGCACGTGTTTTAAAAGGCAAATTTTTTTGTCATTTTATTTTATTTTACTTTCTATTGAAATCATTTTATTAGGCGAATTCAGACCAATGACATTTTCTAACGTAAATAATTTATGGATTTTTATTAAGTCTTTGTGTCCATGTGGTTCTAAGTTAATGAACTTTTTGTTGCGAAGGCAAAAAAATTATTTTGCATAATGATTAATTGGAAAAGATTAGAAAAAGGTTGTAAAATTTTAAGTTCTTGCTGTTTGAATGAGAAAGAATTTTTTGGTTTTGTTCTTTCATAAAATTTTTAAACAACAAATCGGTAAAAAATTCTAATTTTTTGAGTTTCTGCCACACATAGAGGTTTGTCCTTGTAATAACTTGATAACGGAGAGTCAAAAAAAAGTGTTTATTGATTTTTATTTTTGAAAAGCTCTTGACTAACCGGTGTTCCATTAAAAATAAAAAAATTTGGGAGAAGGTTAACTCAAGTCCAGTAGGTATTATTCAAATAATTAAACAAAAGACTATTTTGAAACTTAAATTTACCCTAAAGTTTTTTATTACTTTATCAAAATCTCTGCAGAGTCTTTCAAAAGTGTTTTACTTTTGTAATTTTACCCAATTTTTATTAAGAATATTTTCAAAAAAGAGAGTAATGAAAATTTCATTTTGAGCATCTTAAAAAACGTGACTCATTTAAGGCCCCGTAAGATGCCGGTTGTTCACACTGTTGTTTACTACATTAAACGCCTTTCATGTCATTTTTATAAAATTTATGTACATTGAATTCTCATTTACAAAAACACACTGTGAGAATTTTGTATTTTGGAGAAATTGGGACTTTGCAGAGTTCAATGATTTATAAAATCGTGCATTTTGGTTTTATTTTTACAGTTGATATTTTTGATTGTAAGCTTCCATACTTTTATTTAATTCTTTTTTTGAGAAGCCAATATAGGATAAAATGTCTGGTAATTTTCAAAGTAGCTGAATGTGAGAATAAAAGATTTAAAATTTCTATGGAAAACATAACTTTCTGCAAAATTTCACTAAAGAAATCAAGGAAATAGCAATTTAGAACACAAAAATCACTTTAAATTTGAATTCTTTTTCCTTAAAAAATTTAAAAATACACAAAATTAATTTTGATATTTTGACAGAAACATTTGAAAATTTTAGTCTTTTCTTAAAAACTAAATGCAATTAATTTATTCTAAAAATTTCATTGCTAAAAAGTTCTAGTTTATAAAAATCAGTTTATTTGCTTCGAGAAAAACTGACTTTTATACGTAGTTGGAAGATGGTCTAGGTGTTGCAGCCTTCTATAAAGCTGCCCTTAGGAATTAACAAAACGAGATCGAGATATCCCGGGACGTCTCGATTTCAATCACGAAATTTTGTCGATATCAAGATTTCAAGAACCCTTAGATGCAGTCAAGGATAACCACAGTCAATTCAGTTGTGGAACTAATAATATTTTTGGTTTCATGCACTCATTGGACTTTAGACAGCTCTGCCTTCATCTTAATTTTGCATTAAAATAGAAAACTTGTTTAAAAATTTGCAAAGATAATATTTAATTTTCTAATGACAAACTCGTGTATTAAAGCATTAATTTAGCACCTATTTAAGCTCTAACACAAATTATTTGCAATTTTCTGATCACAAAAAAAATCTCAAAAATTATGATTTAAAAAATCGTTTCCACTCCCTGAATATTTGCACTTTAAAAAAAATCATTTCTTTCCGCTCATTTCATTTTCATATTAAAGCGTCACAAAGGCAGAAAAAAATCACGCGATAATCTTAATTTTATGAAGAAAAAAAATTTATATTTTATTTACTTACACGTGTTTCGACAAGAATCTGTGAAGTGAAATGAGAAGAGAAAAAAAGAAGAGTGTTAAAAGAGACAGAAAGATTAAAATCAGAATATTGTGATTATTACCATGTCTCATTGTGCATTGAAGAACATTTAAGCTTGCTAGATAAGCTAATTCATCACTCCATTTCATCGTTGCCATTCGACTTGCTGGACAAAAACCATTGATACCACCGGATGCGATTTTGTTCCTGTAAAAAATTTTTTTTTTTTATTGAATGAGTTGAGAGTGAATTTGGATAAATATTTGGAAAGTCAATTCGCACCTTAGAAAATTGTGTGTGTTGAGAATTGTTTGTTTTTGGTCGAGACTCAATCTTACTAAGTGACGATCAGCAGGGCAGTATGAAGAAAAAAGCTGTTGATGTAAAAAATATTTTTTGTTAGAACTTTTATGCAATATTTTGATTAAAATTCTCTAAGTTATTAAATTTCTTATTATTTTTCCGTTCTTTGCAAATCTTTAAGAAATTTATTTTCATTTGAAAGTTTTGAAAAATTAATGGTAAATTTTTATCTAAACTTTTGGAAGCTTGAAATAACAATTATGAGTTAGATCTAACATTTTTTAAGCCTTATTTATAGCATTGTTTTATGTATTTTTTTCTTATACGAAAACAATTAACTTAATATTTTATAATAATCAAGACATATCAACTCTATCAAAAAAAAATCTGACAAAAAAATACCAAAGTTCAAACCCTTTGAAAATAGTAATAACAGTTGTTCGAAAACAAATTTCAAGGAAAAATAACTTTTAATATTTTATATGTTTTTACGTCAGTAATTTTCCCTTGACAAATTTTATTTAATGAATAAATAAAATAGTAATCATTTAAAACTAATTGGTCCAAATATTTAATTTTTGAATTTTTTTAAAATTCTTTGGGATCAAAAATTTATTTATCAAAAATAAAATTCGAAAAATTCAATTTTCTCAATTTTTGCTTTTATAATTTGACTATTAGATCAATACCACAAACAATTCATGTAGCATTAAGTATTATGCAATTACAATTCGTTTCAATTATTAGTTTAAATAAAAAAGAATAAAAAATTTTTATTTATCAAAACTGCGACCTGTATTGCATTCCTTTGATCGTTATCATCATGTCCTCCACGTGTATAGCTTTGTATTATTTATTTAGATGCTTCATACATACTTTAAATCGATATTAGGGTAAACGTTCCTAATTTTCGGTCTATTTTCGTCTTTTCGAATTCAATTCAATCACAAATATTTCAGTAACTATTCACTCAATTTTTATTCTGACTTTAGTTTTTAATGTAGACTTTCGGCAGCTTTAATTTAATTCATGTTTTAAGAGTCAGCACTAAATAGTTTTTTCACAATTCAACAAGCTTTATCCGTCCTAATTTTCGGTCTATCAAACCTAATTTTCGGTCTATTTACATTCCTAATTTTCGGTCTATTTGTTTACATTTGAATCAATTTGAATTTAATCACAAAATCTCTAAAACTCTTTAAAATTACAATATTACTTCCTTTTATTGTTACTTAATCAATTTCCTCGTGATTTCTGACTCCTAAAATGCTTTAGAAAATAAAAAATTTCATTTTTAATTTTTTGAAGTGTTTTGAGCGCGATTCACACATTTTTGACTGAACGCGATTTATATTTTTCTGTCAAAATTTTGTAAACAAATAGACCGAAAATTAGGAACAAAAATAGACCAAAAATTAGGTTCGAGATTTTCAGCTAAAACTAGCTGTTTAAAACTTGTAAAATAGTGATAAAAAGTATTTTAAAGTGTTCTTAGAGAATGTTTTCAAATATTTAAGTTATAACTTGTGAGGAATTTACAATTAATTAGTGCTAAATATTGAACTGAAAATTTTTAAAAAATTTTTAATCTTGTGAAAAATAAATGAAAATGGATATTTCTCATCAAGTACTGTTCTATAAATCATAATTGAGTGTCCATTAGTGTTTAAATGTCATTATTGATATGATATAATCATTTATATTGTGATTTTTAAAGGTTTTAATAGAAAATTTGTAAAAATCAATCCGAAAATTAGGATAGACCGAAAATTAGGAACGTTTACCCTAATTTAAAAATATCAAAAAAAAACTTTTTTCTTAAAAAAATGTTTTTAATGAAATATTTAAAGTCTTTCTCAAAAAAATTTAATAATAAAGTTATAATTTTTAAAAGGAACTAATTTTGATCGTACCAAACTTTAGTGTTAAAATTAAACAAAAATTTTATCCTGTACAAAATAATTGAAACTAGCAAAAGCAAAAGTTTTTTAAAACTTTTACTAAAGAGAATTTTTTATTTGTCACAATAGTTCTAAATTAAAACTTAAGTTTTGTAGTATATCAAAAACTAAAAACTTTTTAAAATCTTATTAATCCATAAATAAAATTTTTTGTTTTTTAAAAATTTTCAAGAAAAAACTTCTTATTGAATAATTCAGAAAAAAATTCATTCTTAAATTTTTAAAATTTTATTTAAAATTTTTCTTACTCCAGAATTTTTACAGGCAACATGCTGTCTACCATTGCACAAATTTCTATTGCAATAATCTTGAGCAACGACTGAACTAAAAACACACACAATTGCCAAAAAATTCACCAAATAAAATTTCTTCATTTTTCCTTAATTTTTTAATTCTTAAATTTTAACTTTTAATTTTCGATCCTCTCTTGTCAAACGTCCAGCGTCAACTGAACAGAACGCTAGTTAGCATTATGAATGAATCGAAATGAAAAAGATTTTTTCTTCGTTTTCTTAATTTTTTAGTCGCTCACACATGTTCTTCATCAAATATAATTTTTTCCTCTCCTCTCTCTGTTACTTCTTTTTTTTTTTTGGAACTCGTATTTCACACCGCAATTTTTCGTTTACTTTTTTAGCATTGTGGTCGAAACGTCAGTAATACCAAAAAGGTCTTATCATGAAAATTACAATCTCACGTGAATTTCGGTGAGAATGTAACCCAATTGCTGGTAATAAATTATATGGACATACATATGCATGTGCCTGTTATTGATATTATGCGATCTTCTTAATTATTGAATTCGCATTCTGATATAAAAAATACATTTACCGTTTCTGCAATTTCGCTGCATGAAGATGCTTCCAGAAAGAATGAGAAAATAAAATTGAATTTAATGCTGAAATACTAGGGAAGGAAAATAAGATGAACAAATTATTTTCTTTTTAAAAAAAAATATTAACAAAACTGTAAAACTTTTTAAATTGAGTAAGATGTTTTAAGGAAAATTTTTGAAATTTTTTATTCAAATTTGAATTAAATTGATCAGTTTTAGTTAGAATCAATTTTTAAATATCTTATCTAATTCATTTGTATCCATTTATAGTTTTTCTCTTATCTTGGTCTCTATAAAAATTAAAATATTTTTTACAGGCTGCCTAAAGAACTTATTTACTTCTCTTTTTAACTTCGTATTTACAAAAGATAAATTTTAAGTTTTCATTAAAAAATGAACTTTTTAAAAAAAATCATAATTTGATGATAAAATTTTTTTAAGTTAAAACTTCAAGAATATTCATTTTATGTTCATCTTTCTTCTTCATCTAATCCAGTCAAGCTGATGTTTCTTACTTTATTAAAGCTATCCAATAGATTCAAAATTTTTTAAATGATCAGCAATTTTATCATCACACGTGTTTGAATAATTATGAGAATTTTGACAAAAAAATTTTTAATCTTTTGTTAGCTTTTAAGTGTGGTAATTAAAAAGTTCAATAAACTGAAATTTTGGCATTTTCTTACTTTTACATCAGCGCATCATCATTTGGTAATTCCAGCTTTTTCATAACAATTTGCTCAGTAATATTTACAAAAAGTCATCATTCAGTTTATATAAAAAAGTTTACCAGTAAACACTCGATTCTTGCGCTAATTGTCATGAAAACCAAAACACACATTTCAATACTTTCTACGAATTTTCATAACTCAAATCAAATTTGCGTCAGTCACATGAACAAACGTGTGTGTTCTTGTTATTCTATTGAAAAAAGTTGCGCAACGTTGTAAAATTCTATCGAAGCGACAAGCAGTCTGGCCTTAACCTTTATGTGCGAGAACGAGAAGAAAATGTTGCCGAGAGCAAGTGCGAGTGAGTGAGATAAAAAAGAAGTTTTGTGATAATTTAATTTATTATAAAAATCTTTTTTACAATCGGCATAAAATCAAATAAAGTTTCTCACTAAAAACATTTCGTGTGTGACGTTTGACTTTTTTGTGACTAAGCAGAAAGCTTTAAGAGAGACATTAAAAGTATGATGATGATCTTCCGCATTCTCATTTATTTGCAAATTGCATCAGAAGATTGTTATGACAGTTGCAGAAACTTGTTGACCATGTGATTCATACATGAGTTCATCTGGGTAGAATCGATTTAATAAATTTACTGAGATTGAAATTTAAATTTTAGAATTTTGAGATTTTAAGAAACTGAACAAATGAGCTTTAGATTTTATTGAAATTTTTATGCAACCTTCAAAACGGAAATTAAGTAATATTCCTTTAAATATAACAGAACCTTTAGTTTAAAAAATATTGTAAATTTGAATAAAAAAATTAGGTTTGAAAAATCGTTTTCAATTGCTGATCTAAATTTTAAATTATATCTAGTCTAGACATTATACAACCTAGGACAGAAATTTAATTTATTTTATGCAAAATGAAAACCTTTTAAAGCTAATTTGAAGATAAGAATTATTTTGACAAATGACATATCAAAAAACCCTTTATAAAATTTAAATATTATAAAATTCTACAAATATTTTTCTTCTTTACAATATTTTACAAAAACCGGTTTAAATTTGAGAGAAATTGAGTAACTTTATCTTCTCTCACGTTCATCAATTGATGATTTAATGTAGATAAACTGTTGGTGATAATTGTGTGCAATTTAATAAAATTTGACACTATTTACATGACAAATATCTGATTTTAGCAATTTACTGAAAATGCGAAGACATCAAGAGATTAAATTTCTTTACTGATTATGCAAATTTTTTTTCTTCTTAAAAAGATTCCATTGAACTCTTTTATATTTTGCAGATGTTTTGGTTAAATTAATTTATGGCATTTAAGTCATTTTATTTTATTATTACAAATTTATCTTGTAAAATGACTGTAAAATTGAGAGTTAAGTGGAAAAGAAATTGTAAACAAGCAAATAAACTTTGTAAGAAAATGATAAATGCATGCTTTTACTAAAATTTAATTGCATTACTTTTTGGTAGAAATTTTTTTGGAAAATATTTAAATTTTCTTTACTTCACATTATTTTGCCTCGTTTTAAAAATTTTGCTTTAAAATTATTTATTTTTAAAAGTAAACTTTTTTATTAATTTAAATAATTATCATTTTAAAACAATAAAATCTGATAAACAAAAAATGTAAGAAAAATTTTAAAAGGCCCTAAACTGTAAAATGCATTTAAAAAAGTTTTTAGAATAAATAATTATTTTAATTCTGAAATAAAAATTGTCACACGATAGAATGAAACATTTTTAATTTTTAGGCAGGCGGAACTGTTACTAGTTGTTGAGTGTTGTGCCCTTATAAACTTGTATATTCGCAGAGAAGTTAATGAATGTTACTATCAACTTTCAAACAAGAAGCTTTTGCCTGCCAATGAAACCACTTGAATGTCTTCACTTCTTAACATTACAGAAAATCTCAGCTAAACTATCACAGTCGTGTCACATGATAGCAACTATATTTTTGAAAAATAAGGAAAATTAAAAGCGATGTACGATGGGTATGACAAATGAATCATATCGAGTGATTCACTATCAACAAACTATTTTGGCATTTTACTGATTCAACCTTGCTCTTTAACTTAATCGCATTTTATAAATAAAATTATCATGCTAATAAATTTATTTAAAAAGATTTTGATTATCAAAAAATCTGATAAGATAACAAAAAAATTGATAAATTAAAAATGTTTGTTATTTAGTTAGTGTGTTGATTAAAATCAGAAAGGTTTCATGGTTAAAATAAATTATTTTGAATATTGTGAAATTTATATAAATAATTATGTGGTACATTGTGGTTATTATTTGCTGCAGTTTATTGATTGCTGCAATTGCTACATATTTGGCGATTAGATATGAAAAGAAGAGAAAACGTACATCACGAAATGCTACTTCTCGAAGAAATGAAGAAATAATTGACGACAAATTAGAAATAATTATACACCACAAAGGACCACCAGCTTATCGTGATATCGATCATGGCAATGATAGTATTTTTCCTTAAGTTAACGAAAAAAAGTTCAAACTGAAAACAAATAAAATTTGGTTAAAAAAATATTTGTCTTAGGTTCAGCGATCTGCGAATAAAAAAAACAGTGTGCAATATTTTTCTATTTCACAGATTGTCAAATCCTAGTTATTTCTAAATGTAAGTGTTTTAATATTCTTAAGAGGGAAATTCTATTCAAAAATTTTATACTTATATTTTTAATAAAAATTTCACTTATTTTCCCATATCAAATTATACTGATTCAATATCCTTAAAAACAGCTATAAAATAATGTAAAAATTCCTTAAATATTTTACCTTGAACTTGCGCATTTAAAAATCAATTCATGTGCAAAAAATTCTCACTTCTTTCAATTGCATTATCAATATTTTCAAAAAAAAAAAAATTTTACCAAAATTACTAATTCAAAAATTGAGAAGTGTAAAATAAATTTGAAGTTCATTAGAAATGCAGACAAGTTGCAGTCAAGAAGCGATGCGATCTTCACTTGTTAATTCAAGTCACAAACAAATTTATTGTCATCAAAATTGTCTTTCATATGGTCACCGGCTTGCTTCTTTTCATTCATTAATTTGCATAAATCAAGCGGTCATTTCTTCTCATATTCTTTTTTGAAAATGAGAAAAAAATCTTCAACCATCTCTTCTGTATACACACTGTAAAAAATGTTTGCATACTGCTCAATACTATTGACATAATCTCATGCTCAAGAGAGTCTTCACTTCTCTATTCTCATGTAGCAACGGCAACAGCAGCTTAATAAAACGTGATATTGTGATTTTTACTTTTTTTCTATACAATGTTTGTATTTTTAATGAGCGACAGTTGGTTGGCGCATTTTGTCTTTTTGTTGATTTTCACTAGGTATGGAAAATATTTTTTTATTACTGAATTGTCTTTAAAATTAGGAAATTTAAAAATTTTTTGTAATCATCCATAAAAATTTATTTTATCTTTTTTTTTTATGAAAAATTCTCAGAAGCAGCAATGAAAACGAAGAAAATTGCATGAATCTATAAAATATTTTTTTTTAAATTATTATTCTTTTATTTAATTTTAAAAATTTTTATTTCAAACAAGACAAAAGTCCTAAAATGTCACAAATTTTATACTAATTTTGAGTCAGAAAAAAGCGCTTACGAAATTTTCTAATAAATCTTTCATTTTTAGTAATTGTTACGCATTCAATTAGCCGATTTTGTTGAGGTGAAGCGAGAATTGTTAAATGCATGAGTTGAAAGACCTCTTGATCTATTGATCGATGAAGCGTCACTTTAAACTTCTTATTCTCGTATATAATTAGTGAAATCCGTTAGAAAGCAAAAGGAGTTCTTAGTTAAAAAAGAATTTAGTAAATTTGCAAACCGCAGGTGTTTTTTGACTTTCACGAATGATGTGTATTTTTCTAGAATAAATAGTTAAAGACAAATGAAAAATAAAATAAATTTATTGGCATAATAAAATTTGATTTGAATTCTTCTCTTTTTAATTATAATTTTTTTAAAACTTTTTATGAGAAGAAATTGTAGCATTTTATAAATTTCTTAGTGCATTAATTTTTTAATCCATTTACAAATAAATTTTTTATATCTAATTAGGTAAAATTGAAATTTTTGTAATATGCTTTTACATATGTTTTGAGAAAGAACTTCTTAAACTTGTGAGTTTAAAAATCGTCTTTTCTTTCAAATACATTTTAAAGTATCGATTTAAAAAATTGTTCTGAAAACAAAAAAAAAATTTTTTTTGTTCAATTTATGGATATCATATGATCGGATATTTCAACAGGCTCGTGTAGGCTTATTGAACCAAGTGTCACTTTTTAAAAACTTCTGTTTTTATAACTTCATATAAATATAAAATATAAATATTTTTTAAAAAAAAAACATCAAATTTATTGTAAAAAAACTATAAAAAAAAGGTTTACAATTCATTTTTGTATCCTTTTATAAAAAATTCTTAACATGACAACAATATGGAAAAATCATTTAAGATTTGTTTTTATGCTTTGGCATATGAGCAAGTTTCTTCATTTTTCATAGCTCCACTGGCTGCAAAGACACCTCTGAATTCATCACGACAAACACAACGCGATTTAGTGAAACTCCATTCTTTTCTTACTGGATATCCAAAAGATCCAAACCAATCAGCATCATTTTTCTCTTCATATTCACCATTGCTAGCATCAGGTGATGTGCAAGTGAGAACTTCATAAAGACTCGTTGACTGTTGTTTGCCAGTGACTGGATCAATGAAAAATAACCATCACCAGGACGAACTTTGCCAACTACAACATTATCATTGATACGAGTCATTCCAATATAAAATGGTCGATGACCTTCTTTGTGCAATTCCAATGCATTGACAATTTTCACACCATTTCTCGATGGTTGCCATTTGTAAGTGTCACTTGGATTTTTCACCAAATATTCAACATTGCTTGAATTATCAAAAAACTGCAGTTGAAGTCAAATCATCCAAATAATTTACACCATTTGAACCTGATTGAATTTTACCTAAGCCATAATCGCATCCATTGATGCATTTTCGTGTTCCTCTAACAATAAACGATGTGCTGTCAACACTGAAACCATCAACTGATATATTTGCATTTAATTTCTTTCATTGTTGTGTGCATTTATATTTTGGCCATGGATCACAAACTAAAATTTCATAATCACTGAATTTATTAGGAATTCCATCATCATTTAATGCTATTATTATTGGATTGACGACATTTCCTAATTTCATATGCCCATTGATTTTTACTCGACCAATTGGACATTTCCATGAGACAACATCATTTCTTACATATACTGCGTTGCTAGGGTACTTAGTTCCGTCAAACGGAATCCAATAATAAGTATAATTTGGATTGTCAATTAAATAATAACTTTCATTGGTTTTGGAGACTAATTTTGTAGTACTGGCAATAAAAGTTACACTTGGAGGATAAATTTGTATTCTTGCTGGACGGTATATTCCTAAATTTTTTACTTTTCCAACATATATTTTGTTATTGCAGTCATATTCGCCAGCTTCTATTCCATTTTTAACTGGTGCATCATCTTTGTTGTATTGTTGCCAATTATTCACTATTTACAAACAGAATAATAATTAAAAAAGAACTAAAAGTCTATTAGTTTTACTTACTGCAACCAGTTTCATCATCTTTATTTGACGGAAATGCATAATATGGTGTTGGATATTTTGTCTCATCTACATAAAATATTTATCAAATTTTTAGACAATATATAGTTTTATCACTGATTACTATTAATTGCGCTTTTGCAAGTTAAAACTTGATAACCAGAAGTTACGTTTGCACTCATTCCATTATCGTCTGCATAACTCATATATCCTGCAGATGGAACGACAACTCCAACACTAATAATTTTTCTTGGTTTTTTAATTCTGCCAATTAATATTGGAAATCCACTTCGATCTTCTCCTACTTTAATAGCAAAAGATGGAATTTCTCCATTTTGTGAATCAACCCAATGATAATCATGATGCCAATTATTGTATAAATACCAAATCTTTTTACTATCATTAAAAAATGATGCAGGTCGTCCATATACACCAAAAGATATGACGCCAGGTGGATCAAGTTGAAGTTGATAGATTATGTAGGAAATATCTGCAAAAATGCTCAGACCAATATAGGCTGTTTTACCTTGTGCATAATAGCCAGCTGATAGACCATATTCTGCTGGTTCATCATCGAGATAATAGCGATAAAATTTGTTTCCTAACACGAAAAAAATCTTAAAATTCAAATTTATTTAGCATTATGATTTTACTTACCGCATTCGTATTCATATTCAGGTTTTTCATCACTTCTATGTCCTGCTGCGAATGGAACTAACAAAACTAACATAAAATTATAAATAATAAACTTTGACAATTTTAAATTATTCCAACTTACCAAGTAGAAAAGAAACCTTAAAGAAATTTTCTATGACTTTCATTTTCACGATCTTAATTGATACTGAAAATATAAATTTAAATTTTTTATCTGTTTCATTTTTTTTTTCAGCTAAATTGCTGAATAACACTATGAAGTCATTTTCTAGCAAATGTTTTATTTTATTATTTCAATGTTTTGGTAATATTTACTTTTTTATAGAGTTGATAACGAGAAATTCAAAATATTTCAATGAAAGAAAAATTTCGACCAATTTTTTTAATAAATTTTTGCAGAGTTGTTAAAGAAGGAGAAACTTTTTTTCGAAAAAATAGATCACCTCAAAAGTAGTTGGTTTCCACTGTAGATCAAATATCTTTCACTGGTAGAATAAGGTTAAACCTACAAAATTAGTTTCTACTTTTTCTACTCTGGATTTTTAGAAATCGTTACAAATTTAATTATGAAATTGATTCTAGTTTTCAATTTCTAACTTCTACCACTTCTAATTTTTGTATTTTTCTTATAAAAAAAAGTTACTTTTACTTTTTTGATTTTTAGCTTTCTGCTAAAATATTGGAATTGTAAATTATTAGAAAAGTTTTACGAGAATTTGTTTTCTAAATTTAAAAATGATTGTTTCAGAATCAGAGGTCGAGTAAAAAAAAGCAGTTTGCCAAATCGAATAAAATTATTCAGGTTACATGCATTTTTTATTTGATTTCTGACTCTGGTTTTTTTTTAATGAAAATTAATTTTGTTATTAATTTCAAAATATTCATAATTGTTAGATTCTGTTGCATAATTTTGTAGAGCGAAGTCAAATTAATTACGTTTGTGATTAATACAATTTGTCATTCAGTTGACTTATTTAAAGAGGTAATAAAGTAATTTTCCTTTAGTTGTTTTCTACTAAAATATTTGAAAAATATTTACCTCAATCAAAGTAAAGTTTTTTCAACTATAAAGTCTTTTGTTATACAAAAATATTTTGTCATAATTAAAGAAATTTTTTTATTAAAAAAATTAGGATTTAAATTTAGTGATTTTAGTTTATAGTTTTTAATTTTTATTACAAAATATTTAACCTAAAAATATTCGTTTATTTTAAAAAAATATTGTCTGTGAATGCAGTGAACTTAAGACAATTTTGGAAGCAATTGTTTTCAAAAATTCACTCAATATCAATAACATTTTTATCTACAGACATTTTTGCAAAATATGATAAGGGTAAAAACAGAAAAGTATTTGTCTTGAGCTTTTCACCATATACTCAATGTCAATTCAAAAGTTCCGATGACTTCTTGAATTGTCAACATTTTGAGAAATATTTTTAGCGCATTTTTTGCAAAAAAAATACGCTATTAGGCTCACGATGGCTGGCTGGCTGTGCAAGCCATAACTCGACAAAGGTAAGTCGTTGATAGATTGTTAGAAAGATCTTGACGTGTAGGTAAGCCATCAAAAGAGTTTTTTTGGGTAAATGTTGACCCAAAGGTGGTCCACTACATGCATGTTCATCACATGGACCAAAAAAATTTTTTTCACTAAAAAGTCTCAAAATGTCATGAAACATGTCACAAAATTCTTTTAAAATCTTAGAATTGTCAAGAAAATAGTACCAAAATTGTGTGAAATTTCGTTACCAAACACTGATCTGTTAGGCAAAAAATGCGCTCTAATCGTCCAACCATCCAAGATGTCGAGATTGATATATTTTTTCCCTTCAAAACACTAAATAGTACGTGTAGTACGGGTTGACTATCAAATAAAAGCTGCTTCTGTAAAAAATATTAGACATATACGCTACTTGATGAATGAATAACTAATAATTGAAATTATTTGATTTCGATCAGAAATAAATCAATTATAAGCATTGTGGCGAGACTTTAGGAAGAAAACTTCAACTATTTTGAAAAAAAAAAACAGTTATCAAAAATTCTTGGTCTACAAATATTTTATAACAGAATTTATGAACAATTCTCTATCTAACTTAAAACTTTAAAAGTAAAAATCTATTTTAATTTTAGAGAACAGCTGTTATTTTTTCATTTCTTGTTCTCACTTTGTTTTATCAATTGAAAATCAAACGATATTTTTTCTTTTTCATTTACCTACGTTAGTTTTAAAAATTACAATGAAGAATAAAGACGTGAAATTTTTTACAAAACTTTTGCTTTTATTTGGTAAGAAAATAGAATTGTTTTTGTCAAGATCTGAGAACTCTTTGAATTTTTGATATCGTAAACTTATCATTCATTATGGAATAAATCCTTGAAATTTAAAAAATAGCTTATAGAAAGTTGTAAACTCAAGAATTTAAAACGACTTCATAGCCTTTGTGCTATTGTTTTGACAACTGTTGCATTTTTTATTAAATGTTCAAAAAATAGATTTTTAAAAAACATAAGAACCTTGCTGTGAAATATCAAGAAGAGTTGAATTAAATTTCAATTGGGCCTTGAATTTATTTAGTTTTTCATTTTAATGATGAGAAAGGCATTGAACAGCGACATTTTATTGAACAAATTTCTTTTTAACGAAATTAACTTAAAAATTTCTACTTTGTGACTTTTTCATCGTTGTATAAAATTGTGCTGATAATAATTTTTAAAAAAGTACAAATTATATTAATTAATTAATTTTTTAATAGCAAATTTATTATTTTTGCAGTTGTTTTATTTCCACAAGTGAAGACGTACAGTAATGAGGAAAAATATAAATACAATTGCGGTGAGTTCTATTTTTATACAAATTGGTCATTCACATTTGTCTAAAAAATTTATTTTACTCTAAAGCAAATAAATTTTATCGCTACTATCTCGATAATGAGCCAATTGAATATGGACTATCAGCTGGTTATTATGAACCTGGGAAGGAAGCTTATATCGGCTTA
This sequence comes from Polypedilum vanderplanki, assembly GCA_018290095.1. NCBI lineage: Eukaryota > Metazoa > Arthropoda > Insecta > Diptera > Chironomidae > Polypedilum > Polypedilum vanderplanki. The sequence continues at coordinate 4,551,585 of CM031382.1, read as the reverse complement.
AGTCTCTATTCGGGCAACACATATAATTTTGGTCGACTTCAAATTAATCCACCTGGAATTGAGCTTTGTAATGTTGGTGGTCCCGGATATTTTTTAAACGATAGCAGTCAAATTTGGTATCTTTATAATGACAAACATCACAATTATAAATGGGTTGATTCAAGTGATGGAAAAGTTGTTGAAAATGCAATTGAAGTTGGTGAAGATGCTTTGGGATATTTACTTTACATTGGAAAAATACAAAAAAAGGATGAACCAGTAATTATTGGAGTTGTTGTTCCTTTTATGGGTGTTATGTATTATGTAGATCATGATGGAATAAGTAAAAAAACTACAACTGATTATCAAGTGCTCACATGCAGAAGTTGTAGAAAAGAAGAAAAAATTCCAATGCCAAAAATTGATACAAAACCAAACATTGATGATTCAAATGGATGCAGTAAGTAAAAAATCAGTAATATTAACCGTCAGTGACATGTTAAAAGCGCATTTTCCCGCAACAGATTAGTTTTGTTTCAAAATTCATTGAAAGTTTCAAAAAAAATTATTCCGGCCTTTTTGAAGTCTGTACAATTTAAAACATACACTTGGGTCTAGATATCCAAAAACTCACTTCTGACATGTTTTCTCGACGTTTTTGACATTTTAAGATTTTTGGATGAAAAAAATTTTTTGTTCCATGTTGTTCATGTGATGGACATCCACCACATGCATGCCCTTGGGTCAACACCAATCTAAAAACTTTTTATGCCATCTTATTGTACGCTTCAAGACCTTTCCAACGAGTATAAATATGTCTGTATTTGGAAAATTTCGATTTTTGGTCCATGTGATGCACCTGTGCGGCACATGCATAGACTTGAAATAAAATGTCCAAAAATCATTTTTGACGTGTTTATTCGATGTTTTATGATATGATAAGATTTTTTGGTGAAAAAAAGTTTTTTGGTCCATTCGGTGGACGTCCACCATATGCATGCCATAGCTCGGCATGGAGAACGAATCTCGCGGAAAGCTTCCGTTACACCGGTCTCATAGTCAGAACCAACAGATTGGTGCAAAAAGTTTGGTAAAAAACCGTTTTTTGAAAGACTAGTTACGGAGACAGACAGACAGACAGACGGACAGACGGACAGACAAAGTGGGGACAATTTTTCTAAATATGATGGAAAATGCGTTAACAAAACAGCATATATTTTATTCAAGCAAATATAATACTTTAAATATTTTACAGTCCACAAATGGCAATTATACAATAATGATGATTCACTAACTAAAACTGGAATCTCAGCAGGTGAATATGATTGTGGAAACACAGCCTATATTGGTAAAGCAAAAAACAATGGAGTGTTCATACCAGGACGAATTCAAACAATATCACCAACTGGATTTTATTCAGCAAATGCAAATAAACCAGTTTATTTAACAAATGGAAGTTATTATTTAGTTGATAACCCAAATTATACATACACATGGATTCAATATAACAAAATAATCCCATCAAATCTTGTTTATGTTAGAAATGACATTGGTGCATTTGCAATTCCAATTGCTAAAATTAAAATTAATGGGAAAATTAAAATAGGAAAATTTTTATATCCAACGGCTGCAATAGCGGATGAAAATGGAAACGATTTTTATTACGAAGACTTTAAAGTTTTAGTTTGTGATCCATGGCCAAAATATAAATGTGCACAACAATGGAAGAAACTCAATGCAAATATATCAGTTGATGGTTTCAATGTTGATAGTACATCATTCATTGGCAGAGGAACACGAAAATGCATCAATGGATGCGATTATGGTTTAGGTAAAATTCAATCAGGTTCAAATGGTGTAAATTATTTGGATGATTTGACTTCAACTGCAGTTTTTGATAATTCAAGTAATGTTGAATATTTGGTGAAAAATCCAAGTGACACTTACAAATGGCAACCATCGAGAAATGGTGTGAAAGTTGTCAATGCATTGGAATTGCACAAAGAAGGTCATCGACCATTTTATATTGGAATGACTCGTATAAATGATAATGTTGTAGTTGGCAAAGTTCGTCCTGGTGATGGTTTATTTTTCATTGATCCAGTCACTGGCAAACAGCAGTCAACGAGTTCTTATGAAGTTCTCACTTGCACATCACCTGATGCTAGCAATGGTGAATATGAAGAAGAAAGTGATGTCGATTGGTTTGGATCTTTTGGATGTCCAGTTAGAAAAGAATGGAGTTTCATCAAATGGCGTTGTGTTTGTCGTGATGAACTCAGAGGTGTTTTTGCAGCCAATGGAGCTCAATGGAATGAAGAGACATGTTCATATGTCAATGCCTAAAAGTTAATCATAAACATAAAAATTGAAAACTCAGAGAGAACAATATTATGAAAGTATTTAGAGTTTTTTTTACAATATTAAAATGTTTTTGATGGTAAATAAAATTTGTGTGCATGAACATTATAAAATATACTAGATACATTAAATGTTTAAAAACGTAAATAAATGAAGATATAAAAGGAAGATAATTTAGTTTGAGCTTTAAATTACAGCATTATATATTATAGCAAATGTTCTAAAAAGCAATTTAAAGTAATATTCATTTTCCATAAGTTGAAAAAGAAAAATTTTAAAGTTATAAATAAAACAAAGTAATTAACGTGGAAGTAAAATATATATTTCATATTTGGCAAAGGTAATTAAAATTTATGACGTATCAACAACTGCTTATGTTAGTTACTGTTACTCTCAGATATTTTTAGCATTGATCTGTTTTAAATATTATTTGAATAACCGTGTGTAACATCTACTGATCGTTTTAAGTTATCTCCCAGTTTAGTTATAAAGTTTCAAGAAGATGCAAGGAAAATTTTTTATTTCTCTTTTTGTTGGTAAGAAATTTTCATTAAATTTTTAAATTAAAACTTTTATTTTTGTATTTTTTAGTTCTTTTAATAAAAATTATAAACACAAGTGCTAAAGGGAGCCATAGTAAAGAAGATAAATATAATTTTGAATGTGGTAAAAAATTGTTTTAAAAAACTTCATATTATGTAACATGAAAAAATTTAAACTATTTCTAAGAATTCAGATTTGTGTTACATAATACCAAAATTTATTAATTTTAATGCTTCTATTTTCATTTAGCAAACAAATTCTATCGCTATTATCTCGATGATGAACCAGCAGAATATGGTTTCTTTGCTGGTTATTATGCACCAGGCAAGGAAGCATATATTGGACTCAGTATTTTTGCTAATATGGCCTATCAAATAAATCGACTTCAACTAGATCCACCTGGCGTTCAATTATTCAATGCAGCTGGTCCTGGAATTTTTTCAAACGATAGTAAAACAATATGGTATTTATATCACAATCGACGTCACAAATATAAATGGGTTAATTCAAGTGATGCTAAAGCTGAACCATTTGCTATTGAAATTGGTTCAGAACAAAGCGGATTTGAATTGTATATTGGAAGAATTAAAAAAGAAAACTTAGTCATGGTTGGCGTTGTTGTTCCTTTTGGTGGAATAATGTTTTATGCTGATGAAAATGGAATAAGTCATAGCACAACTTCTGGTTATCAAGTATTGACTTGTAGAAGCAAAAGACGTAAGGAAAATTTTATCAATACACATTTCAAATATTTTAATAAAATGAAATTTTAGGAGAAACAAAAATTCCAATCCCGAAATTAATTGTAAGTCCTACATCAAATGTTGATGATCCATCGGGATGCGGTATAAATGAATCAAAATTTTCCTTTAAGAAGATAATTCTTTAAATTTTATTTTAGTCAATAACTGGCAACCATACAATAATGATGACGCACCAAATAAAAACGGAGTCTCGGCAGGATTTTATGATTGTAATAATGCAGCTTATGTAGGAAAAGGAAAAAGTCTTGGGATTTTTATTCCTGGAAGGATTCAAACAACTACACCAACTGGATTATTTCTTAATAGTGGAGGGAAAGAAATCATAATGAAAAATGGCACTTATTATCTGGTTGACAATCCAAATTATACATACAGATGGGGACGTTTTGATAATAAACTTCCAGAAAATGCTGTTTATGTGCGAAATGATGTTGGAAATTTTCATATGCCAATTGCAAGAGTAAAAGTCAATGGCCGTATGAAAATAGGTAGAATGATTTTTCCTGCAGCTGGTATTGCTAACGATGATGGAATTGATCAGTTCCACACAAATTCAGAAATTTTGGTTTGTGATCCATGGCCAAAATATAAATGTGCACAACAATGGAAGAAACTCAATGCAAATATATCAGTTGATGGTTTCAGTGTTGACAGCACATCATTCATTGGTAGAGGAACACGAAAATGCATCAATGGATGCGATTATGGCTTAGGTAAAATTCAATCAGGTTCAAATGGTGTAAATTATTTAGATGATTTGACTGCAACTGCAGTTTTTGATAATTCAAGCAATGTTGAATATTTGGTGAAAAATCCAAGTGACACTTACAAATGGCAACCATCGAGAAATGGTGTGAAAGTTGTCAATGCATTGGAATTGCACAAAAAAGGTCATCGACCATTTTATATTGGAATGACTCGTATCAATGATAATGTTGTAGTTGGCAAAGTTCGTCCTGGTGATGGTTTATTTTTCATTGATCCAGTCACTGGCAAACAGCAATCAACGAGTTCTTATGAAGTTCTCACTTGCACATCACCTGATGCTAGCAATGGTGAATATGAAGAAGAAAGTGATGCCGACTGGTATGGATCTTTTGGATGTCCATTTAGAAAAGAATGGAACTTTACTGAACNGAATTGCACAAAGAAGGTCATCGACCATTTTATATTGGAATGACTCGTATCAATGATAATGTTGTAGTTGGCAAAGTTCGTCCTGGTGATGGTTTATTTTTCATTGATCCAGTCAATGGCAAACAACAGTCAACGAGTTCTTATGAAGTTCTCACTTGCACATCACCTGATGCTAGTAATGGTGAATATGAAGAGAAAAGTGATGCTGATTGGTTTGGATCTTTTGGATGTCCAGTTAGAAAAGAATGGAACTTTACTGAACGTCGTTGTGTTTGTCGTGATGAATTCAGAGGTGTTTTTGCAGCCAGTGGAGCAAAATGGAATGAAGAAACTTGCTCATATATTTAGCCATAATTAAGCGAGTAAAATATTTTACTTTGTTTTTTTTATAATTTTGTTATTTACTGATATTTCATTAGAAATGATTATTCTGAACATAAGAACTGTTTCTTAATTTTTCGAAGAAATACTAGCAAATACAATTAAATAAATAGTTTGTCGGATTTGGAAAGAGCTACAAAATTTTTAAACTAATAGCATATATCATTTTTTAGCATGTATATATTTTAAAGTTTGCACTTAAAAAAAACACTTGTTTAAAAAATGTTATGTAAACCCAAATGAAAATGAATAGGCTCGAATAAAATGATAAAATAATAAATGGGTCTAGTTATGATCCAAAGTGCCAATGTTTAAAAAGTAATCAAAACATCACAAAGTTAAAAATTGATTTCAAAGATTTTTGTGCATTCAACAAACTGAATTCAAGAAATTAAGAAAATTTATAAGTTTGGTTTTTAAATATTCTCCAAAAATAAACACTATAATAAAATAATTTTAGAATAACGACAAAAAATATTGATCAATCTTGATGCCTTGGATGGTCGTAGATTAGAGCATTTTTTTCGATGTTTTATGATTTTTTAAACTTTTTGGTGTACATTTTTTGGTCCATGTGATGGACATGCATGTGGTGGACCATCCTTGGGTCAACACCAAAAAAAACCTATTGATAGCTTACCTACACGTCAAGGCCTTTCTAACAAGCTATCAACCACCTCTTCACAACTTACCGTTGCCGAGTTATCACTGTCACATACAGCCAGCCAGCCATCGTAAACATAATAACGTATTTTTTTGCAAAAAAATGCGCTAAAAACTTGATTGAGCGGTTTAAGTTAAAGCAAAAATGAATCCTAACAGAAACATAAAAATGGTGATTTCCCAAGAATGATTTGATCAAAAATATGGTTTTATGCATTTTAAAATTGTCTAATCATGTTTTATAATGATCAACACTAAAATTAATTTCAGGTCAAGTTTTTTAATTCTAGCCCATATTGTAGTGACAATGTTTTTCTATTGAATAACATCGAATAATACGTGTACTTCGGGTTGTCTACTAAGTAGTAAATTTGTAAAAATATTTGACATATTCGAAAATTGAAGAATAACAAGTAATCATTGAAATTACTAGAAGTAAATTAATTTAAAACTTTTTTAAGCTCTTGTAAAAATAACTTCATATATTTTAAAATTGCACTAAAAATTCGCTCTAATCGAGTATAATGGTATATATAATGATTAATTTCTGGTTTTTAGTTTATTGCTTTTAACGCAGATCCAATTTAGTTTGTTAAAAAAATCAATGAATTGAATTTTGGCTATGACTATTTTACATCTTAATTATCAAAAATTATTGTATGCATAATTATATTGTACTTTTTTTAACTTTGTTATTCATTATTCTGATTATATTTGGTTCAAAACTTTTGTGTTTAAATAAATTTCAACTTTATTATCATAATAAAGCATTTTTCTTTGTTCAACAGCTTTATTTTCTATCGATAGGAATAATGGTTTTTATTTATTATTTTTCTGATAAGGTTTGAAGAACTCTATTATACTTTAATAAACTTTCCTTTGTTCTTCTTCGATTAATTTTCCAGGAATTCACATATACAATAATGTTCCAGATGAAATCAAAAAACTCAAGCATAGTTATGCATTCAAATGGGCTCTAAAATGCAACATCAGAAATGAAAACTTCATCAAGCTATGCTTTAATAATGATTATTTAAGTCGTTTTTGTTAAATCTCTTTAATTACACTTATACACAAATCTCTTCACTTCTTGACAAAATTATTATAACACTTTATTGCAATAANTTTATTTACCAATCATACTTTCATTACATGCTATCATCCTTATTGAATGTCTTTGTTAACCAATATATATTTATGTATATATATAAAGCAGAAATTTCATCTTATAGCTAAGTGTACATCGATATTTTTACAATGAAGTATTTCAGAAATAAAATTTTAATTATATGTAAGTTTTTATATTAAAATTGATGAAATTTTCTCATCAACTTATTTACAGTTATGTTAGTTATACTAACAAATGGAGAAGAAAGCAAAGAAAAAGATTTTTTTGAATGCGGTAAACCTTATTTTTATGACTTAATAATTTTTAAGTATAAGTGATTTATTTTTCTCTAAAGCAAATTAATTCTATCGCTATTATCTCGATGATGCACCAGTAGAATATGGTCTATCAGCTGGATATTATGCACCTGGTAAAAAAGCTTATATTGGTCTTGGTAATTGGAATGACATGTTATTAAACGCTGGTCGTATTCAACTTGATCCGCCTGGTTTGCTAATTCCTAGTGCTAAAAATCGCGGAATATTTCTCAATGATTCTAATAAAATGTGGTATTTGGCGAGAAGAAATCATCATCGTTACAATTGGATTGCATCAGAAAATGGAAAGGATGTACCTTTTGCTATTGAATATGGTGTAAAAACAAGTGGACTCAAGTCATATATTGGTAGAATAAAGAAAAATCAAACAGTTTTTCTTGGAATTGTCGTTCCTGGCATGAATGTAATGTACTTTGTTGATGAAAATGGAAATTCTCAAACAAGTAACACCTATGATGTTTTAACTTGCAAAAGTTATAAAAGTAAGTTTTATTACAAACAATAATAATATTTAACATGTTTGAGTGTTGAGAATACGATGAGTTAATAGAAAAGTAAACTTACAAAAGTTTTTAAAATTTTTTTCTTTGCTGTATGGTTTTAAGCGCATTTTTGGAACAACAATACAGCTTATGTATTCAGTTTGGGTTTCTGGCTGGCTGGGTGAGGCGCGAGATCTCGAAAAACGGATCGAAAAGTATAAAACGTTTAAGAATTAATCGTTATAGTTACATAAATTTCAATAAATAATTTGAAACTAAAAATATTTAACAACACACAAATTTGACTCGCAATGGTGCTATATACCGAGACTTTACGAACTAATTTCTCATACAATCAAAAATTAACTCAGTTAATATATTTTGAATTGTGAATTTATTTTCATTAAAATGAATCTGATAATTTGTAATTTGTAACAAACACTGATTTGGGCACCCATCTAAATGCACTAAAGTACCCCGATCTGCCAAACGGGTACTTAGTTGATGGTTTAAAATTCCTAAACTAAATTTTGAATAACTGATGTAATCTCAATGAAATTTTCTTTAAATATTTTACTTAGATGAAACAGCAATACCACTTCCACGAATCACTGCAACAAGTTCGTTGTCATCTAATGTTGATTCATCTACTGGGTGCAGTAAGTATCTGTTCTAAAAAATTAAAAATACATTTTATCACTCCACTATTTTTATTTCAAATAGTTCACAATTGGCAACCATACAATAATGATGATGCACCTGCTAAAAATGGAATATCAGCAGGCGAACATGATTGCGGTAACACTGCTTATGTTGGTTATGGTAATCCAGCTAATCTTATACGTCCTGGTCGCTTACAAATTATTGATAAAAAAGGAATTTATTTGCTTCATAAGAAAACTGAAGTTTATTTGAATGATAGCAGTGTTTATTACTTGTTGAACAATCATCATTACACATACAAATGGGTAACATATGATGGTAATAATAAAGTACTACAAAATGCTGTTTTCACTAAAAATTCAAACAGAAGCCTCAAATTGCCTATTGCCAGAGTGAAAACGAATGGACATATTCATATAGGATTTTTCGTATCACCCATTGCATATTTTCCAACTAATGATGGAAAAGATGATGAAGTTCATATCGATTTTGAAATTTTGGTTTGTGATCCATGGCCAAAATATAAATGTACTCAACAATGGAAGAAACTCAATGCAAATATATCAGTTGATGGTTTCAGTGTTGACAGCACATCATTCATTGGAAGAGGAACACGAAAATGCATCAATGGATGCGATTATGGCTTAGGTAAAATTCAGTCAGGTTCAAATGGTGTAAATTATTTGGATGATTTGTCTGCAACTGCAGTTTTTGATAATTCAAGTAATGTTGAATATTTGGTGAAAAATCCAAGTGACACTTACAAATGGCAACCATCGAGAAATGGTGTGAAAGTTGTCAATGCATTAGAATTGCACAAAGAAGGTCATCGACCATTTTATATTGGAATGACTCGTATCAATGATAATGTTGTAGTTGGCAAAGTTCGTCCTGGTGATGGTTTATTTTTCATTGATCCAGTCACTGGCAAACAGCAGTCAACGAGTTCTTATGAAGTTCTCACTTGCACATCACCTGATGCTAGCAATGGTGAATATGAAGAAGAAAGTGATGCCGATTGGTTTGGATCTTTTGGATGTCCAGTTAGAAAAGAATGGAGTTTTATCAAATGGCGTTGTGTTTGTCGTGATGAGTTCAGAGATGTCTTTGCATTCAGTGGAGCTAAATGGAATGATGAAACTTGCTCATATGTTTAAATTTTCATTCAATATTATTTGAAAACTATTTGAAAGCTAGATTTGTAGTTTATAAAATCGAACTTAATTAAAATAAATAAGAAACTTTTTATGTTTATAAAAATAATTTTTTTGTTTTATTGTATATTGAAGAACTTCATCTATTTGGACCGTGTTAATAAATTTACTTTTAACTAAGAATGAGCTTATGTAAATTTGTAAACTAACATCAGCTGTCTTACGTTCCAACATTGCTCTAAAAATTTTAGACTAAAATGCAAAATGTTTAAGATAAGACGCTTTTGGCCCCTCCATGTCTGTCCGTCCGTCCATCTATATTCGTAACTAGTCTTACCAGAAACGGTTTTCTGCCAAACTTATTACACTAATCTATTGAATATGACTATGAGACTGGTTTAACGGAATCTTTGCATTCATGTGATACATGTCCATCGCATGGACCGAAAAATTTTTCACAAAAAAGCCTTAAAATATCATAAAAACGTTCAGAAACATAATAGAAATTATATTTGAATTTTTCGACGCAAGTGCATACATGTGCAGACTTTTTTCAAAAGTGCAAGAAGTATTTTTTTTAAAAATTTCAATAAATTTGGAAATCCGTGAAATTCTTGTAGAAATTAAAGTTGCTGAAAATTAATGATCTGTAACGGGAAATGTAATTTTAACACGTTACTGACGGTTAATATTATTGAGTTTTTATGAATAAAGAAAATTATTTAAAATCAAATAGAATCCTTCCTTTATCTTTCTATTTTTTCTTGAATCATTCAAGATTTCATGTAATTTATGGTTCCAAAAATTCTTTGATTACAATTCATTGAAAGCATTTGTGTGACATTAACGTAGAATTGAATATATTTTACATTTTAAAATTTGTTTTGAAAAAGAGTATTGAATACAATATGCACAAAACACTTAAACAAATAGTTCAATATTCAACACGTAGAAAAACTCAGGATAAAGAATGCCTTTGTTCTTTGCAATATAGGTCGAAATTTCATTAACCTAAGATATCAATACAAATAAGTATAAAATTAAGATTTCAAAAAAGTATATGTAAAGTAGAATAAGCTTTTTTATTTCTTTAGAAATATTTAAATTTATTATTCAAATTTTAGATATATGAGCAAGTTTCTTCATTCCATTTTGCTCCACTGGCTGCAAAAACACCTCTGAATTCATCGCGACAAACACAACGCCATTTGATGAAACTCCATTGTTTTCTAACTGGACATCCAAATGATCCAAACCAATCGGCATCACTTTCTTCTTCATATTCACCATTGCTAGCATCAAATGATGTGCAAGTGAGAACTTCATAAGAACTCGTTGACTGNTAAGAAAAATTCATTATTCAATAATTAAAATTAATTATAAAATATTTAGTCCCTATTTTAATATGAAATAATTGATTTTTCCATACAATTTATTATAAAAATAATAATTTTTTTTTCTGGGTGTAATTTCTATTATGTTTTCTGAACGTTTTTATGATATTTTAAGGCTTTTTTGTGAAAAATTTTTCGGTCCATGTGATGAACATGTATCACATGAATGCAAAGATTCCGTTACACCAGTCTCATAGTCATAACCAATAGATTAGTACAATAAGTTTGGCAGAAAACCGTTTCTGATAAGACTAGTTACAAATATAGATGGACGGACGGACAGACAAAGAGGGGCGAAAGCGTCTTATCTTAAAAATTTAGCATTTTAGTCTAAAATTTTTAGAGCAATGTTGGAACGTTAGTCAGCTGATGTTAGTTTACAAATTTACATAAGCTCATTCTTAGTTAAAAGTAAATTTTTGACACTGTTCAAATAGATGAAGTTCTTCAATATACAATAAAACAAAAAAATTGTTTTTATAAAAATAAAAATTTTATTTTAATGAAGTTCAATTTTATAAACTTCAAGTTTAGCACTCAAATAGTTTTCAAATGATATTGAATGAAAATTTAAATATATGAGCATTTTTCTTCATTCCATTTAGCTCCACTGGCTGCAAATACACCTCTGAATTCATCACGACAAACACAACGACGTTCAGTAAAGTTCCATTCTTTTCTAAATGGACATCCAAAAGATCCATACCAGTCGGCATCACTTTCTTCTTCATATTCACCATTGCTAGCATCAGGTGATGTACAAGTGAGAACTTCATAAGAACTCGTTGACTGTTGTTTGCCAGTGACTGGATCAATGAAAAATAAACCATCACCAGAACGAACTTTGCCAACTACAACATTATCATTGATACGAGTCATTCCAATATAAAATGGTCGATGACCTTCTTTGTGCAATTCCAATGCATTGACAACTTTCACACCATTTCTCGATGGTTGCCATTTGTAAGTGTCACTTGGATTTTTCACCAAATATTCAACATTGCTTGAATTATCAAAAACTGCAGTTGCAGTCAAATCATCAAAATAATTTACACCATTTGAACCTGACTGAATTTTACCTAAGCCATAATCGCATCCATTGATGCATTTTCGTGTTCCTCTGCCAATGAATGATGTGCTGTCAACACTGAAACCATCAACTGATATATTTGCATTGAGTTTCTTCCATTGTTGAGCACATTTATATTTTGGCCATGGATCACAAACCAAAATCTCAAAATCATTGAAAAAACTAGGCGGTCCATTATCATTTGATACAGTCATTACAGGATAAAGAATTTTTCCTATCTTCATTTGTCCATTAGTTTTCACTCGACCTATTCCAAATTTCCAAGTACCACTATCACTGCGAACATAAACTGTATTATTAGGTGGATTATTTCCATTTGCTGGAACCCAATAATAATTGTAATTTCGATTATCTACCAAATAGTAGCTAGTATTAGTAATAAAAGGATTATTAGTTAAGAAAAATCCTTTTTGCGGATGAATTTGAATTCTTCCTGGTGTAAAAATAGGAACTCTTTTTGCTTTACCAACATATGCTGTGTTATTGCAATCATATTCGCCTGCTGATATTCCATTTTTAGCTGGTGCATCATCATTGTTGTATTGTTCCCAATTATTAACTATTTAAAGTGTGAAATTAAAAAAATTACTAATTAAAGTTAAAATTAAATTTCCTTACTGCATCCAGTTTCATCATCTTTATTAGATGGAAAATCATAAGACGGTGTCAAATATTTTGTTTCATCTAAATTAAACATTTAAATAATAATCAAAATAACTTTATCACAGCTTACTTTTAACGCTGCTTTTACAAGTCAAAACTTGATAACCAGAATTTGTGCTTACACTTATTCCATTTTCGTCTGCATAATACATATATCCTGCCCACGGTACTACAACACCAACTAGAACCAAACCATTTGGTCTCACAATTCTACCAATTAATATTGGATAACCACTTCGATCTTCTCCTACTTTAATAGCAAATGCTGGAACTTCTCCTTTTTTTGAATCAACCCAATCATAATCATGATGCCAATTATTGTATAAATACCAAATCTTTTTACTATCATTTGAAAATGTTGCAGGACCAATAACATTAATTAGCAAAGCTCCAGGTGGATCGAGTTGAACACGAGGAATTTGATAACCAACATCACCATAATTGCTGAGGCCAACATAAGCTTTTTTTCCAGGTGCATAATACCCAGCTGATAGACCATATTCTGCTGGTTCATTATCGAGATAATAGCGATAAAATTTGTTTCCTAACACGAAAAAAATCTTAAAATTCAAATTTATTTAGCATTATGATTTTACTTACCGCATTCATATTCATATTCAGGTTTTTCATCACTTCCATGAGCAGTTGCAAACGCAACTAAAAAAACTAAATTGTAAAAAATATTCAAATTTTAATATTAATTTTAATTTAAAAATATCTCAACTCACAAACTATTACAGAAATTTTCAAAAACTTTTCCATGACTTTCATCTTTGTGATCTCAATTGATACTGAAAAATTATTTTCAAAAAAATACTTTTTATCTGTTTTATTTTTCGACAAATACTTATTCAGTTTAAGTACACAAGTGGACATCGACCTTAAAGATGTTTTTCTCATTATTTTTTGCACATTTTCTACGAAACACAATTGTATCAGGTCTTTCGGAAAAAAATCGATACCCCTAAGAGTACGTTACAAAAATTGCAATTATGAAAAACCTACTTATTCTTTTGACAAACAGTGAAAAGTATGTTATAAACAGAGGTTTGTAGCAGTTTTTTAGAATAATTTGGTTCTAATTATATTTAGTTATCAATTTTTAATTTTTGTTCAAAATATTTATTAAAAAATGGATTTTTCTATTCAAGATTTTGAGAAAACTTTTCTCGAAAGTTTTCCATTGACAAAAATTATCTTATGTACTGTAAATTAAGTTTGTTTTTAGCACTTTTAAAAACCGCAATCGAAATCCATTTCTCTTTTGTAATTTAGAAGTTATGAGCAAGCAAAATTATTGACTAAAAAATGGAGGCTTTTTCTAAAATGTCTATTTCTCGAAAAATACTCAATCGATCGAAAAGATTTATATACCATTCAATCAGTCTTAAAATGAACTTTAAAATACTATACAACAAATGAAAATTTGAGCATCCATATTTTCTTCATACATTTCAAAAATTCTTTTGTTTACAACATATCAAAAATGTAAACAAACAAATTGTGTAATTTCATTCGCTCAAATCTTTTCAATTACGTTGTTCCAAACTATTATCTAACTTTTGCTAGTAAATATATATTATATTTAAATGATTTAAGTATCAATTTGTGTTTGGAACAACGTAATTGAAAAGATTTGAGCGAATGAAATATACACAATTTGTTTGTTTACATTTTTGATATGTTGTAAACAAAAGAATTTTTGAAATGTATGAAGAAAATATGGATGCTCAAATTTTCATTTGTTGTATAGTAATTTTAAAGTTCATTTTAAGACTGATTGAAATGGTATATAAATCTTTTCGATCGATTGAGTATTTTTCGAGAAATAGACATTTTAGAAAAAGCCTCCATTTTTTAGTCAAATAATTTTGCTTGCTCATAACTTCTAAATTACAAAAGAGAAATGGATTTCGATTGCGGTTTTTAAAAGTGCTAAAAACAACTTAATTTACAGTACATAAAGATAATTTTTGTCAATGGAAAACTTTCGAGAAAAGTTTTCTCAAAATCTTTGAATAGAAAAATCCATTTTTTAATAAATATTTTGAACAAAAATTAAAAATTGATAACTAAATATAATTAGAAACCAAATTATTCTAAAAAACTGCTACAAACCTCTGTTTATAACATACTTTTTCACTGTTTGTCAAAAGAATAAGTAGGTTTTTCATAATTGCAATTTTTGTAACGTACCCTTAGGGGTATCGATTTTTTTCCGAAAGACCTGATAAATTTATTTGCTCCAAACAGATCAGAAATTTGTCAAAATCTTCAAATTTTTAATTAAAATGCAAACGTTGATTTTTTTTATCGAAAATGCAGTGTCAATTTTTACAATTTATCTTACATTTTATAAGGTTTTCTAAGAATTGTAAATTTCTAAATTTTGATTATAAATCTTAAATTTAGCAATTTTCATTGCTGAAATTAACAACAAAAATTTTTACATTGAAAAAAGAAATTTGCCTTTTTATCTTTTTTAATTTAATATTTTGATGGTTTTTCATATTTGATAAAAAATATTTGAAATTTTAATTTTAGTATGATAGTTCATTTTGTGATTATATCGTAAATTTAGCGAACACAGACAATGTATTACTAAAATGAGAAGTAAAGCAACATTGAAAAGAATTAAAAGTTAGATGGGTGATCGCGAATGTCAATTCAAACTGATGAAGCAAAGAATATTCTTTGTCAAATATTTTTATTTTTTTTAATTTCATAATTTTCGTTGTCAATTTATACAATTTTTAACAATTGTTTTTATTAAATTTTTTAAAATTTTGAATGTAAAATTATCAATTTGATTGTGAATCAAATTTGACAACGGTTTATAAAAATTGACAATTAAAATTGCAGACCTTATGTTTACTATAAAAATTGTGGATTTATGTACTGAAAAAACCACCATTTTGTTTTTTCTTTGGATATAGTTATAATCTAAAAATAATCCATATATATTACACGAATATCATCTAAATTATGTCCGAAATGTGTGTGTTAAAACTCATAGATCAGCTTGGATATTTTATAAAAAAAAGAGCTGGAAATCGGAATTTAAAATTTGATAACAATAAAACAATCACTCAAAAAAGTATTCATCTAGATTCAAGAATTTTAATAGATCTATACAGATGCCTCATTTCCTTTCAATTAACATATAAAAATTCCAATTCAGATTTCTACCAAAAATTTTTTGAACCACTTTTGATAAATAAACATTTTAAAAACAAATATTGGAAAAAAATACCTATAGAGATGAAATCACAAAAAATTTTTAACTCAAAAATTTCATATTAATGACTTTTTGAGTATTTCATACATTGAATTTAAGAACTTAAGAAATTTTCATGATTTTTAAAAACTATTAAAAAAAACACCTTAATAATTTATTAAAAATCTTTAAAAAATCTTAAATGAAATAATACGATAGTTTTCATGTCACTAATGTTGAAAAATAAAAGAACTTTATTTTATTCAAGGTAGAAGTATCGTCATCAAAGCCAATAAAAACATTAGTCGCTTACCTTTTGATTTAAAAAAAGTTAAAAAAATCCTCAACAATTTAGGATAAATTTTTTGAAAATAATATGCAGCAAACTGATTTATCATATTTATCGATAAGTTTTATTAATATAAGAGTCAACTTAATCATAAAATTTTCGGAAAATGACGATTTTGTTAATATTGAAAAATATTATAGATTTGAAATGTTGAGTAAAATAATTCTATAAAACCGTTTTGGCTTTTAAATTTAAACATATGAACATGTTTCTTCATTCCATTGAGCTCCACTGGCTGCAAAAATTCCTCTGAATTCATCACGACAAACACAACGCCATTTGATGAAACTCCATTCTTTTCTAACTGGACATCCAAAAGATCCAAACCAATCAGCATCACTTTCCTCTTCATATTCACCATTGCTAGCATCAGGTGATGTGCAAGTGAGAACTTCATAAGAACTCGTTGACTGTAGTTTGCCATTGACTGGATCAATGAAA